>BMAU01015568.1:0-600000 GCA_019973935.1 Trichonephila clavipes
ATCACAAATTAATATTATTAATGAGTAAATTGTATTAAAAAATAGATTAAATTTTTTTAATAATAAATGCAATATACTTTTAATCGCCTTTACGTAAAGTATTATACCATATTGATCTACTTTAAACATTATATTTTGAGATATATTCTTCTAAGTATGTGTGTGTGTGTAACGGGGTTCCACGAAAACACTTTCTAGTTCTAGTTGTTCCACGAATGCACCTTCAAGTTCTAGGAGTTCCACGGATGCAATTTCAAGTTCTAGGGGTTCCGTGAGTGGAAAATGTTTGAAGACCATTGCTCTACATCAGGGGTGTCCGACCCAAATGACCTTGTGGGCCACTTTGGAAAAATATTACAATCTCGCGGGCTGCACATAAAAATATGTACTTTTATATCAAATTTGGAAACAAAAAAAACATTTATTGGAGTGAAAATTTAAAATAGAATGAATTATCATTATTGTTTTCATTATTTTTCATGTATACAGACATAGATAATATAATATAATGTTTATATAATATAATAATGCAATGAGCAAATAATGTTCCAAATATTACAGTTGCCATTTTCTTGAAAACTACGGTGTTCCTTTTGAATTGATCTTTCGTTACTCATAATTGAAATTTGATTGTGCTGTCATTCGCAAACGATTCAGTATACATTGCCCTTTATCTTAACCATCCTGAATAATTTTTTTTAAACTTTAAAAAACATCTCTGACAGCCTCTTGTTTTTTGGGCACTCCCAAACAGAAAAGGAGGAGAAACGAAAGTCGCGCACACAGAGAAGAATCATGTACCATCCATAATAAAGGATATGCATAATGCACAATTCGAAACTTATTAAAAAAGTATTTTATCATAGAAAAATCAAATGTAACTGTTTGATAAAATACAAATCTATTTTAATCTAAAGGACATTTCTATTATCAAAAAGGATTTATTTTAAAACAAGAACAGGTAACAGGCAAATACATTGTATATATATAACCCCTCAAATAAATTTCAAAATGAAAAAACTTTAAAAACCTGATATTTAAAAAAATTTTAAAGAGTCAGCGGGCCACATGCGGCTCGCGTATTGGACACCCCTGCTCTACATCAAGCCAAAACGAGGGCATAGAGCCACGATAGAGTTAACGTGCATCAACCCCCCTGAACGGACGATCTGTAGTAGTTCCCAGATTGTAGACAACGACTCAATAGAACTAGCGCCGACCACGCCTTTGCGACTATTACAGTAACCTAGAGTTTTAGGAAAATTTTTAAATTATTTTTATAAAATTTTCTCTTCTAAATTGCATTTTAGCTCAGTAGTGTAGTTTTACTGACACTTTAAAAGATAGATATACCTTTAAAGAATGTTTAAACATTTTGTAAACACGCCATATTTTTAACGAGCATCTGTCTGAACTAAAGGCCGACGATCCCAGTACGTTCACTTCAACACACCTTTCAGGGCGTGAAGTACAACGATTGCATAATTATCTACATTGTCACCTCTAGTGTGCATGGCAATATCCTTAATTTATTACGAAAGTCCACATCTTTTGGATTTCGGTAGTTACAACTCGATAAAAACTGAAAATAAACAACCAAACGAACAACAAATTTAGCTATCTAACAGTAAGTATCAGTGGCGCACACAAGAATTTTTAAAGGGGGGTCGGGGTCGAAAGTTCACCATTCTTGAATCATGCTCCTTTTGATTTTGTCGGCTTTCGGGAACCAAATACAGTAAAAAACTAATTATTGAATAAATAATTAGCATTAATTAATAAAAGTAATCATTAATAACAAATATTAAATAAACTTTGCGTACTATATACTTAGAATTATAATAAATCGGAAAAAAATCAAGGGCTTGGGGGGGTCCGGACCCCCTCCCTTGTGTGCGCCACTGGTAGGTATATATCGTTACTCCAAATTTCATATTACTAATAGTACTTAACAATGACTCTCACATATCTCTCTTACGGAGGAGAGGTTATATTCTAAAAACCACGTAGACGAAAGCGACGAGGAGTTATTTATTAAGATGAAAATTAAACTTTTGTTGGACTATAGGGAAGGGAGGGGGATTGAACCTTATGTATGCCTTTGGACTTAAATAATTCGTATTATTTATTATTCCTCATTTATACATGAATTTTCTCCAGCAAAAAATACACTTTTATTTCAATGGGCTAAATTCATGTGACGACATAGTCACATGATAACGTCAATCACGTGTTTGCAGCCAATCAGCTTATGCGTTGCGCTGTTGCCAACGTTTACTTTTACAGGAAAGTTTATTTTAAAAAACACATATTTGTCAACAATAATAATGTAAATAGGTAAGCAAAATGCACCTAAATTTAAAAATAACGTATAGTATAACAAAATTTTATTTTTAATTAGAAAATACTTTTTGATGAATTTTAGCATTTGAGCATATTTACTCAATTTACTTATTTGAAATAATATCTAAATTTTATATAAGTAGAACAAAACAAGTACAAAGCTAATGTCAGTTTGTTTTTAATTTAATGGAGAACACGTGACTGTATTTATCATATGACCGTTATAAATTTGGCCCAGTATGATTCACAAAAACATTTTATACATTTCCTTTAATAACTTTAAAAACATTCTTTTTGTACTGAGCAAATGTTGCAGAAAAATAGATCACATGAATGGAAAAGACGTACAATATTTCAAACATTTGCAGAAAATTGCATCCAAAAAGTATTAAACACTTTAAATGAGGAGAAATATTTTTAATCAATGACAGATCATTAAACAGCATGAGAAGAAATACAGAATATCAAACAAAAAAAACAATAGATTCCTCTCGTTATTAGACATAAAAAGGCAAAAATAAACATTTTTTGTTTGTGATTACTGTGTAGAGAGCCCCACTTCGAAAAATCACACAAATAATATTAAGTTACATACTGAAAAATATTTAGTAAAACAGGCACAACATTGATCCATTATCAAATTCTGTAATACAAGAAACATAACAGCGTTAGGTAAATGTAATCTAATTTGCAAAGCGGAAACAGACGACATTATTATTATTATTATTATTCTATGAAATGCAACAAGCAACGTGAGTCGCGCGAAAATATTTTCCCGAGGAAAAACTCGCACGTTTTCTCTCACGCTATCTCATCGGGTTCCACTCACAAATTCATCGCAAAAAAAAAAAAAAAAAAAAAGAATCAAACTCGGAGAACGATAACGCGAAGAAAAACCAATTCCAAACGACACCGAAATTTGAGTCGAAACTAAAAAAAAAAAGTAAATAAACACGATTTTCTTATCCTTTTCCCTCCTTTTTTTTTTACCATCGGGGAAAAAAATCCCCTGACTATCGAATCTTAACTCCTTTTCCTAAGAGCACAACAGTGAGGTGGGAGAGGGTCACGCATGCGCAGTTTCCTACCCTACCAAAAAAAAGAACAAAAACCCACCACGCGGGGGGTGGAGGAGTAAAAGAAGAGAGAGAACGGAGAGGGGCGCACTTACCTGTTGCGTATGGAGTAGGGGCCGCGCGTTGTGACATGGCAGGAGGGCAGGGAAGTTGAGAGAGCGCGGGGCCCGGTTTGGCCGGCCGACGCGACATTCTTTACCCCGGGGGTTCGCCTACATTCCTTCGGTCCAGCCCTCCGTCCCAAGCGAAGAGGAATGCAGCGCTGCTCTTTCGCGCGCGAACAAACACTTCTGCAGCAGCGATTGTCCGAATTTTTTGGGAGCGAGCTGACGTCAGAGAGAATCGAAACTGCTTCGATTTCGGAGGTCACGATTAGAATAAAATGACTCGATGTTGGGTGACGGAATGCAGGACGTGTCATGTGATAATTGCAATATAGCGATTAGAATAAAACAGTTGCACGTGGTTTTTTTATGGGACGACTTAACAGAAGACAATTTCCATAGCATAAAAATTGAAATAATTCGTACTGATTTGAATAAAGGGAAAGGATGACTGAATTTGGCTCGCTTTTTTTTATGATGTAATAACTACAAATATTGGAAAAATAATATTTTGTTAAACATATATATATATATTTAATACGTTGAAAATAAAAGATATTTGGTATCATGATTCTATTTTTAACATTTTGTTTTGCATATTAAATCAGGGAGACACTTAGTTATCTTTCTATCTACAATTTAATCACTTCAAATTCAGAGGAAAGAATTCTTTTGACTTTTCTTTTAAATTATTTTCATTTCCATCAGTTTTCGGATTTCAAGAGCTCAATCTCTGCCATTTCGCCATTGTGGTCTCGTCACCTATCTAAACATATTCCTTTCCTTCATAATTTTAAAGTTGGTTAGAAAATGAAAATATAGAAATAGATGATTTTGACGCTTTTATACGTTACATAAAATATTTCTATAAAATAGAGAAATGTGCTTTTGTACGTTACATCTATGAATCATATAAAATGTTTAAAAGCCATATGATCAGGTTAATGTTTGTGCGAACTTCATTCAATTTTTCAAAAGTTTATTTTTAAAAAAATTACGTAATTGAAACGATGCACACATTTTTCACTTTAATAAATTCAAATTGTTAGATTATCAGCGATGATAATAGGATTCTCTCACGTGTTTGTTCTCGAAGCGACAATAACTTTTATTTTTTCTAACATACAAAATTTACGGTTAGTGCGCCTGTTCATTTTTTTTAAATGTATTTATTCGATTTATAAAGAAAGTTTTTTTTTAAAAAAAAAATTGAAGTGCCTAGAGTATAAGTAGAAACGTTAGTACATTAAATTATCGTTTCAAGACTCCCAAAATTGTTCAGAGTTGTATTGTTTAACCTTCAAAGGATATTTAAGATATTGTTAGTCATTTGTGCAGTTTAATTTGTCGTATCTAATGTGATTTCAACCCTGTTTAGTAATATCAACGTTGCACGGCCCCCATGCTTTAACATTGGTTTAAATGGTAAACTCGCCAAATATTGCAGCTAGACTCGCCAAGTTGGCGACGGATTTGGCGATCGCCAAATTTGGCGAACGTTTGCCAAATTTATTGAGCAGTTGTATTGCTTAATAACCTGTCTGGCAACCCTATCGCGGTATTGTAACACTATTGTATTGAATATTTAAGATATAGATTATTGCAAGAGGTTTCTGACCGAAAGGTATAAAGGTTTACTATTGCTTTTGTTAGTGTATTACATCTTATCAGTATTTTCATTGATTGTACGTGACTCGAAAATTGTGGTATTTTTAAAATGTTTTGGATTTATCAATCATTTCGAACCCCCGAAAACGCAACAAAAATTTACCATGCACTTACAAGACTTTATCTCTTTATCTCAGAAGGCACGAATAGGGCCGAAAAGATTGATACCCTTCAATGATGCATAGAAGTGTTTTTTGAAACTAAAACCCATGTATATTTTTTATGACTTACTAACTTAAACATTCTTCCAATCTCTTAATATCTGGTCCATTTTCTAACTAATCATGGGCCTTTCCCCGCTTTCTTGCACAGTTTCAATCTCCTTCCCTCTCCAAATTGCCTGTATGAGTTGCCTGGAGACGCCGACCATTACGTATTCCACTGCCCCTTCACTTCTGATCACCATCTTGTTAACCCCATCCCGAACGCTCTCTATCCTTGGGTTAACTCTATTATTAATAATCGTGCTATTCACAATAAATTAATTTCCTGCTTTGCTATTTCCAAATCTATATGCGACAGTTTGGCTTAACTTTCGCTTTTCTCTCTTCGGTTCTTGCTATTCTCCTTTTCAATTTTTTTTGCCCTTCTCTCTCTAAATATATTTTGTTCCCCTCACATAATATATTGCAGCTTCCTGTTTTAACCCTTAGTCATCATTCTGGGTTTACTTTAAGGTTAATTTCTAGTTTTCTCTCTCTCTCTCTTTTAGCAAAAATGGTATCTTTAATAAAATTCAATAACTTATATGTTTCCCCCTTTTTTTTCCTTTTTCTCCTTTTGTTTAATTTACGCATCTGCATTCTTTCTTTTAGTGTCTTTAAAATATAATTGGAGTAGGAAATCTAAAAAAAAATCATCTTTCCAGTGCTTTTTTTAAAAAAAACTAAAGAACCATTAACGGGAAATAATATCAACAGGAAGTGTTGGCGCCAACTGGAATTATGGATTAAAAAAAAATTTTTTTTTATTATTTTTGTTTCCTGTTTTTCTTTTTTACACCTCGTGTCCTATGTCTGTTTCAGGGTCCTTTCTTCTCCTTAGAAGATAGCACCTGTGTATGTTCGTGTCTGTGTTTGTTGTGTGTGTTTTCTTTCTTTTCTTTTTTTTGTATTTGCATTGTAATTGTAAAGCATTTTTTCTGCATTCTTCTCCCAATTCTCAAGAATTTGGGGGAAGGGACATTTTTGCACATGATTTTTGTTTAATTTGAAAATAAAATACTTCTTGGAGGGTCGGATGCAGCTCTAAACCCTTTGGATGAGCTCGATTCCCTGGAGTAAGTAAGTAAGTAACGCTCCTTGTAGCTGAAGAAAGTGAGGCTTCTCTCTCTGTATGCAGATACTCCTTCTATATCAACACATGCTCCCCTAAAATACCGCAGAATTCTTTCATCTAATATCACGCTGACTGCCAATAGCCATAAACAAAAAACATCTGCACTGCACATCGAAACCGAACCTCGAGTGGAATTCAAAAAGGACCGCCCCCACCCCAAGAGGGCGAACCGGGAGACTCGACAGAACCATCCAGGAAAGAAGTATTCTATAGAACTGTATCCTCTTTCCAAATATCCCAAGTCCTTAACATTCACTTAGTTATAGTTTGAATAGCTTTTTTATACATACTTGTGAGTATTGTAAGTAATAGCTGTAGACGTAAATTAAATAATTTTATTCTCTCAGTCTCACCTACTCATCATTTTTCTCAATACGTTACACTTACAAAAATAATTAC
Source organism: Trichonephila clavipes (assembly GCA_019973935.1). Lineage (NCBI taxonomy): Eukaryota > Metazoa > Arthropoda > Arachnida > Araneae > Nephilidae > Trichonephila > Trichonephila clavipes. The sequence continues at coordinate 6,929 of BMAU01015568.1, forward strand.
GGAAGTTGTTAATCATATTTTAATTTACTTATGTTTATTCAAATGTCACTATGGAAAAAAGATAATATAAATCTCCTCAATTTAAAATAAATAATGAATTTAACACAATTTATGGTATTTTTCTTCATATACAAATGATTAATTATTAATAAATCATTAACAAACTATGTGAGAGGTTGCCACCTCTCTCTTGGGCACCTAGATATGTGGGAGGCAGTGGAGCACACAAGGGGGGAGGGATCCTTGGGGTCCGGAACCCCCCAAAGCCCTTGATTTTTTTCCGATTGATTATAGTTCTAAGTTTATAGTACGCAAAATTTAACTAAGTATTTGTTATTAATGATTAATTTTATTAATTAATGCTATTATTTATTCGATAATTAGTTCAATAATTAGTTTTTTTACTGTGTTTTGTTCCCGAATATCGACAAATCAAAAGGAGTATGATACAAGAATGGTGAACTTTCGACCCCGGACCCCCTTGAAAAATTCCTGTGTACGCTACTGGTGGGAGGTAGGAAAGAAACACTCGACATGATCTATTTATTTATCACACAATGAAAAGACACAAATCCGTTTAATAATAGTAAGAGAATGTCTCGATGCTAACCGTGAAAGTGGAACAACGACGGTAATACACGAACGATTAGGAGACTATCAAACTCGATCCTTACTTTATAAAGGATCTAATCCATCATCCGATTTAATTTAATATCAATTTAATCTCAGTGAACGATCTTCACTTTAAAACTTCCTCCTAATAAATCTTATAATCACAATATTTCAAACACCTTCAATACCTTCAATAACAGTTTCACCTGGTTTCTGGCTTATTTCCACTCCTACTCTCTATTCAAGCTTGAAAACTTCGACTATATATAATAATTTAATTTGAATATCACGATATTCTTCTTCCGAAGGGTTGGTTGTGAATAACGCGAATTTTAGCCCAAAGATTTCCCAAGAGGATTTGTTGAAGGCTCGCGAATAGATTCGTCACAACTATTTTCTAGATATATTGACGCAAAAAGGCTTGTGCTACACTATTTTTTCATTTATTTCTTAAATTCTCCATTGTTTTGTAAATCTTTATAAACGTATTTTTGGAGGGGAAAATCAGAAAATGCTAACAGATTCATTATTTTGGTTTCTTTACTAGGACTTAATTCTGTCTTATACCGTTTCTACGTCTTCCAGCGAGACTCAAATAGTCGCGGCATCCGCGCACGCTCGTGGCCGACTTTGTCGAATCGCATGTTCGAGTCCTAATGCTACTGAAGACCACCGTGTAAAGGAGGCTAATGTACGTTAAATCTGTCGAGGCTCGAAGTCCAACCGTTTGCGTGGTGTGAAAGTTAGGAAATGGGATGTCTACAGCCCAGCTACACTTGGGATATTGTCGACGGAACTCAAAATTGTGGTCAAGCAACGAAGTCCACAGCTCAGCTGGCATACCACTTTCCAAACATCCACACACCAACATGCGATCTCTTGAAGCCCCAATAGATTTACCATTCAACAGTGAACTCTACGCAACGATGAAGCCGCGGTAGCCGAGTGGTATAGGTATCGGATCGTTGCTTGCCTTGTCACGAGTTCGAGCCCAGTACCGCTAAAGACCCGCCGTGAAAACTGTCAAGAGCTGAAACGTCCTCTCGTTGGTGTGGTGTGGTAGTTAGGAGAGGGGAAAGCTAGCTCAGGTGTCGGCCACGTCACTTGACCATGGTTCAAAATTACGTGGTCCATCACCAAAAGCCTTCGTGTAGCTGAACAGTGCGACGTTAATATTCAATCAATCAATCAATCTCTACGCATCGACCATTGTAGAGAGAGAAGTAAAATGAAAATTGATTAAGATCCAGTAAATTTATGTTGAAATTGAAATTTGCTGCTTTTGAAGTTTCCTTAAAATCTGTACTAGATTTTATGGTAAACCATTATGTTGTAGAAAATAAATTTGCTAATTAATATAGTTTAATGACAATGCACAGATGATCGTTCGCACTTTATGGAAATGATTTTATAATTTATTTTGCCGTTTGTGCATTTTGAGATAAAACTTTAGCATTTGAAGAATAATCATCTGCTAATATTTTCTTTGGATTGGAATGTAAAATAAAATATTTGTTTTGAAAATGACTCCTAAAACTGAGAGATGGCTCGAAGATCATGTAACTGCGCTTTCCAAGGAGAAATATTTTTATCGACAAATTATAAAGCGGGGTAAAAATCTCAGGTATTGCATTTCAAAAAAAGATATTTATCATATATACGATATCGTATTAAATTTGAAAGGTAATGAACATCTAGCTGAAAGTAAAAATGAAAAAATTAACACGAAGCTTCATCCTAAGACTATTCGAACGCAGGCAACTATCAAGAAAGTGAAGTCCCTGAAAAAGAAAATCCGCCGACTCAAAGATTCATTGCATCGAAACTTGGAATGTCTTCCGGAACTGTAATTAAAACCATTCATAAAGTTTTAAAATATGTCGATAAATTTAAAGTTAATCTGCTGTTGCCAAAACATAGTGCTGAAAGAAAGAAAAAATTGTAGAAAATTACATGAAAAACACGTAGCTGCTGAAAAATGGAAATGTGTGGTAACACTCGAGGAATATTTAAGTGACTGTAATAAAAGAAGTTCTATTTCTCAACTGACGGGAAAGACCGAACAAAATGGCTTCGTCACTCTAAAAAAAATGTTCCCAGAGGGATTCAAGGTAGTTATAGGATTTTGTACAACGGCAAATAAAAAACTTTTAAGTCAACTTGTGTGTGCGCTACCTATTTAGCAGAGAAAGAATCAGAAACAGGAATAAAGTGTATCCCATTTGATAAAATACTTGTAAAATTACCTGACGCTTCTAAAATGGACTTTTGTGCTTTCGGTTTGTCAAAATGAATCTTAGGAAACCGGAATCCAAGAACACTGAACGAACTTAGAAAAACGGTTCAAGAGGAATGAAGTAAGTTGACAGAACAGTACTAAGAAAAAATTTATATACCTTAATGGAAAATTCGAGCTAGAGCTATTGTAAAGAATCATGGCTATCAGACAGAAACAAATTACCACAAAAAACACGGCATTTATAGATGAAATGAACTTTCAAAATCGTTTCCATCACGTGCGAACGACCTTCTCTGCATAACATAATTTTACAATTTTTTATATTATGTTTCCATATCCCTCCTAATTCATTTTTATAATCGTAATAAAAAGTACAAGGGAGTCTACTTCACTTGTAGTACACAAAGGAACAACCTCCTTACACAAATGACACGAGTGGGTAAATATACAGGTGGTAGTGGCGCACACAAGGGGGGGTCCTCGGGTCCGGACCCCCCCAAAGCCCTTGATTTTTTTTCCGATTGATTATAATTCTAAGTACATAGTACGTCAAATTTAATTAAGTATTTGTTATTAATGATTAATTTTATTAATTAATGCTAATTATTTATTCAATAATTAGTTTTTTCTGTGTTTTGTTCCCGAAAATCGACAAAATCAAAAGGAGCATGATACAAGAATGGTGAACTTTCGACCCCGGACCCTCCCCCTCCCTTGATAAATTCCTATGTGCGCCACTGACAGAGGGTCATTATTTTTTCGCTATTAGGCTAACAATTGATTTTTTTTTCCAAAACTATTTAAAAATAAATGACAATGGGAGTATTATAATAAGAGAATACTAGAAATTCTGAATAAAATAAATATTAGCGAAAAATTGTTCAGAAATAATTCATTATATAAAAATGTTGATATTAAGGTTAAGAATACTTTTAAAACAAATGAAATAGAACAATGAGTCAAGGCAGTGGCGCACACAAAATTTTTTCAGGGGGTGGGGGTGAAAGTCACCTTTTTCGAATCATACACTAATACACAGCCAAACATGTTCTTTTCATTTTTTCGATTGTCGGGAACGAAAAACAGTAAATAATAAATTATTGAATAAATAATGAACATTAATTAATAAAATTAATTATTATGAACAAATAATTAAGTTTCACGTGCTATATATACAGGATTATATTCAAACGGGGGGAAAAATCAAGGGCGATGGGGAGGGCGGACCCGAGGCCCCCTAGTGTGAATCAAGGCATTTTGGAAAATAACGTTAATTGTTCACGCTTAAAAATTCGTGTATACAGTAATTCCCGAAATTGTACAAATTTCACCACAACGTAATATAATAACAGCAATAACGAATATATGTTGAACACATATAGGTTTCCATGATTTAGCATTAATATTTTACAGAAAATAATGGAAGCAATCTAAAATTTATTAAGATTTACCGAACTAAATAATCGAATTGGAATAAGGTAATTAGTTTATTCAAATTTCACTTTGATTTAATTTGAAGTAAAATAAAACTTATATATAAGGAAAAAAAAAATCTTAAATATGCCAAAGAAAAGAAAATGAATGTTTGCTTATATTTAAAAAAAAATCAATCACTTGCTAAAATTCAAGCACCACATTAGATTGATGCTCAATTATTTAGAAGCCCCACTTGAACATATCTCATGTTAGTTTTTTGAATATATAAACTGCGAATTTTAAACTTAAAATTGAATGCCGTATGTAAAAAGGGGTTTATTATAAAAGAATTATGCAGAAAGGAACATGATGTATTGGCTCTGAATTCTTAATTACACACTAAATTTCAGGAACATTCTTAATTTTAAATTCTTAGAACCAAGCACAAAATATCAACACGCCCCCGGGTGGGCTCGAACCACCAACCTTTCGGTTAACAGCCGAACGCGCTAGCCGATTGCGCCACGGAGGCACAGTCGTAAAGCAGGAATCAACAATTTTGTCAAGGTGAAGCGCACTTTACTGATAGCGAGAGCGAGATTCAAAATGCGATAACGTCCTTTTACGAAATTGACATTTTTCAGTTTCATAAATTATTGCAATTTTACAAAGAACGGAATTTTCCAGAAACTGACATTTTCCTAACATCACGCCTCTTTATAAGACTGACAACACCCGACCATTGCATTTTCCCCTTTTATATTCCTCTATAAATCAGGCATTTCCTAATTTTTTTTTTTTACATAACATCGAACTCAAAAGAATAATTTTCTTCATAGACCATTTAAATCGTTTTCTATAATGAAATGCATGTAATTTATTCATAATATTAAAAATTGCCCGCACAATAAAAAAAAAATCATGAAGAATGTTTACAGACCAAGGACTTCTTAAGGCTGTATTCGGTGAAAGTACGAGAGCTTGAACTAAACGCGAAGCACATTTTCAGACAGAAAAATGCTTTAATTTTCATAGAAATTTGCAATATCTTAGCTCATACCTCTGTTAAGAACATAGGGTCTTTAAAAATTTCAAAATATTCCATGAATATTTTCTTTTTCGTTTTAATACGTAAAGGCGTACACCATTTAACATTACGATATAGGAGAAAAAGCACGAAACACATTTTATACCAGAAAAAATGAATCAACTCGGTTAAAAATGGGAAGTATGATAAAAAAAATACTGATCTTTAAAGGATAGTGAAGCCATAATATCGTATTAATTTTACATTTCTTTTATATCTGAAAAAATGTTCCAAATTCGGGTCCTGTTCTTTAACATAACCCGAAATGAGCCAAATGGGTCCGGGCACAAGGCCTCGGCTGCAGTAGGGGCCTCGTCTTGTTTTTGACTCAACCTTTATAATATCATAATTTGAATAATTTAATTGGTATTGGTATTTTTTTCATTTTTAGACGATATGTCAACTGGCTACCTGTAAAGACCATCATCTACGTTCAGGCCTAGGCCTACCACACCATACGTCACCATTACTTATGCAGTCACAAGACGGCAGTCGGTCAAGCCGGTTTGAGTGATTGTAAGTCCTGCACATATATTGCTTTCGAGTTATTGTTAGTACGAGTATTTGACAACGTATGTTATATACGGTCAACTTTAAAGGGTGCGCAATATAGGGGGGACCTACATTTGGGAAGGGGTCCATGGCCTCAAGAAGTCTTAAGACGTCCATGGTACAGACAATAAGGAAGGACAAAATGGTTCGTTAAATTTAAGTTTCACTTCTTTAATAATGTGGCGTTCCGTTTTAGATGCGTGTGGATCATTTAAGTGTGAATGTATATATTATATCTATACATATTATATCTATGCATTATATGTATGTTATATCTATGCATCTAGTCTATCTAGATATATATTATAAATGCGAAAGTTTGTGAGGATGTTTGGGCGTCTTTCACGCAAAAACAACTGAATGGATTTTAATGAAACTTTACAGTAATATAGTTTATACATCAGAATAACACATAGGCTATAATTTATAAAGATATTGTGAGAAGTGTCCAAAATATAACGATATTTGTCAAGTAAGTAGGAAAAATTTTTGTCATCTGCAAGCAATTCTGGCATGCGCTGCAAAAAAGCCACGTCAGCATATATCTATCTTTTGTTTGTGAAAGAACACTTTTTGTTTTGGCTACGCAAGGCGCTCGCTTCTAATTAATTCCTGTGATCAGCATATAATCCCTAATTTTTTTTTATTTCAGAATAAAACTAAGTTTTGAAGGGAGAGGTTGTTATAAATCTCTCTTTATTTGAATGCCTTTTTTAATGATTTTATTATGCACATTCGGTAGTAAGAAAAATTGATCTTTTTTCAAAATAAATACTTTTATTGCTTCTGGTACTTACAGTAGATAAACTTTTGTCTTCCACACTACATCATTTGGACATATTTGCATAGTTTGTTTGAGGTGAGTAATGAATTAAAACGCTATAATTTTAATTGAATATGCGGATATTGCATTTTTTAGGTATAAAAATAATTATAACTACTGTACTGTATTTTTTGGAGTGAGTGAATATTAACGTTGCACTGTTCAGCTACACGAGGGCTTTTGGCGACGGACCACGTAATTTTGAACCATGGTCAAGTGACGTGGACGACACCTAAGCTGGCACCCCTTCTCCTAACTACCACACCAAACCAACTTAGAAGGAATATTCTACCAATACTTAGCAGGAATATTCCTTGAAATCCACTCTTCTAAGATATATGGCAGCACGGACTCTATGATGAGTATTTTAGCGGGGAAGGCGAACAGTTTTGCAGCAGATATGTGTTTTCACAGCTGACGGCGTTTTCAGCGGAATGCAAAGATTATTATTTTTGTCCCGAAAAAATAGTTTATGTCAAAATTTAAGTGTCTTGTGTTTTTGTATGTTAATGAAGACCTTAGAAAACGATTTGACTATTTATTTTAAGTGAACGGTGTATATAATTAAATTTTACAGTGGGACTATCTTTAACTAATTTACTCGTATTATGTCTAACGGATAAAATTTCCCAAAGTGGAGTATTTCGTTTATATATATCCTTTAATTTTCAATGTAATGATCCAGAAAAAATATTGCATGAAAAAAACTGCAGTAAATCATAATGTGGTAGATAAAGCATTAACGTGCATCGCTCCCCTACACGGTGGGTCTTACAAAGCTCTAATAAAGCTCGAGTTATGAAAGAAGCTAGACATTTGCCAACGTGACTCTATCGTTATCATTTCGCTGTGTTTTTCATTGAATCGCCATTATAGCCATTATAATTTAAGAAACGGTGTTGCTTGCGAATATTACAATTTTAACATAAAATAAATACAACAGAAAGTAATATTAATGTATTACACTTTCAGATATAAATTATTTACACTATTTTAAGAGCGTTCATTACACAAAACTTTTAATAATGTGTTACTTTGCAGAGCAGAGATCAGCTTAGGGAGGTATTTTCAAAAATCGACCTTCAAGAGTGTTACGGGGAATAATTATAAATAAAAAAAAAATCCTTTTTATCAGCTATTATATCTACATACTTAAAATTTAACAAAGGTGTGTTTTTTCCCTTTCTTTTTCTTTGTTGTTTAGCTGAGATATGCAAAAAGCTTTTTTTGTTTAATTTGCAATTCACGTAAAATTAACTCATTAAAAACTTATTTATCCTTCAATCTGTGTTGTTTAATTTTTCAATTCACCCGTGCGAAGAACGGGTATACCAGCTAGTTATAATTATAATCCTAAAACATTTTAAAACAGAAAAAATTATCATCGAACTTCTATAGACCCTTGGCCCTTTACATCCAGTTGGGAATGCCCGCTTTATGAACTTTGGGACTAGTAAAGTATAAAAAAAATATTGCCTTCATGGGAAAAGGGGATTTTATATGTTAACATATTTTATTGCTTCTTCCGGCATCATCAAATTAAATATCCTTTATAATGTGTGTTGGCGTTTTATTCACAAAATTGTTTTGGAAAATGCTGAAAAGTTTTCGTCGTTTTCTTACCGCAGCACTTTTATGTAAAAACAATTCTTTCAAATTTAAAACAATGATTTCGAGAAACATCTGCTCAAAGAATCAGACAAAAAGGTTTTAATTAGAATCACTAATACAGATGGAAAATCTAAACTTTGAAATGAATTTTTTTGTGTGTGGAAAAACATCTATAAAAATACTTATTTTAAAAAAAGACATTTTTACAGCATTTTTTAAATAAAATTTTCCTTCCCCAATTGATATTTACCCTGCACTTTCTCTAAAGGCTCGGCAATGGGTTAAATTCATCTAACGTCATAATCAAGAGTGAGTGAGTGAATATTAAACGTCGCACACTGTTCAGCTACACGAGGGCTTTTGGCGACGGACCACGTAATTTTAAACCATGGTCAAGTGACGTGGACGACACCTGAGCTGACCTGAGAGTCTTCGCGGCTTAAACATCGTTCTCTTTATTCGATCACCGTTCCATACCACGAAAACTGTCCTCAATCGCTGTCTTTTTGCATGCAACATTAACAAACAATCACAAGATAAACTAAGTAGGTTGAAATAAAACACGGGAGGAGAGTTGAATAAAAAAATTCACTTATATAATTTTATTTACAGAGAAAATAATAGGAAAACTGTCGATTAAGAATGATTATCTCAATGTCATTCCTAACTCCTGTACACTTGTACTTTCCTTTCGAGATATTTTACAAATAATTGAGGTATGTATGTTTAAGTTTCATTAATTCCGTTACCTGTTTTATTATAATTAACACCTCTAATATTTTATATAAATTGATAGTACTCACCCATCGAATGCTGTCATACAATTCATTATTCAAAGTTTTTCGAAAGAAGAAAGATTCAGTATTCCAAGTCCAACAGATGCAACTGACTGACCAACGCCAGGAAAAGCTGACCGCTCGCGATGCTCGTTAAACTCTAATGACCAACGAAGGCAAGTTTGGGAAACAGCCATTTAGAACTCGTGTCACAGACGGCATTCCAGCTCTGAATAATTTCCCTTTCTTAACCATTTCCTTGTGCTGTGAAAGAGACTCATCCCCCTTTCTTGACCTTGAAAAAGCCCTCCCCCCCAAGTATTGCCCACCCTCTCGCTGTTTTGTCAGACGACATTTGCCTTTCCCCCTTCTTTGCTTTTCATTGTTTCCTACTGTTTGTTTTAATTCACTTTCTTCTCCGTTCCGCGGCACTGCATCTTAATCCGTTACGCAATCACACGCTAACAGTTTTCGGTATTTAGAGTAACACCTCCGCCGTTTATGGGTCAATGCATTTTTTTTTTTTAAATTGTGTGTGTGTATGTGTTTTTTTGTTTATAAAAGGAAGACGATAAGCGATTCTATATATAATTTCAAGATAATTTCTATTTATTTTTTTATTTACATTTCCACCTTCTAGTATTTATTTATTTATTATTTTTTTTTTTGGTAACAAGAAATCTGGAGCGAGTGAAAGTTTTATTAACGGCGCACAAATAAAGAAACGCTAGGGTTATGGTAGAATGCCCAAGGAACCCCGGGATCCCCCGAATGGGGTTAGAGCTACAAACCAATCTTCCGGTCATGGGCGGCTCTAGGGAAGAACAAACCGGACCCCTGTCCAGGCCGGCATTTGTGGGTCGAATTTGAAAAAAAAAAAAATTTCGTTACAAAATTTTTTATGTTTTCTGAAATATTATTGGGTGTAGATTTGGTATTTCATTTAACGATACCTTATTTCCTTATTTTTACTCTATGTTAAATGCCAGTTTTCTTTTCTGTTGAAACTTGAAGGGTTAGAGACGGGAGTTGTGAAATTTCATTTAGTTACGCATCTTTCACTAATAACTGTCTCCCCATCCCAGAGAGTGGGATCACAATGGACATTCCTTTCACCCATACCATGTCCGGTGTCAGCTATTCAAAAGGGGACACGTGCAATAAGAGTTTTGGGTAGAAAGGGAACCACATGAGATGTCTTAGTTTAGTCTTGAGTGTGTATTTACTATAGGTTAAAATAAACGCTTGTAAACCCAACAAACAGTAGACTCTTTTTCAAAGAAATTGGCCAGCTGATTACATTTACTTGTTTTTAAAAAATAAGTAATTAGGTACTTAATTGCAAATTATTTTGTAAAACCTAAAATAATATGCAATAAATATTCAAATTTTATAGGTGTGTTTTTATGAGTACAATTTATCTTTTTTAATTATAATTTTTTGCTTTAGAGAGAGAGAGGCGCAAAACTGCTAGAGACGGCCCTGGGACAAGGTTCGTCACCAAAAGCCCTCTAATAGCTGAATGAGTGAGTGAATATTAACGTCGCACTGTTCAGCTACACGAGGGCTTTTGGAGACGGGCCATGTAATTTTGAACCATGGTCAAGTGACGTGGACGACACCTGAGCTGGCACCCCCCTCTCCTAACTACCACAGGACGTTTCAGCTCTCGACAGATTTAACGTGCATCGCTGCCTTACACGGCGGGTCTTTAGTGGTACTGGACTCGAACTCGTGACATGCCTGCCATGATCCGATACCTTGACCACTCGGCACTACCGCAGCCAAGGCCTTAGAAGAAATCTGGATTGCGAGATCGAAAATTTATAAAACTTTAATGTGAGATCAATGCCAGATTTATGCTCTTCTGCTGTTTTCATTGGCAAAATGATTCGCTGACAGAGTGCGATTGCGTGACAAATTCTTCACCCGAACTTGAACAAATTTCCAATTTCTCTCATTGAAACACCCAGTTTATTCATTATTTTCAAATAAATGGATTCCGTCATTTGAAATTTTTACTTCGACAAATTCAAATAATCTAGCCGAGACTATATTGAGAGCCCCTCAAAATTTGACCCCATGAACAGAGATCAAGGTCAATATTCATAAAAGTACACAAATTCTACAAGGATTTCAAATATATTGTGAAAACAATACAATATTAACAATACTGCTGTGACAATTACCTTTTCGGCGCTTATGTTTTGTTGATTGATCTTAGTATTTCTTATTCTGTATTATAAGGTGACCGCGGTAGCCAAATGGTCATGTTCCCGAACTCCTGGTAGGAGTGTCACGGGTTTGAGTCCTGGTGCCACTGAAGACCCGACGTGTAGAGTCTGCCGATGTACGTTAAATCTGTTCAGGCTCAATGTCCTCCCGTTGGTGTGATTCACCAATGGAAGGATGTCAGTTCATGTGTCGTTCTCGTCACTTGGCCGTGATTGAGAACTACGAGGTCCGTCGCAGCATCACGTTGTGATGCTTTATAGCAGCGGTCGTCAAACTTTTTGACCTCACGGACCAGTAAATTGACTACTAATAAGATTTAAAGATATTTTTTTAAAAAATTGTGATTTAAGAACACATAAAATGTGCCTAGTTAATAAAATGAAACTATTAATTGTAACCGAATTCTGAAAGATTTATTAATAATCCATAATAAAATAAACAAAAACTGTAAAAACAATTAAAAGATGGTTTAGGTGCATTACACTTTTAGCATTATACATTGCTAGTGTGATGGAAGTTCCTACTTACTTGAAATAAGATTATGGGTAGTTGGATCCCCATGTTGTAACTGTAAGACATTTATTTCAAGCTGAGATCAGCACCGTGTTTTGATGGCTGTGACAGATGAAAAGGCCATTTTATATAAATAAGCTGCGGAGAATTGGATCAGAATTTTCATCGCCTATTCATTAAGAAAAGGGCATTTTTAGCACATCTTCTGGGGCCATTATCAAGAGTACCTCATTTTTCTGGGGACCGGCGAAATTTTCTCGCGGACCACCCCTTTGGCGTCCTCTGCTTTATAGCGTGACATTAATATGAATGTCACGCGCTCAACTCTCACTCCGCATTAGAAGAAAGCTTTTTCTCTCGTAACAGAATTCAAATATTTCTAAATACAAACACTCCTGGCCATAAAAATTGCCACAATAGGAAGGAAAGCAAACAACACAAAAAACTTTACTTACTCCGCAAGTTTTACTTCAGATTTTACTTAATGTAGGTAGTAGGGAAGTAAAACATGATTAAATTTGTTTGCAATGTAGAGATATACACTCTACAGAGGGAAGAAAATTAATTACATTTCATAAGACAGGTATACACAGCTACTGCCACTGGTTTTCAAATCTGATAAATATAATTGATAGCAGTGTTCAACGCAAACAAGAGGTATTCCTGTCATGTACCCAGTGACTACCCATACCATTACACAAAGTGCAGATCCTTTCAAGAAATATCGACTGCAAACAGGCACGTGTTTCCTTCTCGGTGCCGCCATAAGCGGATGCGTCCCAAACCAGGAGTCTCTCCTGTGTCCAGTTTGGTCACTAGGCGCGCCAGTAAAGTCTCGTATCTCTATGATGCATTGTCAAAGAAAGGGGGGAATGGGCGCCATACAGACGATCAGTGACGCACCAGATGTCGTTTTACTATCCGATCAAATACTTACCATACTACAAACAAGTCCACTTCCGGACTCAAGGCCCTAGACGAGGCTGGACGATCCTGCAAGGCGGAACTAACAACATATACATCCTCTAGGATAGGGTTCTTCAACTTTTCTCACTCGGGGATCAAATTACACTCATGTCCATAAATTAAGGATAATTCAGAATCACACAGAAATTGAACTCTAAAATAAAAATGTCACCTGTAGAATTATCACACACATCTTGAAGAAGAATATGCAAATTACAGGAAACCACCAAATGGCATGGATAATACGTCACAATGACGAGAGTGTAAGAGAGGGGTTTATAAGGAATGGTGGCAAAAAAGTAAAATTGTTCACAAGCGCTTTAAAAGCCATTCAGTGCATTAACCGCATATTTATGGCACAAAGGAAGCATTTGGATGATTGTTTACGTGGTAGAATTATTGGACGACTGGAATGAGGCCGTACCCAGCTGGAAGTATCCGAAGAACTTGGAATCGTCCAGAGTTTCATCTCCAGGCTTTGGCAACGATTCCAAGATGGTAGTAATGTGAATAGATGTTACAGCACAGGTCACCCCGAGTTACAATGCCGAATGAGGACCGGTATATTTGGCAGTTACTGCCAAAGGAAACAGACGGAGCATAGCATCAGACCTGTCTCGTCAGCTCTCTTCAGCCACCGGTACGACAGTTTCAAGGCAGACTGTGTACAGACGCTTAGGGCACATTGGTCTATATGCTCGTAGGCCTGTCAGATGTGTTCCACTTACCGCAACTCACTGTCGCGCCTGCGATTAACCTGGAGTAGAGAGCATGCATTGTGGACACCACAACAGTGGTCTTGTGTGATGTTTTCTCTCCGACGAGTCCAGGTTTAGTTTGCAGTCTCATTCTCGCCGGACTTTAATATGGAGAGCGCCAGGTACCCGTTACCACCAAGAGAACACAATTGAACGACACCGTTACGGTGGTGCAGGATGGCTCGTTTGGGGAGGAATTATTCTTGGTTCCAGAATTGACCTGCAGGTTCAGAGTGTAACGATGACAGGACACATCTATCGGGATGTCATTCTGGAACAACATGTACGTTTGTTTCGGGGCGCCATGGGTGCTGAATTTCTGTTTATGGATGACAACACCCGTCCTCACCGTGCAAACAATGTAGACGAATGCCTTCATTCGGAGGATATCCCCCGTATGGATTGGCCATCATACTCACCGGACTTGAATCCAATAGAGCATGTGTGGGATATGCTTGGCCGACGAATTGCAGCCCGTCAACCCCCTCCCACCTGTCTATCGGAACTTCGGGGGGCATTGCTTGATGAGTGGTGTAATATTCCCCAAGATCAGATTGATAATTTGATACTCATCATGCCTAGGCGTTGTAAGGCCTGTATTGCATCGTCCGGGAGACATACTCCGTATTAACCATCATACTAACCCTGTTATACTGTTTTTTGTAAATAGGTTCTTTCTTTGAAATTTGCTCCAGGGAGTAAAAATGGCAATTTTTAATAATTATGTCAAACATTTAGCATCCTTTTTTCTCTTTACCATTTGTTTAATAAATAGACTTTACAAATAAGTCAAATTTGTTTTGCTTCTATCTCTTTCTTTGCCTGAACTTCATTATCCTTAATTTATGGACATGAGTGTAATAAATTCACAGTTATCCGCCGGACACACGACTTTCAAATAAATATTGTTGTCAGAGAAAATTTATATACAAACAAGTAATATAAAAAAAAGTCTTTTAAGTTAATTCCTACTTCGATATACAAAGAAAAATTTTATTTCAGCTACTTTTTATTAAATAGTTATAATTAATATAAATATGTATATACATAGGAGAGAATCACAACATTAAGTGTTAATTAATTTTTATTAATTATCTTTTAAGTATCGTGTAATGTCATACATAATGTCAATGGGCGACAAGCCGCTGGTTAAGGCATAAAAGTAAGTCTGACTTCCTGATTCCGCATAAATAGGTTGAGTGAGTGTGAGTAAATGTTAACGCACCACACACACACATTCAGCTACTCTAAGGCTTTTGGCGACGGACCTCGTAATTTGAATCGTGGTCAAGAGACGAGGACGACACCTGAGTTGGCACCGGTGTCTTCTAACTTCCACACCAACAGGAGGATGTTTGAGCCTCGACATATTTACCGTGCATCAGTCCCCTCTACACGAACGGTCTTCAGCGGTACTAGGCTCGAACTCAAGACCCACCGATCTCGAGTCCGTTTCCTTAACCACTAGGCTACTGCGGCCACCATAAATTGTTTAAAGTGTTCTTTGTGTCATTGTGTTAATTTTACAGAGCCACTAGAAATAAATTATTTTGAATTTATAATTCTAAATATCCTTTTTACTGCTGCTGATGTACCAATAACAAGAGAATTATGAAAAAGATTTTACTTGATGGCAAATTAATGGATTAATATTCGCCTGTAAAAATTAAATTTGAGAAAGAACCTTAAGTTACAAAAGTAACTAAGTGTAGCAAAAATTTTCTCCGTCTCGTTTTCAAAACCTTTTAACTTGCCCACTTACAAAGCATTCTGTATGGAGAGCAGTTCAGGATTCATCCCCATCGACGTCCTTCTTGTGAACATTAACTATAAATTTATAATAGAATTACTCTGTGATTTGTATTTGTGGTTTAACTGATTCGATAATAGAATGAATTTTTGATTTTAATCGTTATAAACATCAGTAATAGGGACTTTTAACTTTGATCAAAATTTAAAGGCAATTTACTCCAGGAGTTCTTTTATAAATCTTATGGATTTTTTTCTTTGAAAGATAAAAATGGAAAAATTCAGATTTGTTGAGTACACCACTCTGTTATCACACTCCAACAGCAACATTATAATAGTCTTATCTTTCTTTGCATTTACTCTTATTGAAACATTCACTCATGAAAGAACAAAACACGCGTTCACTAATTTTGATTCTCCCCACATTTTAAAATGACCACACTTTTCACTTTCGATGGAGCTTTCTCCAATAGTTTCCCAGTCATCTGCATACTTCTCCCGTGATTAGTGAAGGTCCAAGGCCAAAAAGCCGCATTCCTCCGCGGGCGTCCTTGAACACCCCTACACCCACTCGCTGGGTTAGAAAAAAAAAGATCCCGTTCACAGCACGCACACAAAAGGCCTCCCCCTCTTCATCAACACAATAACGCGCAGTTCTGCCAGAACCGAAATATTTCTTACAGATGCAGGACTGACAAGAGAGCTCGGAAACGCTGTTATCAACCACAGAGCTAATGCCCGATATGTCCGGCTTTCTTTTTTTTTTTTAAAAAAAAAAACGTTGTGAAGTCCAGTCGGCAATTTCGTTTTTCACAGAATTCGTTCTATTATTCTTCAGCAGTTTGTTTCCAGTTCATATGACGCAGCAAGGTTCATATGCCATTGAAAGAATTTTAACACGTAGTACTCAGTGTGCGTGTGTGTGTGTGTGTGGCGTACACAGACATCTCTTATAAGGAGGAGGGGGTGGGAATTGTTAAAAACACGCAGACGAAAGCATCGAGGGACGTCTTAAAGCATGGGCCGTGTTCAGGGCCTAGGTCACAATGAGGGCCTCGTCTCGTTCTCGATTCAGTCTTAATAAGATCATGATTCGTATAATTTCAGCACTCAAATGTTATGTCTGGTAGTATTCTCCGAAAAAATGGGAATTTTGGACGATATATCAATTGGCTAAAAGCAGTGGCCCATAACGAAATTTTTCACCGAGGGAGGGGGAATCCAGGGCCGAAAGTCCGCCGTTCTCGTATCATGCCCCAATGCGTCACCCAACATACTCTTGTCGATTTTCGGGAACAAATAACAGTACAAAATTAATTATTTAATAAATAATAGCATTAGTTAATAAAATTAACTATTAATAACAAATACTTAATTAAATACTGCTTACTTTTTTCATACGATTATAATCAATCGAAAAAAATCAAGGGCTATGTAGTGGGGAATCCAGACCCGGGGACCCCCCGCCCCCCTTTGTGTGCGCTACTGCCTACATGTGATGACCATCGTCCATGTATAGGCCTAGGTTGACCAGGGTCGCTTTTCCGCTTAGGCACACTAGGCACGTGCCTAGGTTGCAAAAGATTTTGGGGCGCAAAACAATGGAGAGCGAAAAAATTAAAATTACAGTGAACGAGCCACATACCGCCTAGAGCAGGAATGGCGAGCCAATGGCACGCGTGTCATTGGTGGCACGTAACACAATATTTTAGGCATGCCGCCAATCAAAACGGTTTGCATTTTAATTCAAAATAACAAAATTCACTCTGAAGCATTACGAAAAAACGGGAGTGATCGGCCGTTGTGCGCGAGGTGGCGGGAGCACACTTGTTTGTCATTGTTTTAGGCGATCCTAACGCAAGTTACTAATAATCTAATCTACAATAACAGAAGTTATCCTAGTGTTACTTTAATTTGAATTATACGCATAGCCAAAACATTTTCAACAAGGGTGTCAAACTCAAAGGCAACCTTGGGCCAAACAAACAAGGTTTAACTTTAGTAGGCCCCCCAAAAAATCAATATTCATAGAAACGTAGGTTTATTTCGAATAATACATTATAATAAGCATGTATAAAAGAACAAGAAAATTTAATGCTTACGTCCTGACTTATGAAATCTCTTCTCTGCTAGGTAATTTCCGATTTCGGAAGAATTTTTTTCATTTTATTATATGTTATTGTGTGCCAATCTATTGGCCGGGCCGTAAAAATGTTTGTTATGTGCCACATGCGGTCCGCGAGTTTGAAACCCCTGATTTACAACATAATAGTGAAAAATGTATTTTTTGTTGTTGTCAATGTAGAATTTTAGTTGCTAATACAGTAATATTTCGACTTACGCAACTCCGACTCACACGAATCCGGAGTACGTGATTTTCAAATCTCATCGATTCGTCTTTTGTTTGAGGGGGAAAAAAGTGTTAAAATTGGTAATAGGACTGAAGAATTTTCCGATTTGCCACACAAATAAATTTAAAAGTGGATAGCGATGACTTTTTCAAGAACTGCTGAATCCCCACAATCAGGAGCTAATAGTTGATGAACTCATAGAGATAGATGCATGAGCAAGAGTCAACTGGAGTCTTTAGATCCAGTTCACATTTTGAACAGTGTTCCCCAACCTTTTTATCTCCGCGGATCAGTCAACGTTCGTTAATTTTACTGGGGTCCGCTGAAGGGGAGGACATCGATTGCTTATATTTTAGACTCTTTTGATTTAATAATTTTAATTTAATTGTATTTAATCGTGACTTCAGAATAAAATATAGCTACACCAAAAATATGAATATAAAGTGATTTAACAAAGAATATAAAGTGATTTTCATAAAAAGAGCTCACACCCAAGGAAAATATACCACATTAAATAAAAGGGAAATAATTTAATATTTCTTGTGCGGACTGGTAATATTTGATCCACGGACTGGTACCGGTTCACGGACCGGGGGTTGGAGGCCACTGATTTAGAAGATCGAATGAGGTTGGCAATTGGACAGAAAGTCTTGGCTTAATTGAAAAAAAAAGGATTAAAAATTTTAGAAAACATAGACTCGAACAATGAGAATATTTTTCCAACAAAACAAAAAGTAAAACATTATTAGGAGTGCGGGAGAAAAAAAAATCTTTGAGCCAGTAGACTACACTTTGTTAATTTTTACGAAACCTTCTACATCAAAATAACTTCGTTTTCCAATTTTGTATGTGTGTTGTGTGTGTGTCTACGATTTTATAAAACATTTTTTTTCCCTTAATTATAATTTTCTTACGTATCCGGCCCCAATAAATATAATATATTTATATTCAAAAACATACCCCGATTTACGCGAATTCAACGGTTCCACCTATTGCGTAAGTTTGGGGTTTTACTATATTTAGTTTTATTATTTCTCCAATAATCCCAAGTCAAAATAATTTGACGGCACGTCTACACCTCACTAAACATTTCTTCAGAAAAAATGGCTGTAATATCCAGAAAGTTTCGCCATCCCTGGCCTTGAGAATGCTTATGTGTTGTGTTGTGTGCGCGCGGAACTATGGAAAACATCTACAATGGGAAATGCAAAGCTTAACAGTTTGTTGTTATGCACTCAAAATGATATTACAATGAAAATTGTTTACAATGATGTCATTAATGATTTGGCAATGTGATTAAAAAAAAAAAAAAAGCTCGAAGAAATCTTTATTAAACAAGTACTTTGATAGTGACTCAACAAAGAATAAGGATATCTAACAGTAATAGATGGTACAGATAAGAAGTTGATAGCAGTTCGTACAATAATGTATATGTATTATAATTGCAAACGATTTCATAAATCTTCTGTACTATTTTACTAAAGGGTGGGAGGTTCGTGATGCCGTAAGGTAAGAAATGAGCAACTGGTCATGCCAAACCTGAAGAAATGAACAACCATGCAAAAATCCTTTCTTTATGCTGCCGGCTGCCAATCCGGGACGCTGCGGGTTCATGGTAGGTAGGTGGATAATGGAAAGACTTTCCAAAAAGCAAAAACAAGGAAATGAAAAAGAGAAACAGAGTTAGGAAATCACTCTCGAACCAAAACTGGCAAGGGAAGAGCAAAAAAAAAAAAAAGGGGGGTAACAATTTGAATTGCCTAGGGTGCCAAGGAGGTTAAAAACGGCCTTAAAGCTTGCCACAATACACCATTATTATTCATTCAGTTTTAAGGCTCCAGTTGGTCAAGCAGGTTAGTGCCATTGTAAATCATGTACATTTATTTGTTTCGGTTTATTGTTTGTACGAGTATTTGACAACGTATGCCATGGTTTATCCCCTTTAGAGTGTCACAGGTGAGGCCTAAATATGTAAAGTGGCCCAGGGCCTACTTTTACGTTGGGGCTTATGGCCTCAAGAAGTCTTAAGACTTCCCTGCCGAGTAGTATTCTCTATGACAGTGATTCTCGTCCTTTTTTTACTGTTGTTGTACACTTTTTATCATTCCAAAATTTGGCGGCACACTAATAATAATATAAGTTAAAAAGAATTTTACTTACCTATGATATACCATGTATAAAATAGTTTATTGAGGAAATAATTACAAATTAATTATATGAATACATTTAAGGCGAAATTTGATCTTGTAGGTTTTTAATAATTTCGTTCGTAAAAATGATAATGCCACTCTCATTTCGTCATCTACATTTACAGGTATAGATCTTTTTTTTCATTTCAGTAATTGTTAATGCTGAAGAGCCATTGTGCTTAGTGGTATAGTAACGAGCAAAAAAAAAATTATATTTCTTTAAATATAACATTTTTACGATAAACCAAACAAGTTGTTGATACATGTTTGCTTTTCTCTTCGAAATAATCAAGATACCAATTGTCTTGAAACAACACATATTTATCAGATATTTTTTTTTTGCTTTCAAGACATGAGAGTTAATCAAAAATTAGATTCGCCCATGAGATATCGCTACTCCACTGTTATTTGCTATCACTAACCGATACAATTAGTAAAAGGGAAAAAGTTATCTCACAATGCGATCCAGCACGACATCGGTAACAAAATTGTTATATGTGATTGATACAATTTTCTTACTAAATTTTTAAAGCATTGTTCTTAAATAATTTAATTTTTTATTGCAACGAGCCATGATCGGGCCACTCATAAAGGTCCGGTGAGCCACATGCGTCCCACAGGTCGAGTATCGTTGTTCTAAAGCAGCATTCCGCAACCCCCGGTCCATGGATCAAATACTACCGGTCCGCCCAAGAAACATTAAATTATTTCTCTTTTATTTACTGTGGTATATTTTTCTTAGGTTTTTTAGAAGTCAAGATTAAATACAATTAAATTAAAATTATTAAATCAAAACAGTCTAAAATATAAACAATCAACATCCTCCCCCTAAGCGGGCCGCGGTAAAATTAAACGTTGACCGGTCCGCGGCGATAAAAAGGTTGCGGAGCCCTGTTCTAAAGAACATAGGTTGTTTCAAGACGATTGGGATCTTGACTAATTCGTAGAGAAAAACAAATAGGATCAACAAACTGTTTGATTTGTCGATAAAATGTAATAATTAACCTATATATATAATTTTGCTCGTCACTATATCACTAAGCACAAATGTATCAATTGCTTTTTTTCTTAGGGATCTCTTTCAAGACGAGATAAAATTGGCTTTCTTGAAAAAAATCTTTCTTACCGCAACGAAATATTCTGTTGGTGGTAATGTCACAAAATGCTCAGAACAAAAATATCCTATAAAATTTGTTAAATTATATATATATATATATATTGATAAACAAATGAATTGAAACAGAAATTGTTGGAGTGTTTCTTAAGCGTCTCCGATAAATTCTTTGATATATAATTTCAGCTATTTGTTCAGGCACTTTTTTAACAAAATCAAAAAGTATTTGAATGAATTTGAAACAAAAATGCACAATCAAGTCAGAAATCATTTTAAGCAAATAATACTGATTTTAGTACGGAATTCACACACACACAGTGAAAACCCTTTGCTATCACCCTGTACTATGTTAATATCTGAAATAAAAATAAGTGACACTTTGTCAAAAGAAAAAAATGAAATTATCAAAGTACATCAAAGTAAAAATCAAACAAGGGTCTTGCGATCACTGATAAAAGAAAAAATGTAATTTCCCCATAACTGGGTAAAAAGCACCTAAACCCAATTTTTTTCCCTTTTTTTTTTTTGATAAAATTTGATGTAGCTTTAAAATAAAATCCGAAATTATGAGTTTTAATACATTGATCAATTTTTCGCATTTTAAATGTCCTTTATCTTACAGCTCCTCCCCCCTTCCTTTATTAATCAGCGTGAAATAGTTGTTGTGGGCCGGCGGAGAAAAAGATTGAGTACCCCTGTACTTGAGCGATCAAATGATCGTTTTTGAGTCTTGAGTCGTCAAGTGTTAAATTCCAAGTTTTCATTTGTCTTGAACTCATTGCACGATTTTCTTTATAATACACTGCTGGACAATTGCTAAGGACGGATCACAAATTGCTATGTAGCATAACATTAAGCGAGACATGAGGCCTAGTAGGATAAAATATAGTTGCCACACTGTTCAGACATTATAATAAAGAATATTTATTGTTCTGGAAAGTACAAAAGCTGTGAAACATCTGAAAGAAAAAAAAATGTTCATTTGATCTGCGTACGGAGAAATGGAACAATGCATCTAAAAGTCAGCAGGCACCTTAAAGAAAGGTATCAGTACGGGATATGTCCATCGTGGAGTGTGATGCAACATTCCACACGTCGTACCATACTTTTTGCACAACATTATCCAGCAGCTGTTGAGGCAATTTATCCCATTCCTCTGTGAGTGCACGGATGAGGGTGTTCTTGTTTGTCGGAGGATAGTTTCGACCAGCAACTTGCCTCCCAAAGCATCCCACACATTTTCAATGGGGTTTAGATCTGGAGAATGCGCTGGCCATACGAGACGTTGAATACCCTCGCTGTCTAGACAATCCCGAACAGCGAGTGTTCGATGACATGTTGCGTTGTCGTCCATAAAAACAAATTTATCACCGACAGCACCACGGAAAAAGACGAACATGAGGAAGTAGAACTTCATCAATGTATCGTTTGCCCGTCATAGTCCCATTCGCAACCACATGTAGGCGCGTGCGGCCATTGATCATGATGCCGGCCCACACCATGATACTGCATGTCGGATATCGGTCCTTTTCCTGGATATTTTCTGGACGATAAGCAGTACCACTCTCGCGCCAGATCAGTTGGCGTCTACAATCCGATGACAGACTGAACCTACTCTCATCTGAGAATAGTACGCATGCCCAGTCCTGTTCAGTCCAATTGTGATGCTCACGACACCATTGCAAACGGGCAGTACGGTGCTGTCTGGTCAATGGGACACACACAACAGGTCTGCGTGCGTATAGTCCTCCTCCCCTCAAACGTCTGGCAACAGTTTTTCGGGAGATCTGCTTTCCTGAGGCAGCAAGAAACTGATTTGCCACCAGCTGAGCTGTGGTGCGCCTATTCCTTTTTGCTGATAGGACGATATATCTGTCTTCTGCAGGCGTCGTACTTCTAACACGACCTCCCCCGTGCCGTCTACTACACATTCCAGTAGTTTTAAATGACTTCCACAACCGTGAAACAACGCTGTGAGCGATGTCGAACTCCCTAGCAACATCTGTTATTTTTCGCCCTTCTTCGATCTTTCCAATAATTCGGCCACGCATAAAATCATCTATGTGATGTCGGGAAGACATGCCAAACATTTTAAGTTCGTCTATTAAATCTTTCCTGTAAAACTTTGACTTGAAACAACAACTGTCCACACGCGTCAAAACCTTTAAAGCTCTTATGAACGCTATCACGTGATGAACAGACGTGGAAAATAAATTTGCATACTCGTACTTCTTACTAATATCCCGCACTTATTCTAATTTTCCACATTTTGCTTCCTTTCATTTTGTGGTTGCTATGGATGATAGTGTTATCCGTCCTTAGCAATTGTCCAGCAGTGTACTATCTTTAATAAAACAAATCATTAAACTTTTCTTGTTCTGTGGTAATTGCAAGTTCAGAAGATACAAGAGATCATAAAGGAATGATTTGGATATTAGAGTATTCCACACACACACATACACATTTCTTATGAAACAAATTCTGAAACAATGTTTGAGGTAATGAACCGAAAAGAGAGAGAGGGGGGGGGGGAAGAAATATGTTTCCTTGGTTAATCTCTATAGATTAATTTGCGTCGAGTTCGGGAATAAGGTTTAATGAGAGGTTCCAAGAGGCCATCCATCTTTTTGACGTTTCCTGATAATGAAGATGGAACGGTGAGTTGTTAGGGAGTGACCCAATGCGAAAAAAAACGAATTCTCTTTCCACAGAAGTGAATGATTGGACCCGAATTCGACGGTTACTGAGAAGGCGATAACTACTACCCTATAAAAATAAGTAGCAAAAAAAATAGATTTTTTAACGTATAAATGAGTTTAAAAACGTATAGTTGCCACAAATAGAAATAAATTTTAAAAAATTAAATCCAAAAGAAACGATTAGAAAAAAAGTATATTACTGTTTACCACGGGTATACAAATAGTGACTAGGGATGGCGATCTGGAATCGATTAATCGAATAATCAATTTCTCGGGCCAAAAAAAATCGTTTTTTAAATCGATATGTAGCAATTAATCGATTTAGAGAATCGATATTTTATCCTAGAAAATCAACATTCGATTTTTTCTGTTTTGGTAAAAAGCATAAAATTTTATTTACAATTAGTCGAATCTTTAAAACCCGTAATATATTACGGTGTTGGCGGTTAAACGGTTAACTTACTGGCAAGAACAAAAAAACTCTTTTCATCATCATGTCCACTCAATAGCCATGATGTATATGAATATCGTGGGCTCATCTGTTCCTTGTGAGCGCCTTTTTTCGATTGCCGGCAACATCACTTAGATCCCAGTAGACTTGACAGACTGTTGTTTAGCTTAGATATCAAGCATTGGGAACTATAAGCTATATTATCTATTTTCTAAGCTTTTTAATGTAAAAAATATACTTAGAAAATATAAATATCTTCTTCTATACCTGATACTTTGATATGGTACTAAAAATAAAAAATTGTAATTGCCGAATTCTCTGAACTGAAAAATTCCTTGATTTTACTGATAAGAGATCGTTTATATATATTATGGTATCTTTCTTGTTTTTCATAAAATGGATTTATATTTACATTGTAAATGTAGGCTTGAAAAAAAATCGATGTTTTAGACCTCGATATTTTTGTGAATCGATTCATCAGGTTACGATTCGAATCGATTTAAAAATCTATCTTTTTCGGAAAGAATCGCCATCCCTAATAGCGACGCCCGCAAAGAGCCCATTTAGACAGTCTTGTTTCCCATTTAGACAGTCTTGCTTCCCATTTAGACAGTCTTGCTTCCCATTTAGACAGTCTTGCTTCCCAGTCTTGCTTCCCCATTTAGACAGCCTTGCTACCCATTTAGACAGCCTTGCTACCCATTTAGACAGCCTTGCTACCCATTTAGACAGTCAGAAAATGTGAAATAAACAGAAAAAGTTCTCTGTATTTGAGTTAACATATATTTGTGCGCAAAGTTTCTTGCATGAGGATCAACAAGAATAAATATAGGAACAAGTTGACTGACATTCACTTGTAGGTTCTGATGGGAATTTCAACAAGCAATCTCACTTCTGATTTCAAAAAATATTGCAGAAAAGTGTTGTAAGGGTCTCACTTTAGTCTCATCAAACTGATTTTAAAATTAAATGGGCTTGCAGCTATTGATGTGAAATTAGCACTATAAATCGATAAATAAAGTTGTGGCAATTTTACTCAAACTTATATTTATTGAGTTTTATAAATAAATGTTTTCTTGTTTTATGTTATATATATATAATATCATACACCTGTCTCCGAAAGTCAACGTTAAGACGATCATCTTGCATTTTCATGCAAAGATCGTTATAATTCAATGAAATCTTTTTGAATCATTATAATTTTTTATTAATTCCTCTAACGTCGTAAATTCAAATAGTATGGGCAACAATCACCTGCTTATTACATAAAATGATACAAGTATTTATAACTTATGAATGACACAAATCGTATGCGTTAAAAGTCTGCGTACACTGGAAAAATCCTTTATAATAAGGGATTGTAACTAAAAGTTAATACTTTTTAAGCTATCCCGCTTTTTCTATAACTCTCAACATATTTAGCAGGGATTCAACTAGCTTAATTGTCTCATGTGTGGATATTTTGTTTCATTCTTCTACTCTGACAGATTTGAGCACTTCCTTGATTGTTATTGCGTTCTCCCTGATTATTCACTCGAGTGAATCCCGCAAATGCTGTATCGTGCTTAGGTATGTTTTACGCGAAATTGGTTTGAAACATGATAGAACAGTCATAGTTTCCTTAGCTTGGTACCTTTGTCCTGCTGAACGTAAAAATCATCACTCACCTCAAGTTTCTCGGCACTTCCCCTACTAATTTACTTCAATAAGTTCAAGCAATCAATTGTGTACATTGTTGATTCAATAAATTCCAGATTACCAACCCAAAGGCTTCCTATGCACCCCTAAACATTATATCTCCCCCTCCATGTTAGTCGCAAAAAAGATTCTCTTACTTAAGATATGTGCAGGAAATTTTGCAAGTATATTTTTGTCCTTATTGATGCCGAAAATACAAAAATTACTTTCAATTGAATTTATTACATTATTCCAATAATTATCTGTCCTACTTAGGTGTTTTTTGGGAAATGTCATTATCTTAGCTTTGTTCATTCGAGCGATAAATGATTTCTTAAGTGCAACTCGACCATGATAGCCATCCTTTTTCAGTTCTCTTTGAATTGTAGTTAAAGTTACACTTTTTGCAATATCTCAGCAACACTTTTAGCTATTTTTGAAGCTCATAGTCTTGGAGAGTCATAGTCTTTTAAAGAGCGTATTACAAAGCAAGATTCTCGAGGTGACATTGCAGACGGGTGGGCCGGATCTTGGCTTTAATGTTAAAATTTTAGTTGATTTGTAGTTTATGAACACTTTTTGAATCAATGTTTATCTCTTATTAACAGTTTCAACCTTTTATTTAAAAAATTTCCTCTTTTCCGAAGATCACTGATGATTTTTCTTTCAATAAAATATCGATCTCTATCCAGTTACTTGCCATGGAATCACACAAGCTTTCAAATCTCATATCTTAAATAAATCGTAAAAGAAGCTTATGATTACGAGTGCTTAAAAACACGATTTCATGCAATTATTTTACAATAAAAGGTCTTTAAAAGCTCTATTTTGCAAATGTACACAGACTTTTGGTGGGGGGTGGTCGGTGATTATTTTGTGATCATTTTTTGCTTTTTCATCGTCAGGTAAATTTTGTTGCTGTTGCTTGAATAAAGAAATTTTAAAGATTCCCTGACATGTATGTTGGTTTTCTGAAACGAGATTTTAACAGTAATTATAGCATAATCAAGAAAGATTATTGCCTGTACACAGACTTTCGGAGGCAAGTGTATGTATACCTTTTCTGAAATGCAAAGTTAACTAACGAAGGCAATCGTTTTAAAACGATGTAAACCTCCCTGCTATACCAACATGGACCTCGAGCCAAAACAATTGCTCATCCCTGCCGTATATCGATACTTCTTTTTTCATAAGTTTTATGCTTTTTAAGAATTTCTAAAGAAATGGATAAAAGTAAACTATTGCCACTTAGAAATAAGTAGAAATTAATGCTACCTTATAAAAATTAAATCCTATAGAGAAATGATCAAAAAAACTCCTGCCGTAAGGGAATGTGAGTCAAACATCTACTCTACTACCGTTTAAAAATAAATAGAAAACTACTATTATCTTTCGGAAATAAAATTTTAAAAACTTCTTCAAACAGAAGAAAAAAATGAATAAACTCCGATACCGAACCGAAATGAGTGAAAACACTACTGCTAGAAATGAGTAAAACTACTTATTGTTCCCTTTTTCGTGTAAGTTTAAAAAAAAAATAGATCCTCTTTAAATGAGCAAATTAGTAAAAATACTATTGTCTTATAAAAATGAATTTAAAAAGTTTAAATTCCAAGGAAAAGACAATACACAGCAAAAATTTTAGAAACGGAATCGGAGGGTTTTCATTTACAGCTAAAATTCAGCTGCATTTTACATGACCTTTATTTAAATATTATTCCTTATAAAAAAATTTCTAGTTTTTGCATTATTATTTTTTATCCATGGTCCATATTTGGCATAAAATAGTAGTCATAGAGTAGGAAATGTTTAAATTTATTTTCTAATTAGATTTGTACTGGAGCGATTCAAAAATTTCGTTCAATCGTCCTTTTCAAAGAGAGTAGTACACATAAGCTCTTGTCTTGTTCACACATTTGAGGTCTTTGAGCAGTTGATCAGAAATTTGAATTATAATGTACGTGTTCGAAATAATAGTATTATTTGAAAGATATACCGGGGATCCTTTTAATATTTCGAATTGTGTATTATGTAGCAAATGTAGAATCAAACTCAAAAAGATTTAGAGACAAATATCCGAAAAAAATAAGTGTAGTTTGGTTATTTTTATAAAAATTGCTTTTCACATGCTTTTTTCCCCAATAAAATTAATTAATGCATTTGAAATTTAGAAAACAATTCAACGGATTACGTAATTCCATTACAATTAAAAATCCGGGAAAATGTCAAGACAAGAAATGGTATTCTTCACAAGAAATTGTATTATTTTATAATTTTTGAAGTAGTTTACATAGTAAATCATGGTCATCTACCAGAATATGGTATAGATAGTTAAAGCTCCCGTCTACGGCCATTTTGAGTGACCGCAGTAGTCAAGTGATTATGAAAGCAAATTCATGGCCAGTGTTGCCAAGTCGTGGTTTCGAATCCTGTACTAGAAACTAAAAGTATTTAAAAGTCATATATTCAAGATTTGCCTCGTACAGGAACTGGTGCTCGTCAAGTTTGTTGAAGCCCTCGCATTACCATGCTGTGGAAGTTTGGTGAGTGGAATGTTACCTCAAGTGTGATTCACCGTTCTTAGATGGGATTCGAAATTACGAAGCGTACCGCCAATAACCCTCGTGTAGCTTCAAAATGAGATGCTAATTAACAATCAGTTGGAGATTAATTAAAATCAAAAATAAATTTTAAAACAATCAAGCGAAAACATGATAATTACGTATCATACGAATAAAAATATTTATTTATTTAAAGTAATCTTTTATGTGTCCATATTCGACTTTAATTAGCATAATCCTCCTTAATTGCTTTTATTAAATGTAAAATAAATGCTCTAAGTCCTTATTGATTTTTAAGGGGTGTTTGAGTATTTCCGATTACTGTTTAAATATCATTGTGTGTGAGAGAGAATCTGGGTTAATTATACAACTAACTTTTACTTTTTATAATTAAGATTTTTTCAGATTTATTTTAAAAATTACTGTTAATACTTTGAAATACGCACTCAATTCTTATTTGTGTATTTTAGATTGTGAACTGTTAGAGTCCGGATTCATCCCTCTATCCATTTTTTTTAGGACCTTGATTTTTTCCTGTATAAAAAATAAAGATTGATAAAAGCATTTTAATATAACTAAAAATTTTGATACATACAAGAGAGGACGAAAAGAAATATGCCCTAAAGTATAAAGGGTTAAGGCAGACAAAGTAAAGGGTTAAAACAGAAAAAGAAAATCGTTTTTAAAACATATTGTAAAAAGACAATTTACAAAACCTAAATAGAATCTTAATTTCTCTTAAAGAACTATGCAACATTTTATACAAATATCCGTTACTTCTATTTATTAGCCACTAATGAATTGCTTAGAAATAATTTAATTTAATGTTACATAATTATTTCATAAATGCAATATTACAACTGAGTTAACGGTTAAAATGAAATTAGTTAGTAGCAAAATGTACATATAATTAATCTTTGAACAATTGCAATCATTTTATACAATAATAATTAAAACAAAATCCTCTCCTAAATGATATTCAAGCGGATGCTTAAAGCAAGGATTGCAGACTTTTTTTTTCCTCAAGCAAAATTTTTCACATAAAATGAAAGCCATAACTCATTTCTTCTAGGCATGCGTATATCATTAAACAGATTGGTTGCACTAAAAATCGATTTTAAAAATATATATACTTTTTATTATATGTGTCACAAGTATTTAATTTACACGTAATTTTGCATAATTATATTTTTGAAAGGCATATATATCTGTGTGCAAAAATTATTGTAGGGTACACGTGGATTTGAAACTGCGATATTACTTTCTTCTAAAGTAGGCAGTTATTTTATGGTAAGCATTTTTCACGAAATACAGGGTGTCTACAAATTATTTGGGCAGTTTTGTAAGTTAAGAACTTTCGAAATACTGAATGAAATGAATTCGTTTTGAGTCAGACTAGTAGGAAAATACCCTAAGTTTATTTATAGAGGGCGTTAGGTTTCATAATGTAAGAAATTGGGGGTCGGAAAATTCTCATGCCATCCTAGAACATGAGAGATAGTCCTAAGGTGAGTTCCTTGAATGTTCTAGTTCAGTGATCCCCAATCCCCGGTCCGTTGATTAAATAGCACCGATCCACTCCAAGAACATTAAACCATTCCCATTTTATTTACTGAGATGTATTTATCTAGGGTTTGTACTACCTTCCATGGAAATCTTTTTATATTCCATGATAAATCACTTTATATTCATTTTTTAGTGTAACTATTTTATTTTAATGGCATATTCAAATATAATTACATATATAATGGCATATTCAAATATAATTACATCGAAAATATTAAATAAAAAAATAAATATTAACAATCAACGTCCAACCCTCAGTGGGCCGCGGTAAAATTATCAAATGTTGACCGGTCCGCAGCGGTGAAAAGGTTGCGGAACACTGTTCTAGTTCCTTCACTGAAAAGACTGCTTCAGGAATATTTACCCGGACATCCTACAGATTTTCCTTATGCCAGTCACCAAAGAAAAAATTCCAGGAGTTTACGTTTTTCAACAGGATGGCGTGCCTTATCATTATCACAACGACGTTACATCTTACCTCAGAGTTGAGGCATTAGTTTGGATTGGTCGTGGAGGTGTTATTTAGTGGTCATCACGAACACCACAGATTTTCAGTGAATGGGGTTTTGTAAGGGATCAAGTGTGCACTTTGTCACTTCCTACATCTATTCCTTCCTTCCTCAGTGGCTCGACATCCCAGGGTGGGTCTTGGCCTTCTCAACTTGCCTTTTATAGGCCAGTCTTCTTCCTGCTAGTGTTCTCCAATTCTTAGTTCTCGAAACTAGAAGATCTTTTTCTAGACCATCAATCCATCTTAGATTTGGCCTTCGCTTTCTTTGTGTACCAATCGGTTGAGAATTGAGGATTTTTTTCGTGGTGCGGTCTTTGTTCGTTCTGACAACGTGACCTGCCTAATTCGATGTATTTTGATGAAGTTAACAATATCAGATTCATTATATGATAGATAGAGCTCGAAATTTGATCTCCTTCGCCACGTTCCATTTCCCTGAATTACTCCAAAAATAAATCTTAAAATCTTCCTTTCGTAGATATATATATTTATCATGTTCTCATCTGCTCAAGACATAAAACAAGTTTCCCATGCATAAGTTAATACTGATCTCAAAAGACTTTTATACTATAGAATCTTTGTGTGTGTGTTTTTTTTCTTTTCCTATATATATATATATATATATATATATATATATATATATATATAATATTTTCTCTCTCACTCATAACTAAACATAAAATAAATAATTTAAAACATGGATTTGAATTAAAAGTGTTAATAAAGAAGGAAAAACATTCGTTTTTTAACTTTGCTCACAAATTTTAATTTTTCGTTTTGAAAATTTAAAAAAGAATTAATCGAAATAATTGAAAGCACATATATTTATGTATTTCCATAACATTATTAAAAACACGATTTTAAAATTGTGACTTTCAAGCAAAATCTGAGTTTCAACTAGAAGGCCAGTTAGCTCATTTTGAGAGAAAAAAAATAATAAAACAATAACTAAAAAGAGGAAATTATTTTTCTTCGCCTTAAAAAGCAGAAGTGATCAAAAAAATCATCCGGTGTGCATAGTTTGCTTCTGAAGACTTACTTTTCAAACATGTAAAGGGTGGTCTAGGTTTATATGTCGGGAACAACATAAAGATTCAGATTTCCACAGCAACCCATGGTCGGAAACGTCTTCGTTCGGCGCTAGATGGCGTTATTACCGCAGCATTTGAATTGCCATCACACGCAAAAGAATATGGAATGTTTTACTAACACCGAGCGGTCAGATATGCACCTGATTTACAGATTAGCAGATGGAAATACTCGATACTCAGCAGAAAGATTGTATGGCCTGATGTTTGTTAATTTGCATTACAATGTGTGTGAAGTTGAATCAATAAGAGGTAATAGGCATAGTGAGTGCGGGCCATGAATGACTCGAACTACCAGCAAGGTACTATGATTCTTTTGAACGGTATCGAACACATTTTGTTCCATTCATGAAAAGAAAAATGTGTTGAATACTGTGGCTCGTTGGAATGCGTAGCACGCTTTGAGGCTACAAAATGTTTTTCATTGGGATAAAAAGAATATAGTTTATTTTGTTTTCATTATGTAAGAGAAAACTATTAAAGAGTGAGAGAGAGTGAATATTAACATCGCACTGTTCAACTATATTCTAAGGTTTTTGGCGACGGATCTCGTAATTTTGAACCACGGTTAAGAGACGAGGATGACACCTGAGCTTGCATCTCTCCTCTTCTAACTACCAAACCACACCACGTTTGAGTTCTCGACATATTTAACGTGCATCGCTTCCCTTACACGGTGGGTCTTCAGCGGTACTAGGCTCGAACTCATGACATGCCAGCCACGAGCTCGTTAGTTTGACCACTAGGCCACAACGGTACCCATAACCCATAAATAAGCAGCGCGAAGCAAATAACAGTTTTAATCTTTATAATGTGGCCTTTTCTTTTCCTTTTGAAAAAAAAAAGGATTTTATTTTATATTTTTCTCTGTGGTCAGAGTTAAAATAACATTCACTTTACTAAGGATAATGAGCAACGCGTGCGTTTAAGCACATATCGACATTAAAAATTAGAACGATTCAGCTTAGAATACCGTGCTCTTTATAGCTGATTAGTATGTTTTCATTTGTCTGAATTGATATGTCCTTTGTGATTTCTCTTGACAGATCAGAGGATGTTCTTTCCTCCATCTTCGCGGTAGAACAGTGGTCAGGGTCACGGACTCATAGCCAGCGTGTAATGAGTTCGAGCCTAATACCGATGAAGACCCATCATTCAGTGGGGGCCCGATACACGGTCTTCACTTGACCATGACTCAAAACTACGAGATCCGTGGACCCCATTTTTTACACATTGCGTTGCACAAAACGATTAAGGAAACATATCAATTAGACAATAACAGCAAAGGATTTTTGTAAGAAAATATAAAATTAATCCACCGAAAGAGATATTCCGAAGACTACCCTATATTATGAAAAATGATCCAATGATAAGTGCATATATTTCGAAAAACAATAGTCCCCTTAGATGCATGATCAAAAAAATTACGCCGATTTTTGATACAATGTTTTTTTTCTCTTTTGGCAGGATATATACACACAAACTACAGAATTTGGTTATGCCAGAGGTTGGTAAACCAAGGCTCTTCACACTTCTAGCAGTATGAATCTTTGAAAATATACTAAAAAGTACTGTTTTCCTTTATTTTTTCCCTTCAGAATTACCTAATGGAACTATCTACCTCATACTTTTGTCTTCAATTAAACATCTGACTGGCTTAAGTTTCCTGCATTAAACTGTTTTCCGTAGACAAAAGTGTATTGAGAAACAGAGGGGATACATTAAACTTAATTCCAAAGCAGTGAAAGTCTAATTTATTAGTAGAAATGCTGCCATAAGAGGACTCTCTTCTAAGAGATTTCGAGCAAAGCACGGAAAGTGTTTTTGTCATGCTTAAGATTAAAGAAAAAGAGTTGAAATGACTTATATGTGTAAGAGCAATCAAAGCCAATTTTAATTATAAGTGTAAACATGAAATTTCAGTATAAAGTTCTTACGGCATTATTGATAGGAACCAAAATTTCTACTGCGCTTGAAAGTTTAATTCCCAACTTTATGATACTTTGATAATGATTCTTCAATCATTGAGCCACATCAATAAAAATATGTTTGGAAATTCTTAGATTTGGAAGGAACAGAAACTGTTGCTTTTTGTATAAAGCTTTATATTTCACAATATTTCAATCAAAATTTAATTCCCAAATATTATGAAATTTTGACAAGGGTTTTTCTAGCATTGAGCCCCAGCAATAAAAATATCTTTGATAGTTCTTAATTTTGGAAGGAATGGAAAATGTTACTTTTTGTGTTAGAAGCTTTATTTATGAATATTTTTAAAAATGTATAAATTCTCCATCCTGTCCTATTCCGCTTACTTGGCGGGGCCGTGGTAGCCGAGTGGTATAGGTATCGGACCGTGGCTTGCTTTTTCACGGGTTCGAGCCCAGTACCACTAAAGACCCGCCGTGTAGGGCAGCAATGCACGTTAAATCTGTCGAGAGCTGAAACGTCCTCCCGTTGGTGTGGTGTGGTAGTTAGGAGAGGGGGGTGCCAGCTCAGGTGTCGTCCACGTCACTTGACCATGGTTCAAAATTACGTGGTCCGTCGCCAAAAGCCCTCGTGTAGCTGAACAGTGCGACGTTAATATTCAATCAATCAATCAACCGCGTACTTGGCTCTTTGACATCTTACCTTGTTTCACTTACACAGTGGCTCTTCTCTCCGAAAGTTACCGGAACCCCCTAGTTTATTTTAAGGCTGTTTTCGTCATATGCACAAGATTGTGAACTTAATGTGGATCACACACATTTTTAAGCAGAGAAAACGCCTCAATTTTTGTAAAAATTTGTGATATTTGTAACTCACATGCATTTGTTTATAATATCGTGTTTTTTTAAAATTTCAAAATATTTTATAAATAATTCGTTTTCCCTCTCAACGTGTAAAGGGAGAGCTCATTTAGCATATTATGATATAGGGGGAAAAAACCCAAAGCACATTTTATAAAAGAAAAACTGTGTCAACTCGGATAAAAATGAGTAGTATGATAAAATAAGTGATTCTCTCTACAGCAGGGGTGGGCAGAGTTTTCCAGGGTACGGGCTACTTTAATTTTTTCAGGGTGTAGTGGTCTAAAAGAAAGTCTTCTCTATTTAGCGAATGTTTTCCTGTAACTAAGAACATTTTGCGATTTTCTTGAAGTAACCTCCAAACAGCGAAGTGTAATTTCTATTTAAGATATCCGACTACCCTAAAATCATGATTTTTTTTCAAAAAATTGACAAATTTTTTTATGATTTTATTTTATAGACCATCTTATTAGCTTGATAAAAATACCAAGTTTTTTAATGTCCATTCACTAGAACAAAAACTACAAGTGTTTTAATAAAAGAAGATGCCATAACTTTACACAAGATGCCAAACTTTAAAATGTGTTTTACTCGAAATGTGTTTTTTTCGAAAAACTCAAACGGGGACAGCGATTGCTCAAAAAGTTTTGAATATAATTTGCTGAAATTTTTTGTGAATGTTTCGTATGATAGTAGAAGTGTTTTGATCTTCAGATTTATCAATAACTTTTTGATTTCAAAATTTACAGTACTTTATGTGAATGTAATCACTGTTTTTTTAAGCAATTTCATATAGTCACTAAGATACAGTGCTCTAGTTTTTGTAAAAATTAAACTATCTATTATCCTGAAGGTCATTTCAAACATGAATAACGAAGTAACACATTAAAACTGAAAAATTGAAAATTTGTTCAAAACATTTTTGTACAGAGCGGGCCCCGTTTATGTAATTTTTTGTACACATTTTCACCAGTTTTTTCCCATTTTAATAATAAATTTTTTTCTAATTTCAATTTTACGATTTTTTCCTTAAAATGTACTAAATAAACCTAAAAATCACAAAAAAATCCCCATATCTTCATTTTTTCAAAAAAAAGTTGTCGCAAGTAGTCGGATACCTTAACGAAATTTATTCTTGTGATACTATTTTTTCCCCCTTTGTTTATTTAAAATATTTCTGGACCTTATATGATGAAATGATTATTAGATTTTAGTGAAAGCGGTCACCCCAAAATGTATTGGCAATCCACTGATCGATCGCGATCGACTTAATGCCCACCCCGGCTCTACAGGATAGTGAAGCCAGAATATATATATATATATATATATATATATATATATATATATATATATATATATATAAAAGTTTGAGTACCTTTATATTTGAAAAAAAATTCCAAATTTGGGTCCTATTCTAAAACATTAGCCGAAAACAGCCTTAAGCATCACAAGGATACACCAGATTTTTTTAAAGAAAATTTTAGGTAATAAAGAATCTTTCTTCTTGAGACACCCATTGGAATTAAAACGGGAAAAGGTTTGACACAGTTGACAATTCCAAACTTACGCATATTCCACATTCAAAAAAGAAAACAAAGCTCTCCGGAATTAAAAAAAAAAAGAAATGAGCGAAGATATTCTACAAGCATCCGCGAGAGTCGCCTGTCATTCCCACCAGGCGTCGCTGTTCTCCTCCCTCCCCTTTAATAACAGAGCCCCCAGGGGTTTTGTGGTGCTGCTCGTTTGGTTTTTGGATCGCCTCGTACGATTTCGAGGCAAGACTCGTCATTCGAGAATGGCCTCAGTGTGACATTTCCGCACAGTTGATCCAGAATCGATGGCGCCAACGGGGGATCCCGATGGGGAATCGCTTGTCGATAGAGCCAATCCAATCGATGAATGTTTTGTTTTTCAATAAACAGTCCCACTGCATTTAACCCTTTACTGACCGACGGTACTTATAAGTATCACTCACTTTAAAATTACATAAAATAACCATTTTTATGAATATTCTGACGATACTTAGAACATTCTTTGAAATCCACTCGTTCATGGTTCAAAGCAGCACGGGTTCTATGATGAGTATTTTAGCGGGGAAGACGAATAGTTTTATAGTAGGAATTGCGTTTTCAGCTAACGGCGCTTTCAGGGAATTGCGAAGACTATCATTTTTGTCCCGGAAAAATAATTAATGTCAAAATTTTAGTGTCGATTTTTTTTGTATGTTAATGAAGACCTTATAAAATGATTTGACTATTTATTTTAAGTGAACAGTGTATATCAGTGGCGCACACAGGTATTTTCAAGGGGGGTCGAAAGTTCACGATTCTTGTATCATGCTCCTTTTGCTTTTGTCGATTTTCGGGAACAAAACACAGTAAAAAACTAATTATTGAATAAATAATTAGCATTAATTAATAAAATTAATCATTTATAACAAATACTTAATTAAATTTTACATACTATATACTTAGAATTATAATCAATTGGAAAAAAATCAAGGGCTTTGGGGGGCCGGACCCCCAGGTTCCCCCCCCCTTGTGTACCTTGTGCGCCACTGGTGTATATATATAATTAATTTTACAGTTGAATATGTTTAATTAATTAATTAGCTCTAACGGATTAAATTTCCCAAAGTTGAGTATTTTGTTTCTGTATATCCCTTAATTTTCAATGTAGTGATCCAAAAAAAAATATCGCATGCAAAAAAACTGCAGTAAATCATAATGCGGTCGATAAAGAGTTAATGCATCGGAATTCGAAACCAGTGGCGTAGCTACCAATGGGCTAGGTCAGGGATGGCGAACCAATGGCACCCGTGCCATTCATGGCACGCAACATAATATTTTGGGCACGCCACCAATCAAAGAGGTTTGTATTTTAGTTCAAATTAACAAATTTTACTATAAAGTATCACGAACAAACTCGAGTGATCGATCGTGGTACACGAGACGGCGAGGAGCACACTCGTTTGTTCTGTCTTACAATCCTAACATAAATTATTTTTCATCTAATTTAGAACAGAAGTGGCCGCGGTAGCCTAGTGGTCAAGGTATCGGATCAAAGCTAGCTTGTC
Source organism: Trichonephila clavipes (assembly GCA_019973935.1). Lineage (NCBI taxonomy): Eukaryota > Metazoa > Arthropoda > Arachnida > Araneae > Nephilidae > Trichonephila > Trichonephila clavipes. The sequence continues at coordinate 44,338 of BMAU01015568.1, forward strand.
ACGAGTTCAAACCCAGTACCACTAAAGACCCGTCGTGTAGAAAAGAGCAGTGCACGTTAAATCTGTCGAGAACTCAAACATCCTCCCATTCGTGTGGTGTGGTAGTTAGGAGGGGGGTGCAACTTGAGCATGGTTCAAAATGACGAGGTGCGTCGCCGAAAGCCCTCGTGTAGCTGAATAGTGCGACGTTAATATTCACTCATTTATAACAGAAATCACACTAATTGCTACTTAAATTCGAATTACACGCTTAACTAAAACGTCTACAACAATGCAGTGCAAAATATATTTTTACATGGTAAATAAAGAGTTTTTTGAGTTGTTATACACTATTCAGTTCTTTATTATTTTCCCAAAAATCATAAGTCAAAATTATTTGACGGCACGTCAATACCTCGTTAAACATTTCTATAAAAAAAATGGTACGTTTATCCATAAATGTTCACCACTTCTGGGTTAGGCGGTGCCGTGTATAGGGGCCTTGAAACTCAGAGGGGCCCTCAGACCCTGACCACCAAGCACAAACCGAATTTGCAATAAATTCTCCCAAATTTAAGATATAAGTATAAAAGGTTGCAACTGAACTATAATCATCTCAATTCACTTAAAAATAATTTCGAATTTCTTAGGGAATTCCTCTAAATTCTTTTCGCGTTGTTTGTTCAGTGTTGCGAACTTAACTTATTGAAAAACGTTTATTTTATTTTCAATTTTTTCATTTTTCTATAAACTGTTACTTGAAAATAAACTTCGACTTCCTTGAAAAATTTCGCCATACTTATTACATCTGAAAAAACCTGCACAAGATGCAATTCCTTCCTAGTTGCATTCTATTTTTAATAACAATATAATTCATAATAGGCTAGTTTCCTGTTTAAATATTTCGCAATTCTCTCGTATCTGCAATACAGTCATATAAGAAAGGACAGGCATTAAGTTGATCGCGATCGACCAGTGTGCCATCAAAACATTTTGGCGTGACTGCCTTTACTAAGACCCAAGACACGCAAACTAAAAGAAACATTTATGGGACACCGACGCCTGCTAGACTGGAGAATCAACTTTTCCCAATCGAAGCGACTGTGTTTACTGAAGCAAATGACACGAAAATGCGCATATGACACATGTACCTTCACTGAAAGCGATCTATGACGCTTCTATGACACGCTCACTGGGGGGAGCGATCACTACAATGTCAACTGTAGAAATGAATTTTTCCCTCACGCGCCGACTGAAGGGTTGATGATCAGCTTTTTCCGCGATAACACGGGATTGGTTTCTCAAATTGATGTCATGTCCCACGAAGGCGCGGAACTTGATACCGAACAAATGTAAATAAAATTACGTCGAACTCAGATTCCTCGGTCCACGCATGTTCGCTTCATTGAATACGTCCACGGTCTAGCAGTCGCTCATAGTTGTTCAAATATTCAACTTGAACGTTTTTTTTTTTTACTTTTGTTTTTGTAGTAAAATAGTATATTTTAAAGAATTATATTTTAAATCATATTTTAAAAATCATATTTGAAAAGAGGGTTACAATGTCAAAAACAAGTGTTAAGAAAAGAAAATATACCATTTTAATACAGAATGACCACACCGACGCCACTGAGTGGACCTCAACACCCTTAAAATATTAGAAGCACCCCTTACCCAGGAAAAGTTATCCTAACCCTGGTGTAGAGGAACTGACGCAGATTAAATCCGTCGGGGCTCAATGTCTTCCCTTCGACGTAGTATGGACGAGGCCGCAGTGGCCTAGAGGTCAAGGTAACGGACTCGCACCTGGCGTGTCACGAATTCGAATCCAGTACCACTGAAGACCCGCCGTGTAAGCGATGCCGTTAAATCTGTCGATAGCTCAAACGTCCTTCTGTTGGTGGGGTGGGGTAGTTAGGAGAGGTGGTGCTAGCTCAGGTGTCGTCCTCGTCACTTGAACATGATTCAAAATGACGAGGTCCTTCGCCAAAAGCCCTCGTGTACCTAGCTTAATATTCACTCACTCCACGTGACTTTAATATTCACTCACTCACTCCACGTGGTATGGAAAAGAGAGGCTTTGTCGTCCTCGGCACTTGCCTGAAGTTTAAAATTACCGCCAATAGCTTTCGTGTTGTTCCTAAGAGAGACATTAATAAATAACCAATCGTGTATAAACTAAGCATAAAAAAGTATCCCTTACAGGGTACGTTACAGAGTATTAAAAAAATGGATTGAATCAAACAGAATTATAAATGATCACAAACGTTATGCTTCATAAACTCACTTGAATGCGCTTCAAAATTACGAGGCCTATTGTTTCTTTAAAGTGCGGCATTAATAGAAACTTTCTTACTCCTTAATATTAGGTAATAAGCAACCTTAAAAAATCCCTAAAAAAAGAGGAATCAGGGTCAAACAATTTAGGGCTTGTACATTAAAGAACGAAATCCAAACTCAGAAAGTATTTCCAGATGGAAAATGTTCCCCAATATCAAAATTAGGTTGTTTGGCTGTTACCCACATACATCTCATACCAGTATAGCTCACACAAAAAATTTTCAAAAGGGAGGGTCCAGGGTGGAAAACCCACCATTTTGGTATCATGCTCCAACACGCCACCCAACATATTCTTTTGATTTTGTCGATTTTCGGGTACAAAAACAATACAAAATTAATTATTGAATAAATAATTAGAATTAATTAATAAAATTAATTATTAATAACAAATGCAAAATTAAATTTTACGTAATATATACATAGGATTATGACCAATCGAAAAAAAATCAAGAGCTGTGGGTGGTGTCCGGACCCCTAGGACATCCCTCTTGTGTGCGCCACTGTCTCATACCTATTCTTAATTTTTAATATTCAATTAATACAAACTATACAACTTTTTAATACGTAATGCTAATAATTAAGTTTAAAATGCGATGATTTTGAAACAAAAAGAGTTTACATAAAAACACGAGATGTGCTTTTATGCACTAGATAAGTCGCAATATTGTATTAGGAGAGACGTCGAACTATGAAGTTGCAAGAGGGCTATTGGCGATTTACCTCGTAATTTTGAACCATGGTCAAGTGACGAAGACTACTCCTGAGATGGTACTACCTCTTCCCTAAATTCCACACCAGTCGAACGGGAGGACGTTCGAGACTCGACGATTTAACGTGTATCAGTCCCCTCTTCATGCCGGGTCTTCAGCGGTATTAGGCTCGAACGCAAGACACCCCAGCCACGATTCCGTGACCTAGACCCCTAAGCTACCGCAATATTGTAATACACTCATGTCCATAAATTAAGGATAGTTATGGCACAAAGGAAACATTTGGATGATTTTTTACGTGGTAGAATTATTGCACAACTGGAATGTGGACGTACCCAGCTGGAAGTATCCGAGTAACTTGGAATCGTCCAGAGTGTCATGTCCAAGCTTTGGCAACGATTCCAAGATGATGGTAATGTGAGTAGATGTTACAGCAAAGGTCGCCCCCAAGTTACAGCGCCGAATGAGGACCGGTATTTGGCAGTTACTGCCAAAAGAAACAGACGGAGCACAACATCAGACCTGTCTCGTCAGCTACCGGTACGACAGTTTCAAGGCAGACTGTGTACAGACGCTTACGGCACATTGGTCTATATGCTCGTAGGCCTGTCAGATGTGTTCCACTTACCGCAACTCACTGTCGCCTGCGATTAACCTAGAGTAGAGAGCATGCATTGTGGACACCACAACAGTGGTCTTGTGTGATGTTTTCCGACGAGTCCAGATTTAGTTTGCAGTCTGATTCTCGCTGGACTTTAATATGGAGAGCGCCAGGTACCCGTTACCACCAAGAGAACACCATTGAACGACACCGTTACGGTGGTGCAGGATGGCTCGTTTGGAGAGGAATTATTCTTGGTTCAGAACTGACCTGCATGTTCAGAGTGTAACGATAACAGGTCACATCTATCGGGATGTCATTCTGGAACAACATGTACGTTTGTTTTGGGCCACGATGGGTGCTGAATTTCTGTTTATGGATGACAACGTCCGTCCTCACCGTGCAAACATTGTAGACGAATGCCTTCAATCGGAGGATATCACCCGTATGCATTGGCCAGCATACTCACCGGACTTGAATCCAATAGAGCATGTGTGGGATATGCTTGACCGACGAATTGCAGCACGTCAACCCCCTCCCAACTGTCTACCGGAACTTTGGAGGGCATTGCTTGATGAGTAGTGGAAGATTCCCCAAGATCAGATTGATAATTTGATACTCAGCATGCCTAGGCGTTGTAATGCTTGTATTGCCTCGTCCGGGAGACATACTCCGCATTAACCATCATACTAACCATGTATCATACCACCATACTAACTACTGTTTTTTGTAAATAGGTTCTTTTTTGAAATTTGCTCCAGGGAGTAAAAATCGCAATTTTTATTAATTATGTCAAACATATAGCATCTTTTTTGCTCTTTACCTTTTGTTTAATAAATAGACTTTACTAATAAGTCAAATTTGTTTTGCTTCTGTCTCTCTTTGCCTGAACTTCATTATCCTTAATTTATGGACATGAGTGTAATAAAATATACGGAATTTTTGTTTGAAATCTGTGTGTAGTAATATTTTTTTAACATCAAATGAAGGCAACCTTAACTTTGAATTAGTATTTTTACCATTAAAACCGTGCTTTTTTATGCAGTAATAAGCGGAAATATGTTTCTATCAGAAAAAAATATTATGATTTCGTATTTTATATACACTTGCCTCCAAAAGTCTGCGTACAGGCAATCATTTTACGTCTTTATGTTACAATTACTATTAAAATCTCGCTTTAAAAAATCAAAATACTAGTCAGCAATTCTTCAAAATTTCCGTATTCGAACAACAGCAACAAAATTGATATTAAGGGAAAAAAACAAGAATGACCACCAAATAATCACGAACCATCCGCGCCAAAAGTCTGCGTACACTTACAAAATAAAGCTTTTAAAGACCTTTAAATGTAAAATAATTGCACTAAATCATTTTTTTAAGTAATTATAAGCTCTTTTTACGATTTATTTAGGATTTGAGGTTTGAAAGCTTTAGGGTTTCATGACAGGCAACAGAATAGAGATCGATAAATTATTGAAAGAAAAAATCATCATAGATCTTCAAAAAAGGGGCGAAATTTCAAAACAATTGATGAAACAGTTAATAGGTGACATTCACATTGATAAAAAGGTGTTCTTAAAACTACAAATCAACTAAAATTTTAACGTCAAGTCAAGATCCGGCCACTTGAGAATCTTGCTTTGTAATACGCTCTATAAAAATAAATTCTAGACTATAAGCTTCACAAATAGCTAAAAGTGTTGGCTGAGATATGGCAAAAAAGTGTGACTTTGATTGCAATTCGAAGAAAACTTAAAAAAAGATGTCTATCATGCCCGAGTTGCACTCAAGAAGCCATTCATTTCTCGAATGAACAGAGCCGAGAGAATGACCTTTGCCAAAAAACACCTAAATAGGACACATTTTTTAGAAAAATGTAATATATTCAATTGAAAGTAGTTTTTGCAATTTAGCATCAAAAAGCACAAAAATATGCTTGCAAAAATTCCTAAACAGATCTTAAGAAAGAGACTTCTTTTTCAACTGTCAAACGTGGAGGAATAGGCATGATGTTTAGGGGTGCATTGGAAGCCTTTCGGCTAGTAATCTGCATTTAATTGAATCAACAATGAACAAAATTGGTTACTTGTAAAATATCAGGGCATATACCGAGAAATTTGCGGTGAGTAATGATTTTTACTTTCAGCGGCACGAAGGTACCAAACAAATGGCTCACACATTGTGAAGTCATTGTGAAATCATGGCTGTTCTGACATGTCTCAAACCAATTCCGAAAGTCAACCTAGTCCCCAGACCTGAGCACAATACAGCATTTGTGGGATTTACTCGAGTGAATAATCAGAGAGAACGTAATAACATCCAAGGAAATGCTCAAATCTCTCATAGTAGAAGAATGGAACAAAATCACCCCAGATGAGACAACTAAACTACTTAAATCCATCCCAAATAGGTTGAAAGACGTAAAAGGAAAGGTATACCCTAAAAGGTAGTAATCTTTAATTAAAATCCATAATTGTAAAGTTTTTTTTTCAGTGTACGCAGACTTTTGGCGCAATCGATTTGTGTCGTTCTCAAGTTGTATTATTTTATGTAATATTCAGATGATTGTTGCTTGTACTATTTGAATTTAAGATGTTAGAAAAATCAATAAAAAATAGTATTGATTCAGAGAGACTTCATTTTTAATTAGTGATCTTTGCATGGATATGAAAGATGATTGCCTGTACGCAGACTTTCGGAGGCAAGTGTATATCTCTTATTAAATCACAGATAGCAGCACTTTAGTACACATAGAAATATGTATAATATTTTCAAAATATTTATTAATATACACTGGTGAGCAAAAATTAAGGACGAAGTCAAAAAATTAGCATATCAGCTGAACGAAGAGGCAGAGCGGTCAGAAAGACCAATCAGGAGATTAAGTAAGGTGATGTACGGTAGCACATGCGCAGATATGCAGGTAGACGTAATGGGGGAGTGTCTGAGTAGTATAAAGCATGTTGTCGGTGTAAGATCAGTATTTCTGGCAAAGAGATTGTGCACGCCGTATAGCAGTTAAAATCACACCGAGTTGCTGCCTCAGCGAGAAATGGCGAATAATCAATCTGTTAGACGACATCTGGATGCTTTTACCCGAGGTCGAATCATTGGGAAGTTGGAGGAAGGCCGCAGTGTGACAAGTGTGGCTGCAGAGTTCGGAATTGCTCACAGCATCGTTTCACGACTTTGGAGACAATTTCAAACTACAGGAACAGCTATCCGGGGGTTCAGTAGTGGTCGTCCACGAGGAACCACACCCGCAGATGACCGGTACATTGTCTTACAGGCCAGAAGAAACAGGCGGCAGACAGCGGGAGAAATCGCTAGACACACGACACAGGCGACTCACAGCCGTTATGCGTCCAATATTAGCCTACGGGTGCCCAGTGTGGGGATATACGCAGCTAAAACTAATATAAATATCCTTGATACTCTGCAAAATTCTACTATCCGAATGATCGTAAGAGCTCGTAGATATATGAGAAATGACGACATTCGGAACGCGATTAAAATTAATAGCTTTAAATCTTACATTCAAAAAATTGCAAAAAATTTCTTTAATTCACTTAAATTTACAAACAATGAAAATATGATTAATATGCCTAGTTACAGCTCGCATGGACAATACTAAAAGACCGAGAAGAATTCTTCTCGATTCATATAATCCGCCTTAATTTATTTGGATTAGTGCAATTTGATTGCACACTCTTTGCTAAATTATTTCTAATTATAAATTATTTCTAATTATCAATTATTTTGAATATTTATCTTTTTATTCTTTATTTTTACCTATCTTAAATTATTTTTCGTATCCCCACCATCAGGGCTAGTCCCTCCCCCTTTAGACTTAAATTTCTTTCTGAGAGATTTGAGCAGCCAATGAGAGACTCAATTATCACCAGCCATGATCCAATACGAGAGCACCCACTCAGCTCTCCGTCATGAAAACAGATTTTCGCATGACCCAGGACATTTCCTCAACGATTGGCTCGGCCAATCAGCTTCCTGCTACACGCTAGCATGATAATATTATAGTCTGATCAACATATACATACAGGATATGGGATGGAGGCTCGCTTCGCGAGCCATATGCCCAGTATTTGCACCGAAGGCACCGAAGACACAGGCGACTGGACGACCGATATCGCGTTTTACCGTAGCCAGAAGACTGCACGGTGGTGGTCTGTTTGCACGACGCCCTGTACGGTGTGTACCTTTAGCGCCTGCCCATCGGAGAAGGCGTTCTCTGTGGTGCCGGGAACACCGGAATTGGAGAGACAATGAATGGGGACGAGTACTCTTTACAGATGAGAGCAGATTCAGTTTGAGTAGCGATTCTCATCGCATACTCATCTGGAGAGAGCGGGGAAGCCGCAGTCATCCCTCGAACATCATTGAAAGGGACAGGTATGGAGGTCGCGGTGTTCTCGTTTGGGGAGGCATCATGCTTGGTAGTCGTACAGACCTTCACATCTTCGACGCAGGTTCAGTCAACGGGACTCGTTATTGTAACGAGATTCTTTTTCCATATGTGCGTCTTTTTAGAGGCGCTATGGGTCTGCAGTTCCTTTTCATGGACGACAATACACCATGTCATCGCCCAGTAGCTGCCGAACAGCTGTTAGAGAGTGAGGATATTGAACGTATGGATTGGCCGGCACGATCTCCGGATCTCACTCCCATCGAGCATGTATGGGATTTTCTAGGCAGACGTTTGACAGCTCGCACCTTACCAATAGTAACGATTCGGGAGCTTCGATCGGCGCTGCAAGACGAATGGGCAGTAATGCCTCAACAACTCATTGACACCCTCATTCTCAGCATGGGCAGACGCTGTGAAACCTGCCTAGCAGTCAGGGGAGATCATATCCCCTACTAAAGACCGGATGTTTCTTGCTGGACATCCATCACAGGGATGTTTCGGCCTTCAGTCACATTGCGCTCCATGCTACTTTTTCAATCAAGCTTCTTTTTATCTCTCTGATTTCTCTTTTAGTAAGTGTTGCTTACAATACACATGTCCTTACGTATTGGGGATCTTACGGTATTAAATGTGTTGATTTGGAAAGCTTTTGTACAAAGTTATATTGAAAAAACCATCTCGTCCTTAAATTTTGCACACCAGTGTATTGCCTATACTGTATAAAAAACTATATTTTAATATTATTTTGAAAAAAAATTTGAATTTTTTCTTAATATTATCATTTTTTTAGCAATTTCTTTTACAATCATCAATTACAGACACATATATATAGGGTGTTTTTTAGAGGTATAGAACTTTAAATTGCAATAAAACAACGATGTATGATTCGATTGACATGAATTTTTTTTTATTCGAAAGATAATCTTGTGGCATTACATTTTAAATATGATTTCTGGGATATGACTGCCACGGCTGGCTCGGATGTAGTCCAATCTGGACGTCCAATTTTCGATGACTTTTTCCAACATTTGTGGCCGTATATCGGCAATAACACGGCGAATGTTGTCTTCCAAATGGTCAAGCGTTTGTGGCTTATTCGCATAAACCAATGACTTTACATAGCCCCACAAAAAATAGTCTAGCGGTGTTAAATCACAAGATCTTGGAGGCCAATTAACAGGTCCAAAACGAGAAATTAGGCGATCACCAAACGTGTCTTTCAATAAATCGATTGTGGCACGAGCTGTGTGACATGTTGCGCCGTCTTGTTGGAACCACAGCTCCTGGACATCATGATTGTTCAATTCAGGAATGAAAAAGTTAGTCAATCATGGCTCTATACCGATCACCATTGACTGTAACGTTGTGGCCTTCATCGTTTTTGAAGAAGGATTCCACCAGCCCATAAAGCGCACCAAACAGTCAGTTTTTCTGGATGTAACGGTGTTTCGACATACACTGGTGGATTAGCTTCACTCCAAATGCGGCAGTTTTGTTTGTTGACGTAGCCATTCAACCAGAAGTGCGCTTCATCGCTAAACAAAATTCGCTTATGAAAATTGGGAACAACGGCAATCTCGTTTTGGGCCCATTCGACGAATCTACGCCTTGCCGATCATATTTAAAATGTAATGCCACAAGATTATCTTTCGAATAAAAAAAATTCATGTCAATCGAATAATACATCGTTGTTTTATTGCAATTTAAAGTTCTATATACCCCTAAAAAACATCCTATATACATATATGACCTTTTTCAAATTTTGAAAATATGTTTAGATCCATTTGAGCAAATATTGGTTTATTGTTCTTTGCGTGTGTGTGTGATTCCAGCATTTTCGGATATATTTGTTCGTAGACACCATTATATTCACAAGGAATTCATAGCGCATCTCTCCATATAGTTTTAAATTTCGCTCAATATCAGAAACAGAAGGGAAAAATGTGTCGCATAACCCATTCTCTGCGTGCAAAAATTAACTAAATGCAAACAATGAGAGAATGTGATGTTAAGGCCACATTTCAAAGCTGCGCGAGGGATGTTGGCAATGGAACCGCGTAGTTTTGAGCAATGATCAAGTGACAAAAACGACTCCTGAACTGGCATCCCCCTCCCTTAACTTCCACACCAAGCAACGGAAGCACGTTTAAGCCTCGATAAATTAAGCGTGTAAAGGCCCTCTCTACACAGCGGGTCTTAAGCGATACTAAGCTCGAACTCATGACACGCCACTACGATCTTGACCACTATGCTATCGCGGCCACTCAGTTGAAGTCAGATACGATCAAAATATAACACTCCCTGTGTTCGAATCAGTTCCCCGCCCCTCTATTTTTAGTATCACAGGTTAATTGTTCTATTATTTGTTGTAGTTGCTTATTTGGATATCATGTAGAAAAATGTACACGAAATTTTATTCTCAATACTTCGAAACAAGTTTTACTATTACTTAAACATTAAATAAAGATCTAAATTTATGAAAGATTCACATTCCGCTTTTATACCTGGAAAGCTTATACCAAAATCAATAATTTAAAAAAAGGATGATTCTTTGAATAATTTTCTATATAATCTGACATTTAAAAATAAATATTCTAAATGCCATGAAAACTGAGGGAAAAAAAGATAAGTGAATAATGTGTGTGCTGTAATTGCAAATAGTGTGGGCAAATGTGAATTTTTGCGACCATGGTAGCCGACTGATTATGACCTCGTATTCTTGGCCCACATTTTGTGGCCGCGGAAGCCAAGTGGTCAAGGTATCGCATCGTAATTGGCATGTCATGAGTTCGAGTCCAGTACCACTGAAGACCTGCCATGTAGGGGAGCGATATACGTTAAATCTGTCGAGAGCTCAAACGTCCTCCCGTGGGTGTGGTGTGGTAGTTAGGAGAGATGGATGCCAGCTCAGGTGTTGTCCTCGTCACTTGACCATGGTTAAAAAAAACGAGGTTCGTTGCCAAAAGACTATGAGTAATAGAACAGTGCGACGTTAATATTAACTCATTCACTTGATCAAAATCTGATTCAATTTCGTCAGGAAAAAAAAGCAGATACTAATCCAATAACATCGCACAAGAGTTACACAAAACTTCATTCTTCTAAACCAGAGTAAGTTGTTTGAGGTGACATCCGATCTAAGTAATTCATTCGGTCACTTTTCCTAAAAAATTTTTATAGCTATAGATTTGTTTTAAAAAGACGCCATACTTGAGCAGTGGTCTTCAAGCTGTGTTCCACAAATCAAAATAAAAATTTGAAATGAGAACTGTAAATGTTGTGTTGCTGTTTCTTATGTCATCTGATCTCGACTGCGTCAAATCCAGGCCCATGAAATTCATCATGGCAAGGGGCTAGATGTATGCCTGTCGTTGGCCGTAGCCTTGAGCACCATACAGGTGACAGTACAATTTAGCTCGGTTCCAACCCAATTTTGAAGGATAATATCCTGGGGAGTAAGGGTCCTTCACTTCTCTTCCCCTTCCCCCAACCTCACGAGAGGACTTGCGGCTCGACGGCTATTAAGTCATGTTGCAGTCACTGGAAGAACAGCACATATCACTATCTGAAGAATTATATATTACATTGAAAAATCGCACAGAAGAAAGGCATACCGAAACAGAAAATGTCTTACGATACTTACATAATTACAATGATTTTTAAAATGAAAATGAGAAAAAGAAGAAAAGAGACTAACCAATTCAAATTTGATCAAGTTAATTGTAAATTTTCTTACAACTTCTTACCCTCAAACCTATCCATAGTCAGAAGAATTCGGTTCAGTTATCGAAGATGATGATGACACTAATGTCGATAGTGAAAAGGAATTGTCTCTTGTCAGGGGCATCCCAACTCTCTTCCCTTTCCAACAAGGTGGCTAGACGAATATTCAGATTGCTCCCCTGCCACACAGGCACTAGACATTAACAAACATCCACGACTTCTCCGGGATTCCAACCCAGACTCTACAGCACATCAGTCAGCGTCACTAATCTTTTTACCGTCTGGGAGGCTATTTTTGGAACTAATGTAACTAAGATAAAATATTTGTAAAACTTTACGTAAAAAACAATAAAATAAATAATAATAATAATGAAAATTTAATGTCGCATATTTCAAAAAAAAAATTACAGAAAATTCGCAGTATGTATTTTTATAATTTAAGTATGGTGACTACTAATGCTTAAAGCAAATGGGATGAAAAACATTCACGGAGATATTTTTTTTTTGTGATAAGCCCTCATCATCCTTCGTAAATACGACCAAAGATGATAAATACCAGAGATGAACGAGAGATTACACTGTATGAGAGGAAACATACTGGACGGCTAGAAGTAGGAAAAACACTTCTCCCCTCGTGGCAATCTGCACCAATTAAACGAGCGGCTCGTCTTGTTTACCGCATTCTTTTCCGATGCCAAGTAATAAGAATACCAATCAAAAAGTAGATAGGGAGGGGGGGGGGAAGCGTTTAATGTTTTGCCTTCTCGATCATATGTACAGCCATAGCATACAGTATCGTGTTATCAAAAGTAAATGTTTTCCCTCTTGATAAATATTTTAATGAAATTCACGAGAAAGCAATATTTGTCTAGCGGCGTTTAACCAGAAAAAAAAAAGTAATTCTAATTAAACTTTTTTTTTTATCGTTTTGGTCTATCTGCTTCACCTTTGAACCCATAAGATTCATGAGGAAGAGAAAAAGACAAAAAATGCTTCGAAATATATATATATATATATATATATCGGATATATATCGCTCGTAAACAAAATGTCTTAATAACATTATTTTCCGATTCACACAATAGTGTATGGGGTCGGCCAACCACTGTTCTTTGCATATAAGATTGCGACTCTTCAATCTTCTCTCTCTGCCTCTAGGAATTATTAAAAAATAATTATGACTACTAAAAATTATTTCCACACACACATTTCTTCTTTTCCTTTATAATTATTTAGAGAAAAAATTGCTTGCATATACATATTTACATATACTTTTAAATATTTGACTGGCTTAAAATAATCAAGGATTGTTATTTCTGTATTATAAAATACTAGCTGGTATGGTATACCTGTTCTTCGCACGGGTAAATTAAAAATTAAACCACAGAGATTGAAGGAAAAAGAAAATATTTTATGCGTTAAATTTTAAGTGAATTGTATAAATTAAACAAAAAAAGATTTTTTTAGCATAGTGAATTGTACAAATTTAAAAAAAAAGATTTTTTTTAGCATATCTGTGCTCAACAAAAAATCAGATTTGCCGAATTTGAAATATGTAGGTCTAATAGTTGAAAAAAAGAGATGTTTTTAAATCTTGAACGCTCCGTAACACTCATGTGGTTTGATTTTTGAAAACCATTTTCTTATCAGATCTCTGCTTATCAAGGGTTATATGTTATTGAAAATTCAAATTAATAGGTTTAGTTATTCATAAAGGATTTTTTTATATAAAACGCCCTCGCACCCCCTCTCATACAGAATCTCTACTTCATGAAAGAAACATGCCAGCTAAATTTCAAGTCTATGTTTAATAGTTCGAAAACAGAATTTTCTTTTATCTATCCTACTCCTTTAACCCCTCGCAATATTCTTGTAGCTTAATTTTCGTAAAAGCCTCTTTTGTTCTCTACTCCTTGAACGGAATATACCAGCCAAAAAAAAAAAAAAAAAAAAATCTATCTACAGTTAAGTCTACAGTTCTAATAGTTAAAGAACGTGAATATTTATCTATAACGGCACTTAACCCCTCGCAACCACTCTTGGTTGTCGATTTTCGCAAAGCCATTAATTAGCAGATCTTTACTCTATTAAAAGGAAGATGCTTGCCAAATTTCAAATCTGTAAATCTATTAGTCCAAAAAAGGAAATATATTTATCTTTAATGCCCTTTTAACCCCTCGCAATCCATCCCGTGGGGAACTATTTTTGCAAAGCCTCTTTTTCAGCTGATCTCTACTCTATGAAAGGAACATGCCTACCAAATTTCAAGTGTGCAGGCCTAATAGTGCCATTGTTCTAGAGCCATTGAAGCACCGTCATGTAGAGAAGGCCGATGCACGTTAAAGCTTTCGAGGCTCAATGTCCTCCCGTTGCCGTGATGAGGCACTTTGTACAAGTGGTGTCAGCTCAGATGTGGTCCACGTTATTTGACAGAATTTCAAAAATAGATATCCGTTGCCAATACTCCTCGTGTAAGTAAATTATTTTTTTACTTTCGTCCATCTGATATCAGTACGTTAATAGAAATTTAATTTTCATCGCAGTTTTATGTTAAAGGTGCAATTTTTTTTTATTTCCCTCTTGCCTAAGTAGTTATGTGGCCGTCCTAGCCTAGTGTTCAAGGTCACGGACTCGTGGCCGGCGTGTCATCAGTTCGAGCCTTGTACTGCTGAAGACCCGCCGTGCAGAGGGGGTTCAAACTTCCTCCCGTCGATGTGGTGTGAAAGTTAGGAGAGGGCGGTGCCAGCTTACGTGTCGTCCTCGTCACTTAACCCTGGTTCAGAATAACGAGCTCCGTCTCCAACAGCCCGCGAGTAGCTGAATAGTGCGACGTCAATATTCACTCACTCATCCCTCTGTTTTAGGACACGGTAGCCAAGGAGTCAAGGTCGCGAATCGAACACGGTGTTGTTTCTATAGAGCAGGTCTTTACTCTTTCGACTCAGCAGTTACAACTAAAAGGTGTTTTTCGGGAAACCCCATTCCAATGCTTATAGAAGAGAGAGAGAATATAAATTTTTAAATATTTTAAAATAGTAACAGTAAAACATTTAAAGTAGATAGATATCACATACGCAACATGCTATAAGTACTTTATATATAGACAACTAAAATTATTAATTTAGAAAAATACAATTAATCGTAATTGTATTTGTTACAAAAATTTTTAACGTAATTTTTAGTATAATTTACTCATTATATACAAGTATCCTAAAGTTATGGCTTATTATTACGGAATTACCCATCAGAATGTATAATACACTGTTCATTCGTGGATTGGAAAACCTTCTGAGATTTTTTGGGTCTAGTCCGATCGGCCGCGCGTGCGCGCATTATTCGGCAATCGCAAACGATAAATTTTTGTACTGACTTCATTAGTTAAGATGTGGACGCCACAGTAAAAGGTGCAGTGCGTACTTTAGTTAATGGAATTTAAAGTAGTCACGCGTGTACAGCGACGTGTTCGAACAAAATGGAAAGTCGTTACTGGCTTGCCTAATAGACTTATCAGGGCTCCTATAAAATGAATTACGCCCACGATTAACAGTGTCTTCTATCACGAAAACTAAAGGATGCTTGCCAGCTGGAGATATAAAAAAAAATTCCCCCGTCTTCTTTAAAGTTGTTTCTCATTGGTAGATAGATTTTGATGTCGGAGGAACAACATTCCATTGACTGATTTAAATTTCGTCAACCAAAATACGCACTGCACCTTCTGCTGTAGCGTCTACATCTTTACTAATGAAAGTGTAACAAGTTTATCGTCTGCGATTGCCGAATAATGTGCACACATTTGGCCGATCGGACTAGAGCCAAACAATCTCGGAGGGTTTTCTAATCCACGAATGTATTACATTCTGATGGGTAGTGAAGTAATAATAAGCCCTTACTTTTGGATACTTTTAACCCGGACACCCAGTTGAACTCCTTAAGCGGTTTGTCCACATATGCTGTACAGGAACTCAGATATTCTCTTTCATTGATTTGCGCTTATTTTTAATTCTTAGGATGTATTTAGAAAAGGTGACTGTCTATGACACTGATATGCTTTTCATCTGGCATTTTTTTTTCTTTTGTGGTGAGGGCGGGAATTAGTATGGTGTTTAGTTATAAGCAATTAAAAAAATGTGCCTTTTTTAAAAGCATTTAGGGTAAAAAGGCTAAAGGGACTCAATGGATTAATAATATTGATTTGTGATCCAAGTACCACACCTTCTCATACATATTTAGTAACTGGGATACGTGCTTGCATTTTTTTTTATACAAACTACCGAAGTCTTAGATCTATAGAAATTATCTATCTGTATATATATATATATATATACAGTAGCATTTCACGTGTTCTATGTTTAATTTGTTTTTATATTTTGTTTCTGTCAAACCAATCGCATGAATAAATATTTTTCACTCAAATCCATTGTTCTGAATGGCATTAAAATGTTAATAGTTGTGTATTTGGGAATGTTCTTGTTTAAAAATTTAGATTTTATCTCCAAATCTGTTGATAGGCTGATATAAGTTGTTCCTTTTCCTGCATTACAGGAGAATTTTTTTCAAAAGAAAAAGTGGGTTTTTTTTCCATTTGAAAACTATTTAGTTTTGCAGAACTTTGCACTAACGAGAAAAATTATTTCGTAGAACCGGAGGTAGTTAATAACAGAATACTCATATAGAAGGTAGTACATACAAAGAAAAAGCGTTTTGATATTGTTTTATTACATTATAACAAAAAATTTTAAAAAGTACTACAAATTAAAGATGTTATGCACAAATAAAATTTTCAGTTCTAATGACTGGGGTGAACTTTAGGTACTTGTGGTAAAACGCACTTCATAGGGAATGTTATAAATTCCTTTTCTATACTCATCTACAATTTTCTTTTTGATTTTTTATTATGACTCATGGAACCTCAGGGTTTCGTGGAACATAGTTTGAAGACCACAGCTGTAACGTCTTGAGTCCAAGTGCCACTGTTGTGCAGAGGGGACCGATGCACTTGAATATGTCGAGACTCCAACTCCTCCCGTTGGTGTGAAGTCCTCATCACTTGATGATGGTTCAAAATGACGAGGTCCGTCACCCACAGCCGTAGTGCAGCTTTTTAATGCGACGTTAGAACTCTCATTCACTCCTCTTAGTGCCACTGAAGACGCTACACGTAGAAGGACTGATGCAGGCTAAATCTCTTAAGAATCAATGACCACGCACATTGTTGTCATGACGAGTGGGGGCCGGGCAAACATTGCATTCAAGCCAGTCCGTCATCTGACCACCGTTCCAAATTAGGTCCGTCAGCAATGCCTCTCATTTAACACTAATAATTCAAACTCAGTAGCGCAACAGCCCATGATGGCCAAAGCCTGCTGTGCCCATCTCAGTATACGTGACTATTGGACGCTGAGGCGCATCAGCAGATGTCCCGATCAGGTGGTCAGTCTGAAGCGAAACTCCCAGTGTCTAGTCCCCAAGTAAGCTTGGTATTCATTTATCGATCCACTGAAGGGATGAAAGGTTGAATCGACCTTGCCCAGCCCGAGGATAGAACCCCGAACCCGTGGTGTAGAAGACCGATACACTACCCCTCGGACTCACACTAATATACAAACACTTAATCTCTATTTACTAAGCAGAAAAAAGCAAATCTTTAACAAGAGCTTAAGCTTAATTCAATGTTTTTATAATATATTCTAAATGTGAATTTGATAAATTCTATGCAATCAATTTACCTTACCTCAAATACAGCATGTCCTACTGTACAATATAAAGACCTTGATAACACTTTTGGAATCTAGAAGAGGGGGAAATCATCTCCCCTTCACCCTAATATATTATCCGGGTCGATCAGAAAATTACTCATATTATTGCGCAGCTTGTCAAAGCGTGTTTTTACCTATCCGTACCTATGTTAAGTGAGAAAAACGGACCCTACAATTAGAGATAGAGAACCCTTAGCACTTTTTTCCCCATTAGTTTTGTTGAATCCCCCCCTCCTTAGTGTGTGAGAGGAAGTCTTTGTAATACATTTGAATCTGTGCGTACTAAAGTAGTGTTATTAAACTTTCAGAAGTTATAATTGTGCCTCAAAATTTTGAGTAGGAAAGAAATTCTTGCTGTCATTGTAACAGGAAGTGACAATGAAACACGCCAACTATGCGAGAACTTCATTTGTAAAAAAACAAATTAAATTAAACAGGTTTAATACTTATTATTCAAGGACAATACAAATAAATAAATAAAAGTGTGAGATATCTAAAAAAAAACACACACACAAAGAATATTTTATGTCATTTGAAAAGCATCGATTCACATGAGAAATCAATGGATGGAAAATAAACACTGGAATAATAAAATTATTGCAAACAATTTTGAAATGCAGTCGAACCTCCATAATACGAACTTCTATATTGCAAATTTTTCTATATAGCGAGCTTTTTCCTGGAACCGAGAACATTTCACGATTTTCTTCGTAAAACAACCTCCCAATAGCGAAGTCCATTTTCTATCTAACGAACTTTTTCTCTTGTGATTAGATTTTTTTTCTGCCTAATTTTTAAGGTTTTTTTTGGACCTTTTAAGTTATTCTCTTTTTTAACACATTTTATGGTGGTCATAAATCTTGAACTGGTTTTATTACGTGCTTAACTCGCCGAGAGCTATAGAATTCTGAGTGTTTCATACAAAATGTGTAACCTTAAGCCCCCATTGTCCAGTTCACTGGAAACACCTGCGATATCACCTTTCTCTCTCAGTGGATTTGTCTTTCCACTATTCGTGTCCTTGAATAGTGTTCATTTGTTGTGTTGATCAGTCGTGCTGGTAACTTCGTTTGCTGTAGCTCGAAAACATCAAAACATTAGTGATTGAGCATCAAAGAAAAAATTAATTCTTTAGGAAGTGAATAAAGGCGTCAAGAAACTTTCCTAGCAGTTTTTCTTTTTTTGATAAGATGCATGAAATAAATATATATTAATTTACACAATGTTGCGAATAATTACTTTTTTTAAATATATAATGCTTATTAGATTTAAATTTGTTTTATGTGGTTTACAAAGAAAATTGAAAAGCAAGCCTCTATACAACGAATTTTCCATGTAACGAACTTTTTTCGGGATTTAGCGGCTTCTTTATACAAAGGTCCCACTGAATATATAAAAAAAAAGTCCTCGTACTTACGAGCGAATTTCGTTTTGATTAACAAAATAAAAATCGAATCTATAACTAAATATTATATTTACTTAATAAAATCAGGTAATATATTTTTATATATATAATTAAATCCATGTAATTCTAATTATAGCATATGTTCCTGTTCAAGGCTGGAATCTTTTATTTTATAAAATAAATAACCCAGCCGGTTATATAGAATGTAAAATGATTGGAGTAAGTCATGCCGCAATATTCAGCTAATCGAGGACTTTTGACAATGTCTGTCTGCGTTCTTTCCATTAATAGCCCTCTTAAGGAATATATTGGGTCTTTAAAAATCATTTTATTATAAACTTTCCAGCGAAGAAGAAGATGTGATTATGTAAATTAAGACTCGTATATAAAGATTAAACTTTCGAGTTAAAGGGAGGCAGGTGAGACTGCTAACTGATAGCAGTTATTGATTAACGTGAAGTGAGGCGTGAATACTAAGTAGCTTATTTGTGTAATATTGAGATTGAAGATTTGGTCAATTAAAAATTAAATTGGATTAGGTCGCTTGGAATTAAAAGGTGTTTTGTCTGGACCTATATGATCCGATTTATTAAGTCTTCCAGTATCTCTTCTACCTTGCTATTACTTCCAAATTTAGTAATTGGTGCATTTCTTAACTTGAGTTATTGAACTTGTGTTATTCATAGTTGTGAATAAATAGAAGTTAGTTTGAATGTAACTAATCTTTCTTCCGATCCTCACACAATTAATGGACGATGCGGGGAGACCATTACAAATGGACCTCGTAATTTTAAACCATGGCCAAATGACGAGGATAAAACTTGAGCTGCAAGCCCCTCTTCTAATTTCCACGCCACACCAAAGGGACGACGTTTGAGCCTCGACGTATTTTACGTGCATGGGCTCCCTCTGTTTGGCGAGTCTTCAGTGGTACTAAGCTCGAACTCATCACACGCCGGCCACGAGTCCGTTACCTTGACTACTAAGCTAAGTAGCCGAGTAGTCATATACGCGGGTTCGAAACCTAGAAACACTGAAGATCTTCTGTGTAGAGGGGATGATGCACGTTAAATTGATCGAGGTACTCCCATTGGGATGGCGTGGACATTTGGAGAGGGGATGCTATATCTGATGCTATCCTCGACAATGGAACATGAATCAAAATTTCAAGGTTCGCGGTTAGTCGCACACGAGGGCTTTTGGCGGCGGGCCACGTAATTTTGAACTATGGTCAAGTGACGTGGACGACACCTGAGCTGACACACACACACACACACACACCCTCCTCTCCTCATGTTACTTCACAGTAAGAAGTGAATTAAAATTAAGAGATCCGTCCTCTATAGACTTTCGTGTGTTTTATAGAACACAACGTTCATTCAAAAGAATATATTTTATAGAGCAATAAATAAGTTATTTTCTAAGTTTTACAATTTTTAATTCACATTCATACAAGTATGAGGTTTAAAGTCTTTACCGATCATTCATATTATAAAAGATTAATTTTTTAAAAATAGTTGTGGTTAATACCGAATTTTCTTTAAACATTTATTTTTATTTTTTTAAAAAACAATCAAAATTATTTAAGTCCTCCAAAAAAAAAAAAAAAACTGAACAGAATCACGGATAATTCCTGTTTACATGGGTTTTTTTAACTACATGAAAATATAAAAAAATCCCGTTGATTTTTTTAAAGTACGACATTGGGTATCTATTTATTATCAAATCTAAGTCATTGTGCATTAGTTATAATTAAGTATATTAGGCGGGTTGGCAATTTTTTTTGGTGATTTGCATGAAAGTTCGCCAAATTGTTCTAGAATATACCAAAAAAAAATTAACATGGTAAGGGTGGTTAAGGAAATGTTTCTGGAATAAAATCGTTATCGAACCAAAAATCACCTAATTTGGCATGCAATAGCGTACACAAATTACATTCATGGGAAGGGTTATATTTCTAAAAAAACGTAGGCGAAAGCACCAAGATGTAATTCTTCATGCTAAAAATTAAAAATCTTTTTACTTATGGGAGGATTTGAATTCTCAAACCCAGAGGTATACTCAACCTTTATTTCCCACCGGACCGCATACATATGTCAGGTATTTCAAGCGGGCCGCAACATGGGGAGAAGGGAGGGGACACCAGAAGACCAAAGCAACATTGCAATAAGTAACATTGGGACACAATATTAAAACTAATTTTTTTGGTTTTATATTTTAATTTTCTATACTAACCTCTCCATCAAACACAAACGAAAATATATAGTAATGAATTTTTTTACACAGTTATGGGGTAGTTTCGCTTTCCTTTCATTCATGACCAATCCCCTTGATGTAAAATGATAGTAGGTATTGGTATTGTGTACGTGGGTCATTCAAACAATTCAATTAAGTTGGTATTTTCCACGATTTATTGATAACATGCTATAAACTTCCATAAAGTAATAATCTTAACCAAATTGAATTACAAAGTAAATTATTAGACTGAAAATAGGCTATAGAAAAATCCTAATATTCGGGAGAAAATCCTAGAAAACAACGGTACACCTAGTTATGCCGAAGCAAAGATCAAAGTGAGTGAGTGAATGAATATTAACGTCACACTGTTTAGCCACACGAGGGCTTTTGGCGACGGACTTCGTCATTTTGAAACATGGTCAAGTGACGTGGTCGGCACCTGAGCCGGCACTTCCCTCTCCAAACTACCACACCACACCAACGGGATGACATTTGAGCTCTCGACAGATTTAGCGTGCATCGCACCCCTACACGGCGGATCTTTTGTGGTAATGGACTCGAACGCGTGACAAGGCCAGCCATGATCCGATACCTTGACCACTCGGCTACCACGGACGCCAAGCCAAGATCAAGACTACGAATTATCCGTTAAAAGCCACTGCACTCGGTAACGCTGAAGCTTAGTTCAAGATTAACACAGCCTTTTAAAGAAAACGTTTTCAAAACTCCACGTATTACCACATTGTTGTTGCCAACTGATTTTGTTCTTTACAACAAATAAAGCTTGGTTGGGTTCTAAGTTTACTTTTTATCACCATAGTCAATATGACGAGATTGGCACTTTAACTGGTTCCTTATTATTCACAACACCCCTTGTTTACATTATACTATTGAAAAAAGCATGTTGATAGCAAAATTGATAGATTTAATTACTTGATTGAAGAATTTCCAGCTAAAGTTTTATTGCATTGTTCTTAAATAATTGATTGGGGGGCAATAGGCCATGACTGGGGCGGGGAGGGGGCGCAGGTTCAGTATCACTGCTGTAATCCCTCCCTTGTAAAAATTCACTGCATGTAACCTATATTTTATTTCAACCCCCATACTTTTTTGATTGAGGAGATAGGTCTATTAACATCACATTAAAAAACAACACGAAGGCTATATTGGTACCCAAACTGGTATCCACTCCAAACTACCACATCATGCCAACGAGAGAACGTGGAGCTTCGACAGATTGAACGTGCATCAGTTCTCCACACGGTGGGTCTTTAGTGACACCGGGTCTCAAACCCGCGACACTCCGGATACGAATCCGTCACCATAAGATACTTCCGATTGTGGAAAAATAACACAAAGAAATTTTAAAAGGACGATTTATTTCTTCTTTATATATAGATTATTGAAAATCTCTTTTTTTTCTGTGTATAAAAACCAACTGTATTACTGAGAAACATCTTTTAAATATTACGGGGAGAAAGCAAAATGATGAAAAAAAATGCTTCTACCTAAAAAGAACTTTAGATTTGCTACAGGGAAATCAATACGCCTCATTTAAAAAATTAAACCTGGATCATTATACCCAAATATGAAAGTTAAAAAAAAATAATAATCAGAGGAACACACAATGTGTAGAATTAAGAATAGATGTGACCTCTTACATTTTTTGCTACGAGACTTTATATCCGCGATTTATTGAATGTTTTAGAAAAACGGAAAAACCATTCAAGAAATTAAAACCGCGAAAAAAAGAAAGAGCTAGATTAAACGTTGTCAAAACGATATCAAATGCGAAAATACCAATAAATAAATCCCGGAGGAAATTCTTTCCACGGTCAAAAGGTCAATGAAGTAGAAATTGGTCAGCGCTGTTGGAATAAAGACGGAGCTTCACGATGAAAACAGAGAAAAAGATGGATCCGCCAAAAAGTTATGCATCCGCCGAATGACTAATCCGAAGATTAAAGGTCGTTAGTGATGGGAAAATGATACTTTTTATCAAGTTGTCTCGCCAGCGGGTTACGGGTGCAGGTATCCGTCCTCAAACCGGAAAAGTAATTAAAAAAAAAAAGAACAGTGTGACCGCACGGCCTCACTTCATTAGGGACGCTGACTCATCGATCTGTGCATAAATAAAGAGCCCGTACTTCAGAACGTTTCTCTTTTATTCCACTTAATGGAAACTACCATACAACACAGAGCAGCCCTTGCACAAATTCGAATGACTTAATGCAGGGGGCAAGTAGCGGTCACAAAAAGTTTTTTTTTCCGGCCCGCCAAAACAGTCAGAAAATCCGCTTTGCATCGAGATTTCTTTCCCGTGTGCAACCAAAGATTCACCCTGTATTTTTCAATTCCTTAATAGTTCACTCTCTCCCTGTATATATATATATATATATATATATCTTGTACAAATTTTCAATCGTTAATAAAATACTTTCTATTTATCCACTCAAGTTCAATTACATTTTTTGAAACTTGTGTGTAGTGGATTACACCTAATGTTTATATAGTTTTTTCAAATATTAATTCATCAATTAAATTACAAAAATAAATAAATAGTATAAACAAAAATAATAGTCCAACACCATATAGAAAGGAAAATCATTCTTTGTATCCCTGTAGCGCAATGCATACGCGCGTTGGACTTCTAATCCAAAGGTCGTGGGTTCGAATCCCAACTGGGATGGCTTAATTTCTGAGAATGTGATTTCTTTTTTACCATTCTATCTTATTACAATAATTAAATTTAATTAATAAATGAACAGTAACGAGAACAAAAAAAAATAGTCCAATACCATATACAGAAAGGAAAATCGCTTTCTGTTTTGTCACTTCATATTGAGATTCGGTGATATGTATATGCATATTTATATTAATTGCAGCTATTTAATAAAAAGTAACTACAATAAAAAATTTTCTTTGTTGTCCTAAGTAGGAATTGACTTAATTGTTTTTATACTACTTGTTGAACGTTAGGGAGTGAATATCACTGACATAACTGGTGAAAGGAGAGGTTCTATTGAGATTTTCGTGAATATTTAATGTTATCTTCATGTCAAAGAGCTTGAGCCAAACGAAACACATTTTCAGGCAGAAAAATGTTCATTTCTCATTTAAGTTCGTGACGTTGTAGCTCAAACATCCATCAATAATAATGAGGCTGCGGTAGCCCAGTGGTTAAGGTATCCAACCATGGCTTGATTGATTGATTGAATATTAACGTCGCACTGTTCAGCTACACGAGGGCTTTTGGCGACGGACCACGTAATTTTGAACCATGATCAAGTGACGTGGACGACACCTGAGCTGGCACCCCCCTCTCCTAACTACCACACCACACCAACGGGAGGACGTTTCAGCTCTCGACAGATTTAACGTGCATCGCTGCCCTACACGGCGGGTCTTTAGTGGTACTGGGCTCGAACCCGTGACAAAGCAAGCCACGGCCGATACCTATACCACTCGGCTACCGCGGCCACATCCAACCATGGCAGGCATGTCATGAGTTCGATACCAGTACCACCAAAGACCCGCCGTGTAGGGCAGCGATGCACGTTAAATCTGTCGAGAGCTGAAACGTCCTCCCGTTGGTGTGGTGTGGTAGTTAGGAGAGGGGGTGCCAGCTCAGGTGTCGTCCACGTCACTTGACCATGGTTCAAAATTACGTGGTCCGTCGCCAAAAGCCCTCGTGTAGCTGAACAGTGCGACGTTAATATTAACTAACTAACTAACTCAAACATCCATTGATCATACCGTGTCATTCGATTTCGATGCAGTCCAGAAACACACTTTTTTCTTTTTCTGCCGTCTCCTGAGCGGGAAATTTATTAGCATTCTAGTAACAAAAGAGATGGGCTAACAATGACCCTTGAAGAAATTTTATATGGTCATTCACAGATTTTGGAACTGTTCAGAAATATTCAGTTTAAATGTTTTAAAATATTCATTCAAAAGCCCGTTCATTTTTTTTTTTTTTTTTTTTTGAATATGCGAAAACTTATAGAAATCTGAATGTTTTCTTCATATATTGGGAACCATTTTCACAATAGTTCATATACTTACTAATCAAAAAAATTACATGTGCAAAAAAGTGATAAATGACCTAATAAATATGCATATTATTAAAATGTATTTATTTGTTTTTATATAGAAATTTTAAAAAAACTAGGAATACATAAGTTACACCTTCTTTTGTTACATTTTACTATTAACTTTATTATCAGACTTTTGGTGAATTTCAAACTTCATACCAAAAATATATCTCCACTTCCCACTACTGAAATAAGTTTTTTCATCACTAGTATATATAGGAGATTAAATATTGAAAACTTTTTTACGAAGATGTTTTACAATGAGCTCTTTGCATTGTCATTCTTAAATTGTTTGATTTTATCAACTGATTATTTATATTTTAAATAAATAAGCAACACCATTCAGTACAGAAGCGTAGCTTTTGTAATACCAAAGATCTTTTTTTCCCTTTAATTTATTTCGAGTAGGTAATGTGTAGATTAACGTGTGTCTAGTGGATAATGTGAAGATCATCTAGGTAATTAGCAGATAACCTAAGTAGTTTGAGAAATAAAGCAATTTTTCGTCCTTAAACGAATCACCCTAGTTAATGTGCAGCTTACCTAGCTAATTTGCAAATTAAAACTGATTTCTGCACTTAGCGGAAACATGCAAAATAATACTCAGAAATACATAAAGAAGCAAACTCAGGATATACACTTGCTCACAAAAGTAAGTATGCAACTCATATCTTAAGTGAAAAAGCTCTAGTTCTCAAATAAATATAAGAAAAATATTATTTTGGAGAGTGTTGTTTATAGCTTCTGATTCAAGTAATGAAGTAATGAAAAATAAACCGAATCATTATATTTTTAAAAACTTTAAGAGTAATTATGTTAACTACCAGTTGAAATTTAAATCACAAATGTATATGTATGCACTCTGAATTTCTGATATTTAAATAGACTGAATGAAACTTCTCGAGTGATTTTTCGTATTTCAGTGGTCTGTTTAGAAGTTCTGTTACGAAGCTCGTAAGTTTGAGCTTTAAGTACATCAACAATTCACCAATGCCTCTACGTGGAAAAGGATTATCAAAAGATATAAAGAATGTAATAATGAAGGTCTGTAAGGAAAGCAAGTCCCAAAGACAAATCGCTAAAATCATAGGCAAAAGTCCTGCAACAGTGCAAAAAATCATTGAAAAGTTCCAGCCTGAGGGAAATACTCTAAACAAGCCAAGAATAGGACGACCGCCCATTTTCACGGATCGAGAAAGGCGAATTATTGTTGGAAATGTGAAAAAAAATCCGAAGATTATAGCGCACCAAAATTGACAACTGATATGAAAAACAATTTTGCAAAGTCATGCAATCCTGAAACAATTCGCCGTGTGTTACTGAAGGCAGGATACCAAGGTCGAAATATGCGAAGAAAATCATTTGTTAGCAAAGTAAATCGCAAAAAGAGAATACATTTTGCAAAAGAAAATGAAAAGCAGAACAGAAATTTTTCGAATTCCGTGATTTTTTTCGGATGAAAGTAAATTCAACATCCACGGGTCTGATGGACACCAAAAAGTTTCGAGGAAAGCAGATGCAATTCTAGAACCAAAGAACATGAGAGGAACTGTAAAACACGGTGGTGGTTCGATTATGGTTTGGGATTGCATGGCAGCAACTGGAGTAGGAAATTTAGTTATAATCGACAGAATAATGAATCAATATAGTTATTTGAATATTTTAAAGAATAATCCAAGCCAAAGTGCTTCTAAATTGGGACTCGGTGGATCCTTCACTTTCCAACAAGATAATGATCCCAAACATACTGCTGGGGTTGTTCGGGAATGGCTGCTATATAACGGGCGAAAACAGGTAAAAACCTCACCTCAGTCACCTGATCTTATTCCCATTGAACACTTGTGGGATTATCTCGATCGCCAAATTAGAAAGCAAGAGATCAAAACTAAGAATGATCTAAAAAATGATCTTTTGGAGGAGTGGCAGAAAATACCATCTTCTGTCACTCAAAATTTAGTAAAATTAGTGCCATCTAGATTGAAAGCTGTTATTAAGGCCAAAGGCTATCCAACAAATTACTAATTTTTTTAAAAAAATTGTAAAATTTGCAATATTAATGTCTTTGTTCTTGTTTGCATACTTACTTTTATGATGTAAATTACATCCTATTTTAAGTTAAGCTCATCTTGCTAATTAAATATTTGCATTTTTTAAATATTTTTCGTTTTGTAATTAAGTTCGATTTTGCTGTAATCAAAATAAATCGTTAATTTGAAAACTCTAATATTGTAGGTCTGTTTTTTTTCATAGGACATCATCACATACACTCTACATACTTACTTTTGTGACTCTCTGTCTAAGTGTATATACTTATTATTATTATTATTACAATTATTTTCGTTTTAAGAATACGTGATCAAAAAGTATACTGCTAAATAGGGAATAAAAAAGTGATATCAGAATATTAAAAATTAAATTAAAGTTAGAATCCTATTTTATCAAAAAAAAAAAAAAAACGAAAAGCTTAGTTTTTCGGTTTGGACAACCTCCAGTGTGAACAGCAATTTTCATTTTCTAATCGAGATTTTGATCCAAAGTAAAATGATGAAAAAGAAGAACTTTGCCACTGCGCTTGGCAACACACAATTGGAAAATTTTCAGTTTCGTAGATAGCAATGCACAAGATTATTAAAAAAAAAAACTCCTGATAAAAAATAAATAAAAATTAAATAAAATCATTTGAAAAAAAATTAGTGTTATTTTGGTTTTTATTTGTAGGATTAATGAAATTAATAGAAAGAAAATTCCATTAAAAATCATAAAATTCTATTAGCACTTTTTTTTCATTGTAGAATTTAACATATTTAGTTCCAGAGCTTCTCAAATGATAATCAGATTTTATACTTGTTAAAAATGAAAAATTAATACCGTGTATACCGCCAATCTAAAAAAGTACAATTAATTAGAAAAAAATTCGAAATACAAAACCCGATTTTGTAAGACTTGGAAACCAATTTTTCAGTTTTATGCATTGGTTGATTAATGATTGATTAACGCCATAACGTCGTTTACGAAACAACACGGGGATCATTTTATGTATCACTAGCGATCACAAAAAACCAACCATAGCTAAGAATACCATATTGCGCATGTTACATATTGATGCAACTGTAAATGTTTACCAACTAATTATTTTTAAAATAGAATTTTCGAAAGCCACACTTTGCGTAAATTGAAAGGCAATAACATTTCGTTGCGCTCTCTCAAACGGACAACCCCTCCCCCTTTCAAAGTAAAAGTTCTCCGCCTCACAAACAGTTTCAAAAGTTCTTATATGCAGGGCCGCTTTTTCACTTGCCTAGTGCCAGCACGTGCCTAAAGGTTTGGGGGCGCAAAATTTGGAGGGCGAAAATAGAGGGAAAATTAAAATTACAGCTAACGAACCACCACCTAGCTAAGCTGTTGTGCGCGGAACTATGGAAAATGAACAGCTCAACAGTTTCATGCCCTCAAAAGGATGCTTCAACGTAAATTTACAATGATGTCATCAATGATTTTGCGATGATCAAAGCTCAAAGAAGACCTTTATTGTACAATGACCTAACAAAGAATAATGATGCCTATAAAAGTAAAAGATAGTAAAGAGCTATATAAGCGATGATAATTAACAAGCTGATTACAGTTCATACAATAATGTATACTCTATACCGGTGGTCTTCAAACTTTTTCAACTTGCGGATCCCCTAGAACTTGAAGGTGCTTCCGTGGAACTCCTAGAACTAGAAAAAGTTTTCGTAGGGAGCCCCATTCCATACACATACTTCGAAAGAATTTATATCAAAATAATATTTAAAGTAGATCAACATGTTATAGTCACTTTAAGGCAATTAAAAAACGCATGGCATTCATTTTATTAAAAAATTCTCTCTAATCTAATTTTTTTAATGTAATTAATATTAATCTGTGATTCAAATGTCACTTATCCATGCATTTTGCATACATTTATTTCTTCTCATTTTTTTTTATTGCGACTCGTGGAACCCCTGGGTATACCTTGTGGTACCCCAGAGTTCCGTGGAACACAGTTTGAAAATCACTGCTCTATACTATAATTGGAAGCGTTT
This sequence comes from Trichonephila clavipes, assembly GCA_019973935.1. Lineage (NCBI taxonomy): Eukaryota > Metazoa > Arthropoda > Arachnida > Araneae > Nephilidae > Trichonephila > Trichonephila clavipes. Next base: position 73,674 of record BMAU01015568.1, read on the forward strand.
TCATTAATTTACTGTACTAATTCACAAAAGGGTGGGGGGTCCGTTATGCCGCAAGGTAAGAAATGAACAAGAATGGCCAAACCATGCCACTACCATTTCCTGATGGTAGCCAGTTGCAAGTCCGGGACACGGAAGGATCATAGTTGATGGATAATGCAAAGACTGTCCAAAGAGCAAAAACAAAGAACGGAAAAAGAGTACGAGAGTTAAGGGAAAATCTCTCTCGTACCGAAACTATAAAGGTAAGAACTGAAGAGAGGGCTGCTCTGGAAATAGTGGGGAGGTGGGGGGCTAACATTTCGGAGGCCAGGGAGGTTAAAAACGGCCCTATTTACATGTTCTGCCGAATTACATAGTTATTTATTATTTCTAGAATTCAAATCCGGGGTAGAGGAAACGATATTGCGTGAGCTGTTGCGTATTCATCATTTAAAATAAAATCTTCGGTCCAGGAAGGATGAAATGCTGGATGATTTATAGCACACACTTTATTCACACGCATAAAACGCAGTTATATACATAAATTACAAGTATCTAAAACTCATCCTATTCATTAAAACTGAAAATTTTATTTATGTATTATAAACTTTATTTTTCAAACTTTTTTGTTATAATATAATAAAAGTATATTAAAATGTTTTATCTTTAGATATATGCTTCATAATAGATTGCGAATATTCTATTGTTTACTGTCTTTGGATCCATGCGATAATTTTATACTCGTTAATAGACACAGTATCTTGCATAACTAAATAATTTTAAAATTGAAAATGCACCATTTTGCAATTGTGGAAAAAAAACACGTATAATGAAGAATAGGACACAACTTATCGACAGATTCGATGTTAAAATCTAAATTTATATATAAGCAAGAATATATATATATATAGCTCCTAAATTAAATATTCTAAATTCATGAAAAATACACAGTATTTCTCACACACTATAATCTCATGTTAATGCTATTCAGAACATTGTGTTTAAGTGAAATATATTTCTGAACGTGAGTGACTACAGAAACAAAGCATTGAAACAAATCAAACGTCGATTGATTTGATTTGATTTGTTATTAACGTCGCACTGTTTAAGCTACACGAGGGCTTTTGGCGACGGACCACGTAATTTTGAACCATGGTCAAGTGACGTGGACGACACCTGAGCTGGCACCCCCTCTCCTAACTACCACACCACACCAACGGGAGGACGTTTCAGCTCTCGACAGATTTAACGTGCATCGCTACCCTACACGGCGGGTCTTTAGTGGTACTGGGCTCGAACTCGTGACATTGCAAGCCACGATCCGATACCTATACCACTCGGCTACCGCGGCCACCTCTTAGTGTTGACATTGGGATTGTAATTTTCAAGATTTAAGACATTTAAGTTATTAGAATTTGGCAGATTATCATAGATCGCCCTGGGCAGATTGATTGATTGATTGAATATTAACGTCGCACTGTTCAGCTACACGAGGGCTTTTGTCGACGGACCACGTAATTTTGAACCATGGTCAAGTGACGTGGACGACACCTGAGCTGGCACCCTCTCCTAACTACCACACCACACCAACGGGAGGACGTTTCAGCTCGACAGATTTAACGCATCGCTGCCCCTACACGGCGGGTCTTTAGCGGTACTGGGCTCGAACCCGTGACAAAGCAAGCCACAGTCCGATACCTATACCACTCGGCTACCGCGGCCACCTCGCCCTGGGCAGAACTAAAAACTTAAATATAATTGCATTTTATTACATACAGGGTTACAAATTGGGAGGAAACCACATTGGCTAATTTCTTGCTTCCATAGCTCCATTTTCAACAAGCTCATTAATAAATTTAATACTATGAAACATTGGGTTGACTGATTTTGTTTTATGTGTGTTGCACTTTGAAACAAAACGAGCATTACTGGAGACAAACCTCTTACGTTTGAAACATAGTCAAGTGACGAGTGGCCACGGTAGCCTAGTGGTCAAGGTATCGGATCGTGGCTGGCTTGTCACGAGTTCGAGCCCAGTACCACTAGACCCGCCGTGTAGAGTAGCGAGCACGTTAAATCTGTCGAGAGCTCAAACATCCTCCCATTGATGTGGTAGTTAGGAGAGGGAAGGTGCCAGCTCAGGTGTTGTCCTCGTCACTTGACCATGGTTCAAAATTACGAAGTCCGTCACCAAAAGCCCTAATGTAGCTGAACAGTGCGACGTTAATATTCAGTCAAGTGACGAGGGCAACGCCTAAGCTGACTTCCACTCTCTAAAATTCCACATAACCGCCAATGTGAAGAGTTTGAGCTCTGAGGGAATCAACGTGCATCTAACGCGCCCTCTACATCGCGAGTCTCACTGGCACCAGTTGCGAATCCACGACTCAACTGAAACAACGCAAGCAGTTCGAGACCGTAACCACTTGAACACCGCGGACACGTGGACCTTCGGGAAAAACATGTGGTCACCGTTATTTTACAACTGTCCTGTATGCGAGTAATTAATAAGACAATTATGAATTCTGTGATGTTTTGTAGAGATCTAGACCTATATAAATGAACACTTCCAATTAGGCTAGAAAAAACAATTTTCAGTTAAATATAAAGGGATCGCTGCAGACACACACGCATGCGCACAATATGATACATCAAATGAATTTCCAGAAAAGTGTTTTTATTCAAACGAGAAACATTATTCCACGCACCTGGCTATGTTAGGCGTGGTTCCAAGCAAACTGGCTTCAACGAGAGTTCGATTGAAGTGTTATATGAGTACACCCAAATTCGAATTGATGAAAAACTTACCAGAAAGGTTTCTCCATTCGACTTTGAAGAAACTTAAAGGAAAATAAAACAAGTGTTTTTTTTTCTTTTAATTATTTGTCTCAACCATTGATATTTGATATGTAATTTAGCTTCAATACTTTTTAAGTTCAATAAAAATTTATAAAGTACGACAGAATGTATGCAATGTGTTAATTTTTTTGTATATAATATTACGCACGAACCTTGGAGACGATTTGTTCGTCACCAGCATTCATATTTCAAGAAATTGAATGGCGATATGAGTACAAAGGAAAGAAAAAATGTTCAGTTTAAAATTTTTGCAGGCTTCACATTAGATGAAAAAAAGGTCGAACGTCACAATTTTTATCATTCCAATCTATATCTTTTTTTAGAACACGATAATAATTACATATGCTCTCAAAGAACGGATCAAAATTTATCACATATTTAGAAGTGAACGAGTTCGATCCTAATTGAAGAATGTTCATTTAAAAAAAAACCCGTTCTCATCATCTGTTCGTGAAGCAAATCTGAACGGATGAAGTCCACGCGCGATCTTTAATATCAGAGCGCAATGCAATTAAGATTACTTAACGAAAGACTCATCACGAGGAGTAAAAAAACAACAATGCATAATTCATGAGCCAATCACAAACAAGTCCATCCATCAATCACTCCCTCCACCTGAAGGGAAAAGAACAGGTCTGATGCGGGTTCGCATTTCTTTCACTGTGTTGATCACACAACAAATTGGTCTCCGAAATTTGTCAAATCGAAAAATCCATTGTCTTTTGATTTCTTTCTTCATCAGATGGGTTGAAGATATGTAAAACCATAAATGGGGAACAGGTACCGCTATGCTTTTAGGGATAAGTGATACTTAAAATGCAATTACTAATTCTTTATTTATTTCCTGATATTATTTGATTGTTCGCAAAGTATTTCGATAAATTTCATTTATCCTAACTAGATTTCCTGTAGAACTTAGATATATAAATATAAAGCATTTTCTAAGCGCTTTAAATCTGTTGAAATTTACATTGGAAATAGTAATTTCTCGAATGTTCATTGCAATGCCACTTCATTTGGGATGATTATTGATGAGATACATTATTAAAATAATATAAAAAGTTTTTTAAGTCAATTCCTACTTAGGGTCAACAAAGAAAAATTTTCTTTTAATTACTTTTTATTAAATAGTTACAATTAATATAAATATGTATACACATATGACAGAATCGTAATATTAAGTGACCAAATAGATAGCGATTTTCCTTACAATTTTCCATTTTCTTTTCTATGTATGGAGTTGGGTTAGTTTTTTGTTTGTGTTTGTTACTATTTATTCATTTTTTAATCTAATGAATGAATGAATTAATATTTGAAAAAAAGTTGTACTAACATGCAGTGTCATCCACTACAAGTTTAAAAAAATGTATTTGAACTTGAACGGATAAATAGAAAGTATTTTATTAACGATTGACAATTTGAGCAAGATATATATAAATAAATAAATAAAAATAAGGAGAGAGAAAACTAATAGTAGGAATTCTACAAAAGAGTATGGTGTTGTGTAAACCAAGTGGTCAAGGTCACGGACTGGCTTGGCACGAGTTCTTGCTCGTGCCGCTGCACGTTGAACCTGTGGAGGCTCAAACGTCCTTCCGTTAATGTGGTGTGGAGGTTGGGATAATTCAGTTAGGAGACAGAGTGCCAGCACAAATGAAGTCTTCGTCACTTGACCATGGTTCAAAATCACGATGTTCGTCACAAATAGACCTCGAATAGAATTGCAGTGCAACGTGTTAATATGACTCTGACTCATAAAAAAAACAAGCTTACACACGTATACATAAAATCAACAACCCAACCCATGCGCAAAGCTGACGACGGACAAAACCGTTTCTTTGACTCATTCCAAGGCATTTCATAGTTTGTGTACATCTATACCGGAAGAGCCACGAAATTATAATCATTTTACCATTATTCAATAAAAAATACAATCGTTCGGGGCATTTAAAACCCGAAATGCCTGCGTCCCTCCTTTGAAAGAATAAAGTTTTGAATGCAGAAGAAAAAAGTCGTTTGAAACGAAATTTAAAGCAAAATTTGTGTATTCTTCCAAACAATGTTTCAAGTCGCGGTAGACAAGTGGGTGGACATGGTCACCAAACTATCGGTCGGCAGTTATTTCTGCCCAGTTGTAAGTTCGTATCCTGGTGTTATTGAAGACCAGCTACACAGAGCGACTAATGCAGGTTAAATTTGCTGAGGTCCACATCGATGAGGGACATTTGTAGAGTGCAACTCCAGCTCAGGTGTCGTTTTGATCCTTGACCATGTTTCAAAATCACGAGGTCCGTCGCCAATAGATTTCCTTTAGAGTGCAGCGATAATCAAATCAGGACTCGAACTTAGGACGCGACAACACAGGCCACTAATTCACGACTACTCTGCGACCATGACCAAACCAGAAGAGTGCATTTCTTTTCATTTGAACAGGCATTCTATCCAGAATCCACTGAGCACCAAAATCCCATAGGACTGTTTTATTTGAATTATTGTTCAAACAAATCAACCCCATATTGTTTTCTTTCGTTAGAAAATAAGTGGCCGCGGTAGCCCAGTGGTCAAGGTAACGGACTCGTGACTGGCTTGTCATGAGTTCGGGTCCAGTGCCACTGAGCCGAGTGGTCTAAGGCGCCAGATTTAAGCTCTGGTTCTCGAAAGAGAGCGGGGGTTTGAACCCCACTCCTGACAATTGTTCTTACGTTGCAAGCATGTTATTCTATTTTGTGGCCGCGGTAGCCGAGTGGTATAGGTATCGGATCGTGGCTTGCCTGGTCACGAGTTCGATCCCAGTACCACTAAAGACCCGCCGTGTAGGGCAGCGATGCACGTTAAATCTGTCGAGAGCTGAAACGTCCTCCCGTTGGTGTGGTGTGGTAGTTAGGAGAGGGGGTGCCAGCTCAGGTGTCGTCCACGTCACTTGACCATGGTTCAAAATTACGTGGTCCGTCGCCAAAAGCCCTCGTGTAGCTGAACAGTGCGACGTTAATATTAAATCAATCAACCAGTGCCACTGAGGACCCTCCGTGTAGGGGAGCGATGCACGTTAAATCTATCGGGAGCTCAAATGTCCTGCGGTTGGTATGGTGTGGTAGTTAGGAGAGGGGAGATGCCAGCTCAGGTGTCGTCCTCGTCACTTGGACATGGTTCAAAATGACGAGATCCGTCAGCAAAAAACTTCGTGTAGCTGAACAGTGCGACGTTAATATTCACTCATTCGGTAAAAATAAATTGTCCTCGGTAGCCTAGTTGCTATTGTCTCGAACTCATGGCCGGCTAGTCATGAGTTCGAGTCTTGTGGCACTGAAGAATCTTGGTGTAGAGGGGGCTGATGCCTGTTTGATTGTCCTCCCTTTGTTTTGGTGCGGTAGTTAGAACAGAGTGATGGCAGCTCAAATGTCATCCTCGTCACTTGACCAAGGTTCAAAATTACTATCGCCGATAGCTCCGTGTTTCTTTGTAGCGCTACGTTAATATCACTCTCACTCCGAAAAATAAACGAAAACTATCCTTTCGCACATTCAAGAATCATGAAAATGTGGGTTGTAAACTTTCATTAGCGGCACTTAACAGTAACTTGACTCTTCTCCCTACGTTAGGCGAAGGAATTACACATCGAATTCGATTAGTTTTTGTCCCCCCAAAGACATAAAGAGGGCCGCTTACATTAAAAAATATTCTTTTAGTTCTTTACCTGTTAAAGAAATCTAATAAAAGTCATGTCACACAGAAAAACTGTGTCAAAGGGATATTTCGCTAAAATATTGCAGTTTTTTTTTAAAAGGAAAAAAAAAAAGAATAACTTATTTATTTATATATAATAAAAAAAACACGCTTTTATATGGTTTTAATCGAACTGAAAAGAAAAAAATCATTTTTATTATTATGAATCAAATGATTAAGGAGAAAATGAATGTCATTGCGGCCAAAAAGCGTGGGGTGATTTGTTGTACATTTTTGCACTCCCTCTATATTTCCGAATAGAACGAGCGTAAGATGTGGCGTATACCGCGCCCCCAACTTTCAAGCTGCCTTTTTGTCACTTTCAGGTATATATAACTTCTTTACGAAGAAGCCTCAAATGTATGTGTGCAATGCTATCTTGTTTTGAAGTCATTTATTCAAGATATTATCCCAAGATTATGAAAAAATACTTCTACAACTCCAACACTTTATGTTCATTAGAGAAATCTCATTTATTTTAAATAAACAGTATTCCGATCTTTGTAGAAGTCTTAATTTTTTTCTAGGCTCAACTTATTTTTAAAGCTCATTTTAATACCCGGCGTATAACGCGCCCCTGTAAACTTCGATCTCATTTTTCGTGTTAAAAGTGAGCGTTATACGCCCTTATTTTACGCTAGTTGGAAATTATCACGATTGACATCGAACACCCCACGCTTTTTACCACAATGGCATCATAATTTTCTCGTTAATCATTTTATTCTTATATTAAGAATTATCTTTTTACTTTTTAATTCGATTCACTATAAAAGCGTTGTTTTTAGTTTTTTAAAACGATAATTACTTTTTCATTTTTTTAGTTCGATCTACAATACAAGCGTGTTTTTTTAGTTGTTTAAACTATCATTTATTTATTTCCATTTTCAGAAAACTGGGCAGTTGTTTATATTATGGTAAGAAACTGCTGACGTATCCTCCCCTTTTCACATAAAGAACACTTCTTTTTGCTGGTTGTATTTGTATTAACCATGAGCGTTTTCGCTTTTGGGTTGCAAATTAATCTTTTGGTCGCAAATCTGGAAATGGAAAATGAAATTAGTCGCCAAATCTAAAAATGGGAAATCGTTAATCCTGATAATCCTGATCAGGACAATGGAACAAAATTCTGAAATTGTATTCTCATCGGTCCTTGACAAGATTGCAAAATTTTAAATCAATCTGACCTTTTAAAGTGAGTAAAAATCGAGTTCAAACGTTCCGTTACATACAAGTGAAGCTTATAAAAGGGTGTTAAAAAGGAGAAAAATTATTGACTTAAAATAATTTTAAAAAGTATAAAAGGACCTCCTGATTTGTGGATTTTTTAGTTTTATAACAATTTCAATTCGAGCATTTTTTAAGGACGGGGATATCTTTATGATATTAATTTTTTTATAGCTCTTGAGATAGTTTGGTGATTTATTTTAAAAGTCAATGATCGCTGCAATTTTGATACATTTAATTTTTACCTATATATTTTTTTTATGAATTAATAGGATATCAATAAGGTTTTAATAACATCAAAATATTTTACAGTGAAAAGTTATACACGGAACAATTTTATATCCAATAAGGGCTATATTATATTGCTGAATATGAATATATAAATGTATTAAATGAAAATGATCTTTGAAAGGGCGTTAATACATGTTCTACTACTGTCATTTCTAGAGTACTCAGGTATGACAATTCATAAAGAGTTTATTTTGATTGCTAAAAAGAACTTATTTAAATAGCGTTTTCTGTATTTTAAAAAAACAAGAAATTCTCTCATACATTACAAAGGAGGAGCGCCACTTGACCATGGTTCTAATTTGCAATTCTAACTCAGATGGAGTCATTCTCATCACTTGACCGTTGTATAAAATGATGAGATTCTTCGCCAACAGTTCTTAAGAGTGAGTTGATTGATTGATTTAATATTAATGTCGCACTGTTTAGCTACACGAGGGCTTTTGGCGGCGGACAACGTCATTTTGAACCATGGCCAAGTGACGTGGACGACACCTGAGCTGGCACCCCCTCTCCTAACTACCACACAACACCAACGGGAGGACGCCCCAGCTCTCGACAGACCCAACGTGCATCGCTGCCCCACACGGTGGGTCCCCAGTGGTACCGGGATCGAACCCGTGACAAAGCAAGACACGATCCGACACCCATACCACTCGGCTACCGTGGCCCCTAAAGAGTGAGAGTGAAGAATTAATGACGCAGTACAAAGCTACGCGAAGGCTACTAGCAACGGACCTCAATACAGTAACAAATTAATTATTGAATAAATAATTAATATTAACTAATAAAATTAATTAGTAAAAATACTTAAGGTATCCGACTACCCTAAAACCATGATTTTTTTCAAAAATCGGCAAAACTTGATTTTATTTTATAGATCATTTTATTAACTTAATAACAATACCAAGTACTTAATTTTCCCTCCACTAGAACAAAAACTACAAGCGTTTTAGTAAAAGCACAAATGCCATAACTTTACACAAGATGTCAAACTTTGAAATGCGTTTTACGCGAAACGTGTTTTTTTCGAAAAACTCAAACGGGGACCGCGATTGCTCAAAAAGTTTTGAAAATAATTAGCTAAAATTTTTTGCTTATGTTCTGCATAACAGTAGAAGTGTTTTGATCTTCAGATTTATCAATAACTATTTTATTTCAAAATTTGCAGCTCTTTATGTGAATATAGTCAATGTTTTTTTAAGCAATTTCGTATAATGACTTAGATAGTGCTCTAGTTTTTGTAAAAATTAAAATATTTCTTATCGTGAAGATCACTTCAAACAGGAATAACAAAGTAACACATCAAAATTGAAAAATTGAGAATTTGTTCATAAAATCTTTGTAGAGAGCAGGCCCCGTTTATGTAATTTTTCGTACATTTTTACTAGTTTTTTCCCATTTTAATAATAATAATTTTTTTTCTTTTACCAATTTTAGGATTTTTTCCTTAAAATATACTATATAAATATAAAAATCACAAAAAGATCTCCATATTTCCTTTTTTTCAAAAAAAAGTTGTCGCAAGTAGTCGGATACCTTAATTAAATTTAATGTACTATATACATAGGATTATAATCAATCGAGGGTTTTGTGGGGGTCCAGACGCTCTTGTGCGCCACTGTCAATGAAGCAACATTACCAGATATGCGCCTATATATATATATTTCACATAATACAATTCTTCATCAATATCTCATTTGATGTACTTCAGGCCAGTGCATTTCCACATTGTTAATTATTTTAGTTTGTTATTGCTCAGTAAAATATTTTCTAAAGTCACACAAGAACTGTACAAACTAAAACTGAAAGAGTTACGGCATTTGGAGGAATGCTTACTTATCTCGAGAGCCATCTAAAATAATGAAAGATGAAGAACACAGGAAAACTTTGCGAAAATAAAAGTGCCGACAGAAATATATCAGGAAAGTCCGAATGAATACACTGACCACATGCAAGCACATTAACCTGTTTAGGAAAACCATTGTTACGAACAAGAGGTTTGCCAACAGCGCTCAAAGCGAGAATTGCGACATTATAAGTTACATAATCAAATGTAAAATCAATCAGTTCCGAAAGACAGTTGTTAATTTGTGATACAGCAATACTCGTATAAGAACAGAAAAATTAGGATGGAGTTTCGCAAAGTTTAATTGTTACCTAACAAGGATTATGTCCGACAATTATATGATTTTGTTTAATAAAGAAGGGGGTGCGAAATTAGTGCAGCAGCATGAGATTAAAAGCAGAAAAGTGCCAAGTACAGATACGTTACATTTCTCTCTCTCTCTGCCATTCTTCAAGTTCTTTTTCAAGAAAATTTAAACAAGGAGGTTAAAAAGTAAGGATCTCAATGATTAAATAAATTCGAATCAATGCCGTAGAGGATCATTACACATTCTCATCTAACAGATTGATTGGGGTCTATTAATGTCGCATTCAAAGTTACATGAAGGAAATTCGAGGTGGATCACACAATTTGAACCACAAGTGACAAGGATGTCAACTCAGTTGTCAATTTACTCTAAAAATTTTCACACCATAAAATTGTGAGGGCAACGTAGTGACAGAATTAACGCGCACCAGTGGTATATAATTAGGGATGTCTCAAAGTAAGGGGAGGCCGAGGTAGCTTAGTGGTCAAGGTATCGCATTGTGGTTGGCAAGTCACGAGTTCGAGCCCAGTACCACTAAAGGGGAGCATTTTAAATCTGTGTAGAGCTCAAACGTCTTCCGATTGGTGAGGTAGTTAGGAGAGGGGATGCAAGCTCAGGTGTCATCCTCGTCACTTGACCTGCTTCACAATGACGAGGTCTATCGCCAAAAGCCTTCGTGTAGCTGAACAGAACGACGTTAATATTCCCTCACTCTTCAACCCGTAGTCCGTGGGACATGAATGGCTGACTGAAAGCATTTTAGTGGCTCCTCCTTTAAATTTGAGGCAACTTTAAAAAAATTGTCTTGTTGGCTTTTTGTCATAAAAAAACGTGTAGTATTTTAATTCCAAGTTCCCTTTAACTTTTTGAAACCTATATATATATATATATATATATATATATATATATATATATATATATATATATATATATATATATATATAATGACATATTTCTATATTTCTGGAGATTGGTAGAACTAGTTGTAAGACGTGGCGAGTGGATGTTATTACTATAGCGAACCAAAGATAGGACGTGGCCGGTGGTGAGTGATTTCTGTATGTTGATGCATTTTCTATGGAAAGATCGATGAGGTAGTCTGATAGATTAGTAAACCCAATTTATTGAATATCTTTAAACACCTAGGCATATTAATTACGATGAACATGGACGACACAACACAGACAAAGAAACTACAACACAAAGGAGCCGGCTACATGACTACAGAGAAACAAGCGAAGAGAGGCGGGATTTCCAGAGACATCGGTTTTTATACCTGACGGTGAAGACCACGTGAGATTTTTGTAATAAGAGCTCTGATTGGTTACAATGGGCTGGAAAAGGATTTATGATGTAATAATATTAGTCGATTGCGATTGAGATTACAATGTTAAATTTAAACCAAAGAGTTAAAAGTTATTTTAAATATTAGTACAAAGAGTTAATAAATGATACTAGAGGGAATTATTACATTTATATATATATATATATATATACAAATATATATATATATATATACAAATATATATATATACAAATATACAAAAATATATATATATATATATATATATATATATATATATATCCTAAATAATTTTTGGTAAAAATAGTGAATACAAACCAAATATTACGTTCTACCCTGATTATCTCAAGCTCCTTAAAACTAACTTCAACTCTAATATGGTGGAATTCTTGGATTTAGACTTGCATCTTATTAACAATAATGTAGTCAGTAACATTTTTGACAAAAGAGATTCGTTTAAGTTCCATATAATTAAAATTCCTGTATGGAATAGTAACTTGCATATATGAATTTACAGAAATATCATTTTGAATTTTTTATTTAGAAATGATAACTTAACTACCCACAAAATAGATAAATACAACAATATATAAAAAAAAATTTCAATGTTGTTTAGATCATGAATACCCTTTTAATTTCTTAAGAACTTATATTCATCACAAATATATTAACCGTCTTGCTACTTCGAATTCCAAAACCACCACACAACAATAGGATTTCAAAGTCAGCATGTTAGTTGTCTTGCTGTGAAGATTATATCATAACACTCATATCACAGTTTACATTTTTTCCACACATATCTTGAACATCTTACACATTGTTGACAACCAACCAAATTAGAGCCTAGCAAATTTACATTTTTGACAATCAACCAATTCAAATTCTACCATATTTGATTGTCGTTTTTTTTTATACCTGTCTTTGCTGGCTGGTTTAAAAGTTAGCTCAAAAGATGTGTTTATGTATATTCGAATTTTTTAACTTGGTGAATAATTGATTTTCATTGATGTCAAGACGCTTGATTCTCTTCGTAAAAGCTCTGTGAGTAAAGAAATTTTGTTAAATTATTTTTTGAAAGATACTTTTCTTATGTAATTGTTTTAGCATTTTTCTACTTTTCTTACGTAATTATTTTGCGATTTTTCTGCATTAAGAGTTTGGGAGAGTTTGTTACATAATAGTAATGAGTGGTTTTTTCATACTCTCTGAGTTATCCATACTCTGAAGTTTTGTTTATTTTATTTTATTTGGTTTTTCCTACCGAGTTGCAAAGGGGGAAGGTTGGCGCCTTCAAACTAGTTTAACCCCACTTATTCGGTCCTAAGTCCGAAATTGCTTTCTGACTCGCTAGGTTCTTCTTTTCTGTAGTTTCTTTTTTTTATTTCTCTATAATTTTGTTCTTCATGTTCAGCTTTTATATTTTTATTACGCTATTTCTTGTTATGTTCATTATCTATTATTTCTTGTTTTTGATATATAATACATATTTTTATATATATATATATATATATATATATATATATATATATATATATATATATATATACATATATATATATATATATATATGTATATATATATATATATATATATATATATATACATATATATATATATATATACATATATATACATATATATACATATATATACATATATATATATATATGTATATATATATATGTATATATATATATATATATATGTATATATATATATATATATACATATATATATATATACATATATATACATATATATATATATATATATATATATGTATATATATATATATATATATACATATATATATATATATATATACATATATATACATATATATATATATATATATATATATATATATATATATACATATATATATATATATACATATATATATATATATATGTATATATATATATATACATATATATATATATATACATATATATACATATATATATATATATGTATATATATATATATATATATATATATATATGTATATATATATATGTATATATATATATATATATATATACATATATATATATATATATATATACATATATATATATATACATAGGATTCGCGAAAATAAGTATCTTCATTAATTATGATGCATTTTATTCTAAATAAAATTTTTTATCAATACATATAACTCAGTTATATACATTCAATAATTAGATGTAAGTTATTTTTACATTAGTTTAACTGCTTCTACCAGAACATGTTTAAATTCAAACATTTACCACAGCGAGATAATAAAAACTGCAAAAAAGAAAAAAAAAGTTGACAACACTTTCATTTTAAATTTTGTTTATTCATTTATTTTTTTTAGCTCTTTTTTTTCTAATTTTTTAAGGTTTTTCGTAATTGCTGACAGGCAGCAAGAGATTATTAATCAGAAGATCTTTGTAATTTTTTTTCCTGTAATGATAATGATAAACTAATTACTTGTTCTCTTTTCCGTCCAAATTGAAGTAATTGATATTGTTTCATTTTCACCATACACAAGGAATGTTGAATTTACACGCACGAAAAACAATAATGTATTTTTATATCTCTTTGAAGTTATTTCATGCTTTAAGATTACCCAGAGAAAAGGTGATAATTCATATTATTTTAACAACTGCTAGGAGATTTTCTTATATTTTTCCCAAACGTACCAAACAAAAATGCTAAATATCCAGAAAGCAGAAACACTCTGTCTCTGAAATCTTAATTATATTCAAATTTAATTACTGAGAAACATATGCAAAATATTATTAAAAATATGTAAACTGTTATATTTATGTGTTAAATTATACATATGTTAAAAACTGTACTACCTGAAACAGAAAAAAAAAATACTTAAATGTATCTCTTAATTATTTATATTGATCCGTTAACTGATCAATTTTAAAATCAATACAAGATTGTGTGTGTAATCTCTCTCTCTCTCTTTTGATATCCTTCCACGAATAATTTTTCCACTCAAATATACTGTGCAGAAGACATGCGCAGCTCCACTCTCCCAAGCAGACAACACAAGTCACTTGCAGTTTACATCACAATCTAACCGCAACAAAAATAAAAAAAAAAAAAATAAAAAAAAAATTTCAATAATAAAAAGAAAGGGGGAAAAGTCGGCCCAAAATTCTCACAGCAATTCATTTCGAAACCTTATTCTGATTTGTGCAAGAAGGTGGAAAATTTGTGACTTACCCCAAGCCGGCTCATTTCGGAACCCCGTGCCTCTGTTACTGTTTCCAAAAACGCATGGCGAGAAGTAAGTCCACTATTTTTGGGGATTCGAGAAAATTAAGTACTGATCAGCGGCAGAGAGGTCGTCCAGCAGAACAGAGGGAGAAAAAAATAAATCCGAACCAGACGCGACGCCTCAAAATCCCATCTTACAACTCAGGTGGTTTAAGGACCTGCTGTTTGTTGGGCCAGTTGATTGTGGCGCCTTTCGCCGGCTTCAGATTCTTGGAGACCGGGTTGCCGTCTGGGTCACCACTTCGTAATATTTAGCGCCCTGTGGAATATGCCAAAAAGTAGTTTCGGCACCAGAAAGACCGGATTTTATGTCAGTGCCTCGGAGGTTTTTCAAAATGGTCATTTTTCTGACGTGCGACTGTGGAATCTGAACATTCTGAATCGTTCAATAAATAAGACGTGTTCTAGAACGATCCCTTCCTTGCATTGTGGACAGCGTGTTTGTCTTCGATATTAATTTATTTCAGAGTTGCACTTTCATGTTCTTACCTCATGATTCTGAAAATTTAGTGAATTCGTAGAAAGAAAGCCCAAAATGTTTTTGAACATCACAAATTTTTCCAATTTTATTTAATAATAACAATTAAACTGAACATTTTTACATTGACGATCACAATTATACTTTACGTAGTTTCGAATGAAATAATATATATATATATATATACATATATATACATATATATATATATATGTATATATATATATATATATATATATATATATATATATATATATATATATATATATATATAGCATGAATATAGTATAAATTAGAAAATGGAATGAAAATCCATTGGAATGAAATTCTTAATCTTATTAAGGTACATAATGTAAAAACATTTATATATTAATTAGTTAATATATATATAACATTGAATACCAATTAATTGAGCTTATCCAGATTTGACATGCTTTAGGAGAGTTTTTTGCGATTCGATTAGTGTGTAATAATATTTTATATCTACTAAGAAGGTTAAGTTTATAATAAAAATGTGATCGCGTTTGTCTAGTGGTCAAGGTAACGGATTCGTGGCCAGCGTGTCATGAGTTCGAGCCTAATTCAGCTGAAAATCCGCCGTGTAGGGGAGCGATCCTCCCGTAGTGTGGTGTGGTAGTTAGAAGAGAGGTGCCAGATCAGGTGTTGTCCTCGTCACTTGACCGTGGTTCAAAATTACGAGGTCTGCCGCCAAAAGCCCTCGAGTAACTGAACAATGCGACGTTAATATTCAGTCATTCACTCACTCACTTGTATTGATAATCCTTAATTTCAGTAGCGTACACAGGCTACTTGTATGGCAGGAGTTTGCAATTTAACCCATTACCTGCGAGGTAAATTTAAAGCGTCTTGATCTGGGTGCCGAGGTTTTATTTTAAAGGAAAAATGACAGTTTTCAAAATATAAGATTATTAAGTTACTAATATAATACGGCAATGACATTTACACTAATTTTTATTGAAAAAAAAAGCACTACGAAAGAACTTGTCGCAGGCGTCCCGTAAGATTCCTGTGTGTGAGCTGAGTGATACTATAACAAGCTCTCTCATTATGTTTTTTTTTTTCCATTAAAAACCTTCATTTGAAAAGAGATTTCCTATCCGTTTTGTTTGATTTTACAAGCTCGTCACTTAATTTCATCTGACAACAGTCAATAATACTAATGTGACCAGTTTTTTTACAATCAAAAGGAGGACGAAAAATTTAAGAAAAATTGCAACGTAAACGTATGAAACATTTTTTTAATTCAAACAAAAATGCGCTAATTACGCTTTTTATTATTTACTTTAACAAAGATTTTTCCCATTGAATGATTTTTTTTTGTCGACATATTATTTTCTAATACATTGGAAACTTCGGAGCAAAAATTATCCTTCACATTGAATTTTACGGTAAGCACTGTAGCTAATATATTAACATTCAATCTTGATTTCTCGCTTGTCCAAAAATCATTACCAACTGAATAAACTCTTTCAATTGCTGCATTAGTTCCAGGTCAGCACAACGTAAATTCAACAAGAATAACTAAATTTTCACATGGAATGTGTTCATTTTTTAAATGATTTAAGTGTTTTCACCCATCTTTTATCAATTTCAACATGGTGATTTTCCAATTATTGTAATTTATTATAAATCTAAATATGCATTCTTTCTTCTTCTAGCAGAAAATTGTCATCGATTTTAATATCAGGCAATTCTTTCGATTAAAACTCAACACAATTTTCTATATTTTCCCACTTTATTTGTGATGAAGTCAAAAAACACCATTGGAAATTGTTATTTCCTGTGGTATTTATTTCAGACCAGTCTTTGACCGATTGGAAATTTATTTGGTTCATCTCTGAATGCAGAGATTAACAGATTGGTTTTAAAGTATTGAAAAGGAGGACTAGGACACTTTTCGAGGAAGGACAGAACTTATAAAAGGAAGATTGTCCTCCCTAAAGGAGGACGGTTGGTCACCTTAATAATACAGATGTGTAATGATCCTTACTTGAATAAACCTATGTGGCGACTGTAGTTATAAAGAGCGGTCAAGTAATAAAAATGAACCCGTCAAGTAATTACGGTCAACAAATGGAAAAATAAGCTGGATGGGCTGAATATATCCAAATGCTTAAAGGAAATGGAAAAATTCGACTAAACCATACACAATCAGAGATTATACAATAAAGGAATGGCAAGTGTTGATAGCTTTGACGGGCGTACGTCTTACTACTCATTCCTCATTAAAACATCCGTTGATAGCAGAAAGTTGTTCTACACTACTTTGAAATCTTTCTGCAGAAAACATACCTGATCTATAGCCAAAGAAATCGAGGGAATTAAAAAATGAAGATGCCTTAATTTGGGGAATCAGTTATTATACACTTACTTGATGGTGACGGCTGCATTGCAAGTAAAAGCAGCAACTCTAATGCAAATACAACTGCAATTTTCATTATTTAGAACAGTGATTCCCAAAGTGGTCTATACAGAGCCCCAGGGGTCCATCATAACCTGCAGGGGGTTCACGTCAGCGAAAAAATAATTTAGGGGTCCATGAGGTTTAAATGGGAGTCTGTAATGGTGGCTCTCATTAAACCAAATCATGATTTTAGTTTTAAAAGAAAATTTAGTCACGTGGAAACCAGATTTTATCTATTTAATAGATTTATTTACTAATTTTAATAAAGTTAATATGTAGTTACAAGGTGACAGCATAAATTTTATTAAAAACAAAGTCCGTCGCCAAAAGCCCTCGTGTAGCTGAACAGTGCGACGTTAATATTAACTCACTCACTCACCCGTAATTTTGGCTTTAAAAAAGACATACCTGTCATGTATAACGAGTTATGGAATATCGTAAGAAAATGTTTAATTACTTTTTCAGCGTAGTTGCCTAGGAGTTTCAGCGTGGTTGCCAATCTCTAAATCAAAAAATAAAGGGAAATAAGTTTTCGTCACTACTAACCGAGGAGATTTAGAGTTAAACCTGACACAATTGATTCCAAATGTTGAAAAATTGTTATTGAAGCATCAGATTTATCCTTTTCTTTAAAAACATTTGTTTGCTACTCCTTTATATATATTTTATGTATTAATTAAATTTTAATTTAATTAACATGTTTTCCTTAAATTTTAAACACATTTTAGTTCACTTAGAAATTTAAATCGTTTAAAGTAAGTAGATCTATACCAACTGTCAAAAAGACATTTAAATTGGTAAATTTGCAAAAATTCAATATTAGGCAAGCAGGGGTCTACTCCAAACCGAAAAACATGGCAAGGGTTCTATGAGACAAAAAAGTTTCGGAACCTCTGACTTAGAACATCTTCCTTCGATAGAAAAAAAAGTACAGTACAGTCCCGATAATCCGAACAATATCGGACCGACCCCTGTTCGGATTACGTGATTGTTCGGATTAGCCGGAGTAACAGCGAAATCACTATTTGAACTGGGAGTACGGGTTATGTTGTACAATTTTTCATACTAAACATTAGTGTTCTGTTCTGTAGTTTATTCCATTTTAAAATTTGTACCATAACTTGATGTACAGTGCGTGAATATTAAATAAAGAACTGTTTTGAATTAAGGTTTATACTGTTTTATATTGAAATATTCACCGATTTTTTTTCGTCCTTAAAATTATAAAAAATTTTCCGCGGAGCCGTTCGGATTAGCCGTGTTCGGATTAGCGGGACTGTACTGTATGCCTACAAAGCCATATCAAATACGTATTAAAAAAACGTTAGGCGATATAGATATTTTTGTCCAGTGTGTCCCAACTACCAGCACATTGCGTTGATCCTTGCTTTCAAGCTCCCCAAACACATCAACAACAGTAAAAATATTTTTTAATTTTAGTAATATATTCATATATACGAGGGTTGGAGCAAAAGTCATGGGAACTATTTTTTTTTCTTGAAGATACCAGTCCGGTTCATATGTGACATACACAGACGAAAGGACAATGTGTTAACTACATGTATGGACAATGAATAGCTCTGAAATATTGTAACACTCTAATTTATTACGGTAGTATACAGGGAAGTATGGCCTTCACTGTGCAAAAGAATGACATCACAGTACACATAAAGTTGACATGACAAACCTGGGCCCTCAAAAAAGACCCTCAATGTAGTCCCCTGCTACTGCCACCACATGCTGCCAACGATGTGGAAGGCGCTGAATACCATCAGCCTCAGCATTTGCCGCACCTTGTGTGAATAGGGTCACCTGTTGGCTCACAGCTTTAGCAATGTCCTCTCGTGTTGCAAACCGCCTGCCACGCATTGGTTCCTTAATCTTGGGAATGAGATCAAAGTCACAGAGCGAATTTCTCCCTTAGCGAACGGCTATTTTGATGTAAGCTCGCTGCTCAACAAGGGTTACTTCCATCTTACACGACACTCACCAACTGACTGATTTCACAGCCCTCGCTGCATTACTACCAGCTATCACAGATCCATCTGTTGCTCTGCATACACACTATGCCTGCAGAACTTCCACACGACACATACGTTTGGGATCCATTCACATATCTACAAGAAAAAAATAGTTGCCATGACTTGTGCCCCAACCCT
This sequence comes from Trichonephila clavipes, assembly GCA_019973935.1. Taxonomy (NCBI): domain Eukaryota; kingdom Metazoa; phylum Arthropoda; class Arachnida; order Araneae; family Nephilidae; genus Trichonephila; species Trichonephila clavipes. Next base: position 93,532 of record BMAU01015568.1, read on the forward strand.
CGTATATATATATATATATGTATGTATATATGTATGTATATATATATATATATATAATGTTCAATCTATTTGTCTAAGTAATGATTTTAATAATTGGCACGCAAAGAAAGGGCGGTCCAAATCTTTGATGGATTGATGGCTTAGAAAAAAAACCTCGTTTTGAGAACTAAGAACTGGAGAACACTAGCAAGAAGAATGGCTGGTCTAGAAAAAGCTTCTTGAGAAGGCCAAGTCCCATCCTGGGCTGCCGAGCCACTGAAGAACGAATGATTTTAATAATAAAAATGGATAGTTTATGTTTTTTGCACGAGATATTATAATTATCAATTTACATATTATTCTACATATTATTTTTGCATAAACTTTTCATTCATCCTGCATGGTCAAATGACTATTTGTAATGCAGCATACATTACGAGATATCTCGTAGCAGGCAGTTTGAGTACACGGGCTTACAACGAAAGATATTGTAGCTTGTAGTGAATGGGTTAAAGAGAGAGAGAGAGAGTGCGTTGGCGAAAGTACCAAGGCGTAATCTGTATGCTAAAAATTAAAAATCTCTTAGCGTTTGAAGTTAGAAAAAGTTTGAGTGAGTGAAATTGCTGAGTGTTTTAAAACTTATTTTTATTTACGTTGCATTGTGAAGCAACACGATGGCTATTGGTTATAGACATCTTGAACCGACGAGGATGACACCTGAGATGATATCTCCCTCTCCCAACTTCCACGCCAAATGGAGAACTTTGAGCCCACCCCCGCCAGGGCCGGCTCTAGCAATTTTACTGCCCCGAACAAAAATGGAAAATTCCGCCTCTGTCTTTAAGGTAAAAAGTTATAATTTAAAAAGAAAATTTTTTCGTATAGATACACACCTATAAAACTTGAATAACAAACGAAAAGGCAACGTAACTATATATATATATATATATATATATATATATATATATATATATATATATTAATTTTATGTCTTAAAAAAGACAAAATGATTCCCCCAAATAAAGGACATAATTACCTATTGTTATTTCAAACTTGTAAAATGTAAGAGAGAGAATTGTCCATTCCAGCTGACCAATTTCTTCGAAAAAGAGTTAACTGATGGTCAGGTTCCCAAGCGTTTATTTTAACTTTTGTTGTTGTTACTAATGCCACCTGATCGGCAAAGGCCAGATTAAGGCCCACGAAATTCATCATGGCAAAGGGCTAAGTGATGCCTGTCGTTAGCTGTAGCTTTGAGCACCATACAGATGACAGAACGATTTAGCTCGGTTTTACCCCAATTTAGAGGGAGAACACCCTGGGGGTAATCAGGGGCCTCCCACCTCTCTTCCCCTTCCACCAACCTCACGAGAGGACTGGTGGCTCGGCGGCTATTTAAAGTACCCCCATGCGGCGAAGGTACTATACATTTACAAACATCCATGTCTTCTCTGGGATTCGAACCCAGTCCCAACGGCACAGCAGTCAGCATCGCAAACCACTATTCCGGATAGGCGACATTTTAACATATAGTAACTACATCTAAAACTAAAACCAAACTTCTTCTGTTGCTCTCCACCAAAAACTTATTACCCCTGTGCCCTTTTGGATAGCTGACACCAAACATCGTAAGGGTGAAAGGAATATCTATTGTGATCCCACTCCAGGATGAGGAGAAAGATACTAGTGAAAAAGGTGTAAAAGTATCAAATTTCATTATTTAAAATATATTCCTGCCTCGAACTCTTCAAGTTACATCACTTAAAAAAACTGACATTAAACATACAGAGTACAAAATAAGGAAATAAAATACATTAAATAAAATACCAAATTCACACCCACTAATATTTCAGAAAATATATCAAATTTTCTGTAACAACATACACTGCTGACCACCGTAAATGCAACACCCTGAAGGAAAGATGCAAATAACATGAAATTTACAACATGCATTAGCGGAGGTGAGATATGCAAATGATTAGAATTTCAGCGCAGACACACATCACGCGCGCCTGCGGCGCCACCTCAAAGCGCTATTTAAGGCTTGGAGATTTCGACGATTAAGTTCGGCAACTGTGTTTTTCTTGTTTTTTTTGTTTTTTTTTTTTTTTTTTTCAAAAACGATCAGTTATGTCTCGTAGAAAACATCGATCAGCTTTTGATCAAGTATCCGAGTTCAACAGAGGAAGGATAATGGCCCACCGAGATCGTGGATCATCTTTCAGGAAAATCGGTAGTCATGTTGGACGAAACCAAACGATTGCGGATATGGGACCGTTGGATGCAGGAGGGTACAACGGACCGACGTGGTCGATCGCATCCACCTCAGTGCACACTTTGCGTGAGGGCAGGCAAATTGTGCGCATTGCAGTGACGGATCGCTCAATCACATCACGAACCGTAGCACAGCACATTGAGTCTATAACGCATCATTCAGTGTCTGCGCGTAGCATTCGACGCCGTGTGGTCTGTCCGCAAGACGTCCATTGCTTGGTCTACCCTTGACGCAGAACCACAGACGTCTCCGCCGCCAATGGTGCGATGAAAGAAGAATGTGGGTAGCAGAATGGAATGAAGCTGTCTTTACTGACGAGTCACGTATCTGTCTGCAACACCGCGATTGTCGGATTCGAATCTGGAGACACCGTGGAGAGAAGATGCTGAACAGCTGTATTATGCATCGCCACACTGGTCCTGCTCCGGGTATTATGGTATGGGGCGGTATTGGATATCACTCTCGCACTCCTCTGGTACGCATTGCCGGTACTTTAAACAGCCAGCGCTACATCTCCGAGGTGTTGGAGCCAGTTGTCCTTCCTTACATTCAGGGTTTGGCCATAGCCGTATTTCAAAAGGGTAATGCACGACCACACGTGGCACGCATTGTCCAAAGGTTCTTCATCAATCACCAGATTGAATTGCTTTCCTGGGTGGCTCGCTCTCTGGATCTTTCACCGATAGAAAACATCTGGTCCATGGTTGCTCAACTATTGACCCAGATTACACCCCCAGCTGTCACACCATATCAACTTTGGCAACGTGTGGAAGCTGCTTGGTCTGCTGTACCAAAGAACACATCCAAAGTCCCTTTCAATCAATGGGGAGGCATGTGGCAGCGGTGATCTCCAACATTGGCGGCTACACTGGCTACTGAGTCTGGCAGGAACCACACTTCACAGAAGTCTATTAATTTAATCATTTGATACTTTTTGTCAACATGTTATCTACAAAATAAATTTTGTTGTGCTATCTCTGGTCTTTTTTGGTGTTGCATTTGTGGAGGCCAGCAGTGCATATAAGGTAATTCGGGGGAAGATGCCTGTTTGTTGATAGTACTTTTATGCGTCGATAGATGGCAATTTTGAGTCACTTATGTGAAGAGTCTGGTCCGACATTGTGTGTGGATTGTGAATTAATCGTCGTTGATCGGCTTTATCTTTCGATCTTGTGAGCATTAAATGTGGGGAGTACGACTTTTATAATATTTCGTTCCTTATGTTTAAAGTTTATAGACGTACTTGTTATTGTAAATAAGATATTAACAATATAAGTGAGTTCGCATAATGTTACACTTACGATACATGTAGAAACGGCCATAATACTGCGGCGATAAGGAAATAAGCGTGTGTGGGGGAAGACGCCACATGTTTCAGAAATAAATGAAATGAATTAAAACATTTTTTTTCTTCAATTTTTAACGCTGTATATTATTGTATAAAGTATAACTACAATTAATAATTAGGCTGTGAGGATGACACAGAAAATCTCCATAGGACGAGGATGTGCAGGTCTGAAGTCGACTACTACTCCCGCTTGCTGTAGACCGTACTGCAGGAAAATTTGTTTTCAGCAAACTAATTATAAAAGAGTTTAATTTTCTTTGTTTTTCTATAGTTATTGTTATTTCACATTTAATGTGGCAATGTTTGTCTTATTTTTTTTATTTACTGTGGTGCTGTTGCATCTTACTCCATGACTTGTGGTATTTCCCCCCATATATGGGGAAAGATGCCACAATTCAATGAATTTATTTTTAACGTTAAATTTCTTATTTATTTTCATACTAAGAAAAGAATTAACTTATATATATCGCAGGGAAACGATGAAATTAGGGCTTTCGTCAAATCCCTAAAGGAGAGGATCAATTCACGCAAGATGTTAAAATAACGTCTCTTTAATATCTTTTCTCTGTTGTAAGTAAGTGAATTAGTTAAATCCCGAAACTGTTTTAGTGAAATGATGAAATGAAAAAAAAATATGCCACATTTTGGTGCCAGGGGACTGATATTTGGAGGATCGTAATAACTTTTTTTATGGTTAGGATCTGCTGGGACGCATCCCCTCGGTGCATTCCCTCCCCCTCTACAGCTTTATGGCCAATATCTCGACACCCGAATCTTATAGTCCATTCGGACCTGGATCATTCGATTCCTCTATAACTGCTCTTCCAGTTATTATAATTTCGTGCCCATAGGGCTATTCCTTACATAGTTTTTAATTGTTTTAATCTTTTTTAAACTTTTAAAATTTATTTAAATCCACAATATCTTGGCTCCTATAAATATCAGCAGAAAAATAACTGATGGATCTAATCTCGAGATCCAGGGCATTAGGATCATCTGGAGAGGGAAACCACTCAATGTCTTAAACATGTACCATCCCCCTGAATTCAAAAGTCTACCAACTGATCTTCAAGATTTATTCACTGTGGAAACTATCTGCCTAGGTGATTTAAATGCTAAACACCCCATTTGGCACTGTTCAACAGCAAACCTGAGAGGGAAAGAATTACTTGACATTATTGATGATAAGTGCTTTTCTATTCTCAATGATGGCACGGCTACCCATTTTTTATATAGTTATAATACGAAAGAAGCTCTAGATATTTCAATCACCAGTTCTGGTCTTGGGCCCAGTTGTAAATGGACTCTTTTGGAAAACTTGGGGAGTGACTACCTTCTTATTTTAATTGAACTAAATCAGAGGCAACTAGTGCCCACCAGTAATAATAAATAATGGATTTTTAAGAAAGTGGACTGGCAATCCTTCGCAGATGCTGTTGATAACGGAATTAAGAGCACACCTCTCACGGATAGTGTTGATTTGAACTGGTGCTCTTTTAAAGAAATGATCTTAAGAGCAGCAAAGAAATACATTCCAAGAGGTAAATTAAAAAAATAGGAAACCCTACTTATCTAAATCACCCCTTCTTCAGCCTCTGCTGGAAGAAAGAAAAAGAATCTTTGAACATAGGGACACTGGTAGAAGCAATCATGTAACGATTGAATTAAACAAAATTAATGCAAAAATAAAAAGACTTTATGCACAAAGTAAACGGGATAAATGGAATGATCTATGCTCAGGTCTTGACTCAAGAACATCTAATGGAAAACTGTGGAAACTTCTCAAAAACATTAGCAATGAGCAACCACAAGCAGAACAATGTAATACAATTCTGAGTGAAGACGGAAATTTAGCTGTAAATGACGAGCAAGTTGCCGATCTATTAGGTTTTCACTATCAGAAAATCAGTAGACTGAACTTCTCAGTCGAGGACAGAAACATCAGAATTAGGGCTAGTCGTATTGTCCATGGTTGCCGCAGTGATACCCATCCAGGAACCTCCATTTTCATTAGAGATTTCAGAGTGAATGAACTCGAGGCTGCGATCGGTGATTCTTGTCTAAATAAATCTCCTGGTCCCGATGGTATTCACGGTCAAATGATTGACTATCTTGGCCTGAGCGGAAGGCAGAGATTTTTGGACATCATCAATTGTTCCTGGAACAAAGGGCAGCTTCCTCGGGCCTGGAGGAGAGCGATCGTCATTCCTGTTTAGAAATGTGGCAAAACTGATGGTACTCCAGAGAGTTATCGACCCATCGCCTTAACCAGCATTGCTTACAAAATAATAGAGAAAATGGTTTTGAGAAGACTTGTGGAGACCCCCCTGGGTCTCACCCTGGACACCAAGATTAATTTGAGGCAAAGAACCACCAAGAGCCACACATTTTGTATAATAATAATAATTGTTTATTATTTCAAGTCTAAAAAAAACTCTAATAACATATAATATTTCTATATTACGTCAAATAAAGGGATTTACCTTTTATATTAAATTAAATTACGAATTATGCAACTAATTAATAATTACGTTCAAGATCAAGTAAGGTCTACCGAAATAGGAGGTCCGAGAAATACACGTACTCGAACTATTAACTTTCATTAACTTTAACTAATTTGACTAAACTAACGCTTAATTTAAGCGTACATAAATTATAGTTACCGCTGATTATATCAGCTTTCTCGTGCTTCAGTAGAATAGCAGCACTACGTCTTCACTATCTTAATAACCTGGAATCCTCTAAGATTGAGGTTACTGTTGCTGGCTCAATAGCCTTCCTCATCACGACTGCTAGCTTACAACGCTCAACTTAAATACCTTATCTATTTTGCATACCCCGTTCATCTTCTTGGAGTTGATTGGAAATATATGCGAATTTATATTCCCCAAAAAAACGCCTAAGAAGATTAGTGGAAAGGTTCCTCACAGATTCGTCACAATCCTTCCAAAAAGAAAACGGGATTTATTCGAAGGTCACAAATGGCCTAAAAATAAATTACGTAACCAATTCCTAAACTTGATTTATATTCCCGACGACTTTAATATATATCTAATAATCGGATACTTTACAAATTCTCCTTCCTTAAAGAAAGAAAAAAAATTACGACCAAAAACTTCTTTACATGACGTAACATTTACAGGATTAGATTTCCCTACATCACACCCATTTGGCTAAGAGGCGAGGGAAAAACCACCGAAGTGGTAAAAACCTACCTATGTGATTTACTTAACTATTTATGGAACAACTATACAAACATATTCTGGCTTACAATTGACTCGTCACTCGCTATACAATGCTCAGGGTCAGATACCCAGAAATGAAAACCTCTTTAAGACGTGTGAAGAAATAAACATCTATAGTATATACAAATTCATTCATATTTTACATAACATTTTTATATACATCAATTAAAGCATCTGGCTCCTTAATTTTCCCATTACATGCATGCTGCGCTTGTTAGTATTAAATGTTAGCCCTACCTAACTAAGCCGCGTCCCAAGCCACCAAGTGTGAGAAAAAATAATATACACATACATATACATACAATTTCAAACATTTTTCAATAAACCACAAATAACCAAAAGAATTGTCGCATCTTAGCGAAGTCATACATAGAAGTAAACAAATGCATTCTTACAAATGTTTTCTCCATATTTATACAAAAAAAATTAAGACAAAAGTTGATTTTTCTCATCAAGAAAAAACACACTCATTGTAGTATCCACTTTTGCTTGGCTTCTTAAATTAAAAATCCGCCCGTGACTTGCTTCATTGCAATAATTCTTCCGACCACTTGTTCGAAAGGAGAAAAAAAGAAACGATACTACCTGATTTTTTTTGTCCTCTATTCGCTCCTATCCACCGGATCTCCGTCTAAGGCTTCCATGCTGAGGCTCTTTCTCCTGATGTTGTTCTGCGGGATACTGTCGATTCCATTGATCCTCCGCTCCTCTGGTATTCCTTCGGGCTGTTTTACTCGGCTCCGTAGGTAGTAAGGACAAGGTCTCACTGCTGTCGCCTGTTTAGAGCGGACCGGTCGCCTCTCAGTTGCCCTGTTGGTTCCGCTTGCATTTGTCCTTGTATCACGGGCCTTGTCATATTGTCCACTCGTTTCTTGCCTGCTCCCTTCTGTAGGTGGCTTACCCTACCTGGTATGTATTTGATGTGAGAGACCTGCAATGGACTGTGATCCCTGGGAAGGGTTATTAGATCTTCTATATTTATATCTTCGAGATGATACTGAGGACGGAATTGTTCTCTTTATCCCCTGTGTTGGTTCAGGGGTTGGTCTTTTCTGGTCCCTATGTTCGGACCCTTGCAGAGATCTTTTTCTGCATATTTTGGACTGCTTTTTATCCGTCCTGTCCACTGACCCATTTGACCTTACTTTACGCTTCATTCTCGGATCCTCCCACCCGGCTTTTCCCTTATTTGATTTACGACCCTTACTCTCCTCACTCGAGGTTTTCCTAGATCTTTTGGATTTTTTTCTGGATGCGATCTACTTGACCTATGTCCTTCATATAGTGTCTCAACATGACTATCCGAACTAATCGTGTCGGATGGTCTTGGATGGTACACTCGCACCTGGTAGATATTAACTGTGACCCTTTTTCCTTTCTTCCAAATGATCAAATTGTTTTTCCGAACATCCAACACTCTATATGGCCCTTCAAACTTAGGCATAAACTTTCCGACCACTCTTCTACCGGCAGCACTCATAAAATGAGTTTGTACCAACACCAAATCATTTACTTTGTTGTTAACTTCTCTCCCTTTCCGATTATAATATTTTTCCTAAGTTTTATGTTGTTTCCGCATATTCTGCTTTGCCTCAGCGAATAATTTCTCAATGTTCCTTCCCAAACATTCAGCACCTTCTGTGACATTTATTAATTTACTAAAAGGTGTTATAATCTTTCTACCTAAGAATAACTCAGCCGGAGTTTTATTTGTTGTCTCATTAACTGATGTGCGCAGCGCGAAAGCGAACTCATGAAGAAATCGGTTCCAGTTTTCGTGATTTTCTTCTACAAAACAGGCTATCATCTGGACTAAATTGGGATTAACTCTTTCCGTTAAATTCGCCTGCAGCCGGTATGTTACCGTTTTCATATGTTTTATGTCCAACCTGTGACTTAGATATTCTAATACCTCGGATATAAATTGGGGGCCGTTATCACTAATTAAAGAAATTGGAGCTCCGTAACGTGAACTATAATTTTCAGAAAGAGCGTTAGCTATGGCCAGGGCCGAAGCTTTTCGTAAAGGAATAAGCTCACTCCACTTAGTGAAGTGGTCAGTTATTACCGATAAAAATCTATACCTTTCGGGTCGGGATGCGGGGTAGGGGCCTAATAGGTCTAAAGTTACGATTTCATTGGAGTAATTCGATACTATCGGAATTAATCGACCAGCTGGTAACGCGTTTTTATAATTAAATTTTTGACACCGGTCACAGATTGATACATATTCAAATATACATTTCCTCATATATGGAAAATAAAATGTGTCACGTAATTTTAAATAGGCCTTCCTCTTTCCTAGATGGCCTGCTAATGGCAGATCATGAAATTCTTGCATTATTGCTTCGCGAAGAGATCTAGGAATGTACACTCTTAGTTCTCCAAGAGTTGTAGAATATTTCGCGTAAAAAAAGAGTAGACCATCAATTAATTTAAAATCCTGGAACCAATTCTCGCATACAGTGTCATTAACGGACCGTCGTCTGGGTTTTCTAAATAGTGATAGACGTGTCCTAACTCAGGATCTTCCCTTTGCTCTCGAATGAGTTGTTCTCGGGAATTTAAGGCTAAGACTAGAAGAGCGGCGCATGAAATTTGCGATCCATACATATTGCCTACTGGATTCCTAGACAATACGTTCGCGACAACGTTTTGGACACCCGGTCGATGCTCCCATTCAATGTTGAACTCGGATAACTTGAGTTCCCATCTAATCATCCGACTGGATAAGTTTTTCCCATTCGTTAGCTTTGTTAATGCCGCGTGATCTGTGATTACTTTACTGATCCAAAATAAGTTTTAAACTTATTTAATGCCCATATCACCACCAAACATTCGCGTTCAGTAATAGTGTAATTTCTTTCCACTTTATTCAGGGTTCTGGACGCGAATGCAATAGGTCTGTGATTTTGATTAAGCACAGCACCAATTCCCACCCCACTAGCATCCGTCAATAAGTTAAACTGTTCTTTAAAATTCGGTAACTGCAAAACTGGTGCCTCTCTTAATGCTCGATTTATTTTATCAAAAACATCCTGTGCTTCCGTTGACCAATTAAATTTAGGCCTCTTTTTCTTTAAACGATATAATGGTTCACATATATCTTCATAGTGTGGTATAAACTTGGGATACCACCCCACCATCCCTAAAAAGTTCGATACTTCCTTATTATTTTGAGGAGGTTTCATTTCTGCGATTGCCTTGACTTTACTATATTCGGTTTCAATCCCTTCCTTGCTAATTATGAGACCTAAATATTTCAATTTGTCACGTGCGAAGTGACATTTTTCTTTGTTAAGAGCTAGCCCTGCGTCTCGTAACAATCTAAACACCTGATTCAAATGGTTTTTGTGTTCATTAAACGATGGAGATGTTATAGTAACATCGTCCATATAAACCATCACGAAACGCCCAGTAACCGGTTTCAATATAATATCTATGGCCTTTTGGAAATTTGGCGCCGCCCCTGAAAGGCCGAAAGGCATTTTGAGGAATGCAAAGGTCCCATTGCGAGTTATAAACGCGGTTTTCTGGATATCTTTCGGACTAATCCCCAGTTGAAAATAACCACTTTTTAAATCCAATGTCGACATGATGCCGGTATGCGGAATGTTTGTGATTAGATCATCAATCACCGGTAATGGATATCGGGGGTATTTAGTTATGGCGTTAAGTTTACGATAATCAATCGCGAATCGATACGGCTCTGGAGAATCTGGAGGAAGGCCGTTATTCTTGCGCATTAAAACTACCGGTGACACGTATGGGGATTTAATAGGACGGATTGTACCCTCTTGTAACATTTTCTCAATGTGGTAATCGATTATTCCTTGTTTGACCTTGTCATATCGGTAGGCTCTGGACACTACCTGTCCCTTACCCCCCGTATCGATTTCATGGTATAAAACATGAGTTAACCCCGGCTGGTCTGAAAATAGCCCTTTAAAACCAATAAATAAATTTCTTAATTTTTGCTTTTGCCCTTCACTGAGCTTTGTATCTGATAGATGAATCTCGACCGGCTTTTCCACTTTTGGCAACTGCTTAATTTGGTCATCTGGAATGATCAGAGATTTCTGATCGAAATCTAAAGTCAATTTGGACTCCTTCATAAAATCAATGACTAAAATGTATTGGTATTGCATATTGTTAAGAATCTGAATCTCCCAGATTTTCTGGAATTCTCGGATCCGAATCTGTAATTCGACCCGACCTAAGTGACAACACGGGGCTCCCTGGGCCGTCATTACTCTATCTTTCGTCTTTTGACGCGGTCGATACGAAAAATATTTGCGATAGACATCCTCTGATATGAAAGATTTCTTCGCTCCCGTGTCCCAAAGGGCTGTAATGAATGTTTCATTTAAAAGGATGGGGACATACGGTAAATCTACTGGCGTCATTCGTAATGAGGATATCCTAATAGTTCGGTGTTCCGTATCTGGAGGATTTTTTGTACATCGCGATCGATCACCCCCATACTCGCATCGATCGCTTAAAAGTTTAAATATCTTTTTTGATCATTCTGACCCCTGAAAGTACTATTCCTCGAACCACCTTGTCGATTGCCTTGATAGTGGAATCTGTGATCCGACTAACCAACTTGGCTTCGACCATCGAATCTCCGATTATCCGCAACACCTTGACCCTCAAATTTATTAAACTCTATCCGTGGCCTGCTATTATCCGAGTATCTATGGTTACCTCTCGTTTCCCTCCAATTTTTCTGCTGATTCCTATTAGGGAAACGATTGTTCTCGCTTGGGTTTGTATCTCGGAATTCCCAACTCGAACCTCTGATCTTTCTATTTAGAAACCTCTCCTCATACTTATCAATTACTTGTAGAAGGTTACATGTGGTTTGCGGATGCCTAACCTCTACATAATCTAAAATCTGAGGTTCTAACCTACTAATAATATGATGGATCAATTTTTCCTCCGTCATTTCGAGTTTTAAAATTTTGAGGACCTTTAATAAGTCATACACAAAATCAGACGTTTTTTGATTATGCTTTTGAGATGATGCGAAAAAACGAGTTCCTAGTTCCGACCTATTTCTAAGCACGGGGAACTGCTGTGTCAAAGCTTGCTTTAAGTGCGCGTAATCCTTTACCTTGTCTTCTAAAACTCTGTAACCTAGAACCTGAAACCAATCTAGTGCCCATCCTGTGAGATGACACTTTAAATATGCACAAGCTAGTTGTGTGGGTATCTCGTAATATGTTACGTTATTATCAATATTTTCCAAGAACTCTGCCACGTTCTCCACCCCGAAAAATACTGCTCAGGGATGATTCGAAAATTAGATCCGACTCAAACTCGAGATTTACTCGTTGGGCGCCACTGTGGAGACCTTCCTTAGTCTCACCTTGGACACCAAGAGGCAAAGAACCACTAAGAGCCATTTTGTATAATAATAATTATTTATTATTTCAATTTCTCAAAAAAAAACTCTAATAACATATAATACTTTTATGTTACGTCAAATAAAGGGATTTACCTTTATACTAAATTAAATTACGAAGTATGCAACTAATTAATAATTACGTTCAAGATCAAGTAAGGTCTACCGAAATAGGAGGTCCGAGAAATACACGTACTCGAATTATTAACTTTCATTAACTTTAACTAATTCGACTAAACTAACGCTTATTTTAAGCGTTAGTAAACTATATTTACTGCTGGTTATATCAGCTTTCTGGTACTTCCGTAGAATCGCAGCAATACTTCTTCACTATCCTAATATCCTGGAATCCTCTAAGATTGAGGTTAAAGTTGCTGGCTCAATATCCTTCCATCATCTACCTTACTAGCTTACAACACTCGACTTAAATACCTTATCTATTTTGCATATCCCTTTCATCTTTTTGGAGTTGATTGGAAATATACGCCAATTTATATTCCCCAAGAAGACGCCTAAGAAGATTAGTGGAAAGGTTCCGTACAGATTCGTCACACTTTTGCCCTTACAAAGTAACGAAAGTGAATTCTAAGGATAGGTATGAAGTGGAAAAGGTTGGTCAGCACGAAGGACCGAACTCAACCACCACCTCAGCTGATTTGATGAAACATTTTTATGCTTAATTGATTTTTTTATATTAGTTATTATTTTTAATTTTTTTGTCATACTATATCCCTCTTGAGAAATTAATAGATGCTCTATGGTAACACTCGTTTCCATTAATCATTTTATATTCACTTGTAACATTTATTATATTTTCGTATTATTCTTTATCTTTCTATTGATACGAAGGATTTTTTTTCATGGTTTAGTTAATTGTAGATCACAACATAGAGTATTTTGTTTTCATATGCTTTATTTTAGGTCCGGAATTGTGAATATTAGGTATACATCTTTTCATCTGTAATATTTTATTTTATTATCTTTAAGAACCGTATTATTTGTCTTTATTGCATCCGCATTCCAATAATCATCAAATTTATAGTTGTAACTAAAAATAGTTTGTATTTAAAGTACTTTAGCTCTGAACATTCTGTAATAGCTGAAAGACCAACTCTGTCAGGAGAGGGTGATTTTGTAGGATTTTCCCTTTGAAACATTTTGTTAAAAGGTTGAGTCATATCCTTTTAAGGTATCCGACTACCCTAAAACCATGATTTTTTCAAAAATTGGCAAATTTTTTTTATGACTTTATTTTATAGACCATTTTATTAACTTAATAACAATACCAAGTACTTTATTTTCCCTTCACTAGAACAAAAACTACAAGCGTTTTAGTAAAAGCAAATGCCATAACTTTACACAAGCTGTCAAACTTTAAAATGCGTTTTACTCGAAATGTGTTTTTTTCGAAAAACTCAAACGGGGACCGCGATTGCTCAAAAAAGTTTTTAAAATAATTAGCTGAAATTTTTACTTATGTTCTTCATAACAGTAGAAGTGTTTTGATCTTCAGATTTATCAATAACTGTTTTATTTCAAAATTTGCAGTTTTTTATATGAATATAGTCAATGTTTTTTTAAGCAATTTCGTATGATGACTTAGATAAAGGGCTCTAGTTTTTGTAAAAATTAAAATATCTCTTATCGTGAAGGTCACTTCAAACAGGAATAACAAAGTAACACATCAAAATTGAAAAATTGAGAATTTGTTCATAAAATCTTTGCACAGAGCGGGCCCCGTTTATGTAATTTTTCGTACATTTTTACTAGTTTTTCCCATTTTAATAATAATAATTTTTTTCTTTTACCAATTTTAGGATTTTTTCCTTAAAATATACTAAATACATATAAAAATCACAAAAAAGATCTCCATATCTCCTTTTTTCAAAAAAAAAAAAGTTGTCGCAAGTAGTCGGATACCTTAAGAGAACCCTTAATGTCAAGTTTGTTTATTACTGCATTCCGAAGCAGCACCGTCTGGTGAGCTTTCGGAGCGCCGACTTGAATAATTTTTGGCAGAGGCCTACTAACCACCGCCGGTTCAACACGTCACCTTTTTTGCGCATTTCGCGCGCAGCGCGTTTCGGTCCAAGCATGAGAAATGTAATTAATTTCCTCGTCTTCTAAAGGTATAACTCAACTTTCAATTAATCTAATTTCTGCATGTCTCTTTCCCTTTGTAAATTTTCTCAATGCAAATTTTCCCTTTTTAATTTGAAATAAATTCTTTTTACTTAAATGAAGTATCTGCGTTTAAATGCCTTCGATTTCATTAATTCATCACTAACCCTTTAATACTTACCCCTAGACAACTACCTTGCTAATTTAAAATCCCGACTTCTGAAGAGTCTGATTTTTATTCGAAGATTTTAGTCGGATTCCCACATTTATATATATATATATATATATAATTTTAATATACTAACGAATGTGTGACGTCTTACGCGTCTTTTCTTTAACAAGTCCTTGTGGGGTTCGAGAGTGGTATAGGTATCGGACTGTGGCTTGCTTTGTCACAGGTTCGAGCCCAGTACCTCTAAAGACCCCGCCGTGTAGGGCAGCGATGCACGTTAAATCTGTCGAGAGCTGAAACGTCCTCCCGTTGGTGTGGTGTGGTAGTTAGGAGAAGTGAAGGTGTCGTCCACGTCACTTGACCATGGTTCAAAAACGTGGTCCGTCGCCAAAAGCCCTCGTGTAGCTGACCAGTGCGACGTTAAATTCAATCAATCAATCAATCAATTTAACAAGTCCTTTGGGTTCTTTTGGGCCAGAATTAATGGCAACTCTTTTCCAACCAAATCCAAGAAACGAGAAGTAAAGAGATGCAAATAATATAGGATAAATATAGGATCTTAGAGTAAGCGTAGTGGCAATGTAAGGGCAATGTAAAGGAATATTAGACAATTGACGTGCGTTGTGGCAGTTGATGATTATTGAAGTTCGTCGTTCAAGATTTAAGTTCTACGTGTCGTAGATAAACATATTGGTGTCCGACTAGAAGTTAAACGACAAGCTACATACCATTGTAGATAAAGACAAGTTTATTACAGAATAATATAAGGTAGGATTGTTAACTTATTAGTATATTTGAAGATTAGGCGGTTCGTTTATTGAGATTGGTCTGAATTATATTGTGTGTTGCGTATTGCGTCTCATCGTAGATTCTCTCATTAATTATTAATATTATATTTGTTCAAAGTTTAAGTTGAATATCTTAATAAAGTCATATTAAGAAAATTTTGGATTCTAGTTCTTTCGTTAACCCTACACCTCTAGCTCACGCTGATGCTTCGAGGGATGTACTTCCAAGGGGAGGTACATCACAAATGTGTGGTGCAGTATATATAGCCAGGCTTGGCTCTTGAGCCAAAAAAAAATCAACAATCATCATCATCATCACCTTTATCTCCTATCAATTCTAAAAAGCCCAACTCAATGCCATCCGGATTTATTACCCGCTGTGCACACATCGCCACAGCTCTGACACTTCCTTCAAATACCCCTGCCTTCACTTTCACTTCACAATCACTACTTTTATACACATTGATTTCTTTCCCTTTCTCAACCTTAAGCCTGTTATTCTTTTCTGTTCCTATCCTTCTTACTTCAGACGGGGAAAAACGTTCGTTCATCTTACTTGGTGGAGAGGGGGTCGCAATTCTCATTTTCAAAATCACACGACGTGGCGTTCTCCTCGCTTTTATTAACTACCGGGTTAATTAACGGCCTACACTGACTAACCGGTTCACTAACTTCTGCGGTACGGTTTTCTGACAAATAACAAACATTTGCGAGATTGTAAATCCTATTCCCTGCTTTCAATTCATTTTCATTTAACTTATTTCTGAGTTGAGCTCTCAGTGCTTCTAACTCAAATTCTCTAGCTAGTCTATGCTTCTCGGATTTTCTAATTTCATGTTCTTCACGTTTCTTAATTTCACGCACCTTAATTTCCCGTTTTTCCTCCAAAATACCCTCCAACAAACATTTAGCTGCTTCATCATTAAAGTATTTACTTTGACAAATTCTCTTCTTAAATTCCATCTTGGGTAAAGTAATATGAACGTCTACCCCTAATTCTTTCGCAACTTCTAACAATATGTCTTTTCTTTGTCTTAACAGAAACGTCATCATGCAATAATACACATAAAGCCAAATCTAAACTTAATCGATACAAAAATTATACAAAGACTCAAGGTAAACTAACAATACCCTAGACCTAGACTTAACTATATTTCACAAATATGCGCAAATCCAAATCAACACAATAAGCTACACAACAGTGTACCCCCAACGCAACAAGTATAACTACTGCATACCAAAAATTTTACAACTCTAAAACCACAACAATACCCTACACAATACTGTGACAACACAACAAGAATAACTACTGCATATATATACTAAATTTCACAACTCAAAAACCACAACAATACCCTACACAATACTGTGACAACTCAACAAGTATAACTACTGAATACTAAATTTCACAAACCAAGACAACAATACTAATATCGCACATTTAAACATTTCATACAAAACTTAAAAATCTTTCTAGTCTCTTCTTGTTTACTAACTTTGCATAGTCTTCATATTCCTTATTTAAAACATTTTACGTACAAAATCAATACTCAGTTGCTGCTCCGAAAATAATCTCAATGAAAAGACTCCCCTTCAAATTTGTAGAGGACAACACAGGAACACTGACGTCTTGACACTTGGAACTCTGGAGAAACGGCACTCATACACACAGGCAAAAAGATCCTCGTTGATTCCGCAGGCAGGGACGGGAGACACTTGTATCCGGCACTTCTCATAGCTGGGGACTCCAGGAAAACATCTCATAGCAGGTCACTCCAAGAATTAGGCGTCATTAAAATTGTCTCATCACATTCGCACACGGCTGGGATTTTTTTCTATCTTCACTAAAAACTAAGGATTCGGGAATCTATTTACTCAAATGCCGGATCCCACTGCTGCCGCCACTTTAATATATATGCTGTAACGTCGTGAGTAGATACCAAACAAAAATTTGTCACAGCCTAATTTGGAAATAAAAGGTTTGTTTGTTTGCTCAACAAATTCTTATTGAAGCAATAAGTTACAATTTATACGCTAAGCTGGTGCGGTCAGTCTATATCACTGGAGTTCAATCTTTTTTCCAACGGGCACCCGCTCATCTCTTTAAACTCTCATTCCAATTCTCCAACGCCACCGGCGTTCCTCTCGTCTTTCTTTACTTTCCACTCCAATTTCGGTCCTCCACCGTCCAAGTCTCTTTTCTTTAGGGCTCTCCCCAAGTTCTCTCCATCCAGGGCTCTCCTCTCGTCTCCTAAAAAACCCTTTTTAAACACCAGGGGCGGGTCTACAACACGCCCCTCGTCCCTTCTCATTGGTAGGCCACAAAAGTCTCCTAAGGCCTCCCTAGTCCTATTCGTGCATAACACACAAATGCACTCCTGGGCCGTCTGGACCAAGGGTGCCATGATTCTTGTCCAACATCTGGACACACTTGTCCATCACACCACCTGTGATCTATAATCCCATTCTCTCGACACCGGCTGAGGCGACAGGATTCTTTTTAGACAGGCTTCGCCTATTGTCAATGAGGTGCCGGCGCTCCTTTAACCATTATGGCTGCCTGTCTGGGTGTCGGCACTTTCCCGAGGTCAAACAAAAAGCAATGGCCCCATATGCACATGCACTTGTCACTTACCATCTGGTTGAAGCCATAAAACTTAGCGTGAATCGAAGGGTGGGGTTCACCCCCAATCGAAGACGTCACAGAGGTAACTCTGAAAATAATGTTAATTTTTCAAAAATCCTAGTTCAGACTCAATGGAGAAGTATTTACTTAAAATAAGCAAAATGTCAGCATTTTAGAAACATTTTTTATAAAAGGAGAACGTTTTGATAAAAAGGTTATTCTAAGTTAATTTTTTATCAAAATATTGTGTTTTAATTTTTTTTTGTCATAATGTCCTTAAAACAATTTTATTCATGTATTCTAATCTGTGACACTAAGCATCATGAAAAATATCCATTTATGCGCTTCCGAATGTAGTCGGGTACCTTAAATTGAATTCCGTTTTATGTCCCACGTTTACTCTTAATTTTTATTTTCTTTAATGTGCTCACCTATCTGAAGTCGAAATTAGATAGGACTACGCGAATACTTTGGATAAGCAATTTGATAATTAGAGACGAATTACATAATAGTCTTCATTTTTTATTAGTAAAATCTTTTTTCTATTGTGTCGAAAATACTGAAGTAGTTACCGGTGACAGACAGTTCAGATCCTTATTCGAAATTATAAAATCATTGTGATTTGCTTGATATTTATATAATAAATTATTTATATAATAAATAAATAAATAAAAAGAATGCAGTGTTATTTTTAACCCCTTCCAGGCTCATTTTATTTCTGGATTAGGGATTAAAAAAATGCCATTTTTTTAAGGTTTATTTTCAAACATACATATCTTTTTAAAACCAATAGCACCATTCTGATACAAAATTTCTTAAAAATTAATGTAAAAAAATTTATTTAACTATAAATGAGTAATTTGTCTACAAAGTTGGCTTTCTGTGTAGCAGAAATCACTAGAATTTGGAGTCAATCCACAATAATTATAAATACAAAGCTTAGAATATCTACCTTTTATCTTGAATTACAAATTTGATTTACATATTTTGCATTTGCATAAATGATTATGAAATTATTAATCCAAATTTGA
The DNA here is from genome assembly GCA_019973935.1 of Trichonephila clavipes. Classification (NCBI taxonomy): domain Eukaryota; kingdom Metazoa; phylum Arthropoda; class Arachnida; order Araneae; family Nephilidae; genus Trichonephila; species Trichonephila clavipes. Next base: position 112,524 of record BMAU01015568.1, read on the forward strand.
TTGTGTATGAGAAGTTCAAAAACACGGTACTAATGTTTGAGCAGCTAATAATACTGTCGTGTTGGATTAGTTTTCTTATATGTGGGGGAATGTAATCAATAAAGCATCTTTCAGACAAGCATTAAGGGTGTGTGCTCAGTAGAAGGAAGCTCTCTTTTTGCAGAAAATTCAAACGAGTGATATCTTTCTTTTACGAAACTATAAAAAGAACGTGAAATAATTCGGAAAAGACCGATTGCACTGTGTAAAATTTTCAGTATCCGAGCTACACTCGGAATGAGCTAGGATGGTACGTTTCGCATGCCCCAGCCCAGCTCACAAAAAGCCGAGAAGGGGATTATAAACAAAATATGAGCTGTTCTTAGACTTTTCCCCCGGTATTACTTGCTATAAAACTTTAAATCATAATGGCAACATTTTTTTTTTTGAAATTAGAAAACTACATATTATTTTGGTTGTTCCTGTATTAATGAGTATTTCTACCTTAATTATTAACAGACTTTTCAAATAACCAATTGAAAACCTCTCCAAACGAACATTCTCGGTGGAGACACACATAATATGCAAATTTAAAGCTACTTCAGAAAGAAACAGAAGGTCCTCAAATGCCAATCTGTGTATTGTGCTCTCCCCTTCCCAGTTTACTAAAAAGATCTTTGGAAAAGTCCCCTTTCGGGGTCAAATGAAACAGCATGACATTTTTTAAACTATATGAAAATGCCAGAAAAAGAGATGGATCATCAGCTACAAGATTGCACAATAGATGACACAACATCCATCCATATCCATCATAGCGTCAATATTAGCTGTCATTATCGAAACAATGCTTAAAAAAGAAATAACAGAGAAGGTTAATAAATTACCATTATACTTTAAAGCAGTATAATGTAGAATTCGAAGATTTATCTTCAGATTTAAAAATAATAATAATAAATTGTTGATCATTTCAAATCCCAAAACAGTAAACTCTGATCACTTCAAGTTGATGAAAGATATCAGAAGGAAAAATGCATCGCTCCTTGCAATCATTCGATTTGTTAAAAATGAAAACTTCTTGAATGAGCATATGTCTACAGGAAAAGACTTATTTGGCTTTTACAAGAAATAATTTGAAACTTCGGTTTGCTGAGAGAAAAACTGCGTTGATGTTTGTCTTTTCAGATCGACGCAGAGAAAATAAAAATTGAATTAGCCTACTGTGTCCAAGAAAGTCTGAATATAATAAGCGTCCATATAAACAGCAACCATTGTAATTATTTGTCCATTTTCTGCTCTACATTTTGCTGCTCGAATTTCTCCAATACGTGACTGATTAAACCCAAATGATTCTGTTGTATTTAATACTACATCTAGTATAAGTATATATACTATAAGAAAATGAATTATAAGGAAGTACAAGCACATTGAATAATATACGAAAATCGATAATTGAATATTTAAATGAATAAAAAAACAGGGAAATATAAAAAGCAAACATTAATTTAATTGGCCTTGAATTTCTTCACATTTTTCGATTATCCTTCGCCGTTAAAATTTCTTCACTGCGCTATTTTGAATAATTATTTAAGCATATATGCCAGAATGTAAAGAATATTTTTTTAAAAATATGAAAATGTAGGTGTGCTACAGTTTACAGAAGATGATTGAAACGAATGTACGACCTTCCACAATTCATGTAATTCCAGATATGCTTTTGTTATGCTTGTAAAGCAAGGTAATTGGCAATCAACTTTAAGATATATTTTGACTCGAATATTTTCGATATTAACAAATTAAAAATGAAACGTTGCGTCGAAAGGATTTTCACAATACCATTTTAAATCTCCTCTGTTCATAAGTCTCAAATATTTTTTCCCTTCGACACTTTCATGCAATAAATACAATAATATAAATACCATACCTCTTTTTTTCTATGGTTATTCCTATTGATATATCCTGAGTAATAAATATACGTGGGAATATAAACTAAGTATATAAGCATACAAGATGGAAAACTGAGTATTACTCGAAACCTGGAGAAAACGTCCCTTTGGTCCCGTGATTTCTTTTTAGGGGTGTGTGACCTTGTCCGAACATGATTTCCGACTAAAGGCGAATAAAGCCGAATGAGCGTTACACACCCGAACGTGACGTTCCTTCAAGTTCATTCTTCAATAAAACGCACGTAAAAAAGTTATCACTGTAAAAAAAAGGAACAGATTTTTTAAAAGGGATCGATTTTCAATAAAATAAAATTTAAAAAAAAGCTGAGTAAAATATGAACAAGCAGCAGTGGCATCTCTCTCTCTCTCTCGCTCACTCACATAAATGTATTATCTATGTTAATTTTTGAAACAGATTATCTTCTGCTTTTTTTTATATTTTACAAACTATACGTCTGTATCTAAATATTTGTTGTGAATGTCGCCTTTTCAAACGGACTTGAATGTTTTTTTTCCCTTATACCACACCTTGTTACTTCAACATTCATTATTTCTAAAGTTTTATATCTATTTCCTATCAGTACATTTTGGACATTTGTATTTCTGGTCTTAATAAGTTTTGTTAATATATGTATGTAATTTAAATCTATAAGTATGAGCACACTTGTAAGTTACATAAACTTTTCCTTGTGTACTTTTGTAAAAAAGAAAAGATTCTTGTTTAATAAAAGTTATTTGTTTCTATGGTGGCGGTTTATATTTCTAACTATTTTGATTAATTCTTGTTTGGGTAATTTTTTTGGTCTCCTTGTGCCTCCAACCAATAGCTTTGGAGTTGAAATGAAACGTTAATAATCCATTAAACCCGATTGTTTCACTGAACCCTTCGTCAAGCTGACCTCCGGACGAAACAGAATCTGGCGCACCCGGCCTGAGAGGCCCCCGATATATATTTTGCTCTTTCCTTCTTTTCTATAACCAATTTTAATTCAAAACGCCGAAAGGGCTGCTTTGGGTAAGGTCTAGGGAAAGCAAATATCATAAATTTTACGAAAAAGAACCATTTTAATGAAAAAAATGAAGCTTAAACAATTAAAATTGCTAATTTCACACAAAATGAAAATGAAAATTCAATTAACACAGTATCGTAGAAGGGGGGATTGGGAATGCAAGTAGTTTCAAATCTTTTTAGTTGTGGAACCGTCATTGAAATATATATGACAGAACAGACTTATTTTTATAAAATGAACAATTGCAATACAAATATCTTTAAAGACCCACTTTCGAAATTATGACACAATTGAGCACACTCGGCCTCACAAGATGAGGGGGGATTTAGACAAGCCGGGAGAGGGTTGAAGGCTGAATGGACTTTACCGTGTTACCCCCCACCAAGAGTGAGGAAATTATTGAGAGGGGAGTACCGCTCAGCCTCCAGGTGTAGGAAGGTCATTTTAAAAACTGTTTTGCTGGCCTCTCAAACCAGCTGCAACCAACGGTGAGTTAAAGTTATAGAAACCAGGGCCGATTTTCCGCTTAGGTACACTAGGCACGTGCATAGGGCGCAAAAAATTGGAAGGCAAAAAAAGAGAAAAAATAAAAATTACAGTGAACGTGTGACAAGCTCATCGCGTTTTCCACTAAAAACTCCTCTTGGGTTCTTTGGGGCCGAAAAAGACAAATTCTTTCCAACCAAATCCAGAAGCGAAGCGTGAATATGCAAATGGAAATCTTTTAAATAGCAGAAGTTTAACGTAAGCGAATGACCTATTGGGGATTGATTATGCTAGTTTGAGTTTAAGCGCGTGAACTGAAGGAAGAGAAGAAAGCCGTCATTGAGTGTGAAGCTATCCGTGACAGAGCAATCAAGACAAAGTGTATACTATTCCAAGCGAGATAAATAAAAGATATTTAAGATCCGAGAGGATTGCGGTTAAACAAGAGATTAAGGTAGGATAATTCTCTGTTATCTATTAGAACTTTATATAAGTTGAGATTAGGAATAGGCGGGAAGATAGTGATTAAAGTCGCGCTTATTTGGTAATACATATTGTGTGTTTTCTCACCTTAGATCCACTAAGTTATAATATAAATATTATCATTGTTAGTGTTTAAGTTAAGATCTTAATAAAGACATTTTAAGATCATAGCAACGCCTGGTTCTTCATTCACTCCCACACCTCTTGGTCACGAAGGTAACTTAGAAGTAAGGTATCACCCATGGGTGAAAACCTTACAGTGGTACCCATCCCCGTTAAATTTCCCTCACCCCGAGGTAGAAGGTGCAGCAGGGTTAGGAGGTTTGCAGGAGGTATATTTTTCTGAGTCCGAAAATGAGGATTTTATTGAGGGCATCGATAATCAGATTAAACTATTACAGATACCCAGTGATTTATCATGTGCGTATTTGAAAGGTCATCTCCTAGGAAGGGCTCGCGACTGGTATGAAATATTTGGATCAGCACTAGTGCAAAATACAGCCACGGAGTTCACACAATTGAAGACGGCTTTAACTAAAAATTTCCCCGTTGTTCGTAATAGATAAGATTTAGAAAAGTCACTTTTATGCGTTCAAATAGAACAGGGATTAGGATCCGACAGATTTTATTTATGATTAACTAAAAGTATATAAAAAAACTGGGACTTAGTATGCCCGAAGAAGTGCTTGTGGACCATATTTTTGTTCACCTCGAACCACAGGTCCAAAATTACGTAGTGGTTAGGAACCCAAAAACAACAGCTCAGTTGTTAGAGGTATTCGTGAAATTCGAAGAAAGATATTCGTGCAAGAAAATGCATGGTTCGAGGAATAGTGGTAATGTTGACCGACGAGGTAGGAATGAGAGTAGGAGGTCTAATGCTTGACGATAGACAGAGGAATTGGAGAAATCCGGAAGTTTTACATGGACCGAGTAATGGCAGAAATAATAATAGGGGTAATAACCAAGGAAAAATATAAATAATAATAATGATCAAAACTTTTCGGCTCTATTCTGTTCTGTTTTGGCCATTTCCAATGATGCAAGAGTAGACCAAAATTTACTAGCAAAAGGATTTAGGCAGGCTCTCCCTGCCCTAAAAAATCTAAATGATGCTAACGAGAAAGCCTTTGAAGCGTACGAAGCAATAGTACAAGGGTGCAATTACGCCCCAATGCTCACAGCCTAACATTCAATTTCAACGTGCAATCTTTGTCGATTTGCTTCTGGAATGCGAACGGACTTCGACCCAAAATTTGTGAAGTCCGCGACTTTGTATCAGAACAAAACCCTGATCTGTTGTTAGCTCAAGAAACGAAACTACAACCCGGTCTAGATCCACTTATTGCGAATTATCATCTTCATAAAGACGACAGAAATACTTTTCCGCGTACTCGAACAGATGGAGGTAACGCTATTTACTGCAAAAATAACTACGATCATAACAGAGTTCCATTACTGACTCTGCAGTATATGGATGCAACCGCAATCGAAATTAAATTTAATAATTTCCCCCCTATCCGAATTGTTTCAGCGTACGCTCGAAACACCCCGGAAAATAATAGAAAATTCCCTGATAAAGATTTTCTCAAAATTCTTAATTCTGGCCAAAATATTATCATTGCTGGAGACTTAAATGCCGCGCATCGTACGTGGAGTAACGCTAGATCAAATGCATTTGGCTATGCTCTCCGCAAAATCGTTAATAATAAATCGAATGTGAGGATTGTAGCACCGCACACTCCTACACATATCAACGCTAGCTCTAGACCGGGTGCAAGAGATTCTATTATTGATCTAGCAGTTCTTAAAAATATCCCCTTCAATCATGATATTAGAGTTATAGATGATCTTGAATCAGATCATCTACCGGGGTCATTCTTACTCTATGTACTGGCTCTGCTCTAATCAAAATTCCGGATCAATTCTCCACCAATTGGGAGAACTTCAAATTTCTTTTAAATATCAAACCACTCCCCATCCCTCCTTCCTCCAGCGATGACGACCTCGAAATTGCAATTAGAAGGCTTGGAGAAAATATCTCTGAAGCTCTCCTAGAAGCTTCAAAACCTAAATTTAAACAACCCCCATTAAAACTCCCTTCCAAAATTAAAGCTAAAATTCGCCAAAGAAATCGTATTCGGAAATTTCGGCAACGTACCAGAGATCCTGCAGTGAAATCTGAGTTCCGAACACTCAGTCGTGAGGTTACAAAAGACATTAGACACTTTTTCCAATCTCGTTGGGAATCTCACATAGCGGCACCGGAGACAGGCACTCTTTGGAGGAAAATCTCCTTATTCAAACCACCCCTCAAAACATCCCCCCCTTAAGGGCGCACTTGGCAGTGTAGCAAATCACCCTCTGGAGAAGGCGGAAGTGATTGCTGACAGCCTTCAAAAGCAGTTGAACCTAACACTGAAGCTGAAAACGACCGTTTTACAGCTCGTACACAAAGGAAAATTAAAAGATTCCTGGACACTCCTACCTGTCTCGACCTGGAAAAAACAACACCAGGGGAAGTACAGGAGTATATTAAAAAGCTTAAGATCAATAAATCTCCTGGATTGGATTTAATTACAAATCGCATCCTTAAAAATCTCCCCCTCAAATTTGTTCTTTTTATTGTCATGCTGTTCAATCTATTGATGGAGAACTGTCATTTCCCTAAGAATTGGAAGACTGCCGTGGTGGTCCCCATACTTAAACCCAATTCTGATTATACTCGACCTCAAAATTACCGTCTAATCTCGCTACTCAGTAGCTTGAGCAAAGCGTACGAATTTGTTCTTTTGAATCGCCTTAATCAACACTGCATAGCCAGGAATATTATTATTTCTGAACAGCATGGCTTTGTCACACAGTGCTCCACAGTAACCCAGTTACTAAGAGTTACTGAGCTGATTCATCACGGCTTTCAAAATAACCAAGCCACGGGTATGCTTTTTGTGGACATAGCCAAAGCCTTTGACAAAATTTGGCATGATGGCTTGCATAAAGATCTTAATGTTCCGCCGCTTCTTGATTTCATCACAAAGCAATCAGAAAATTTCTTTAACCGGTTACCACAGATTTCAAATGAACCTGTGAAATCCCGGCTTACGACAATTCTATTCCTAGCTCTTCTAAGAGACATAGAGCAGTTCTTAATCACTCGTATCAACACTTCCCAGCCCTGAAAAGGATGAGAATGTCTTGATACGAATTAAAAAAATATGAGCTTTATTGTTATAGTAGTTGTTTTCTTTTGCAAGACTTTACTCACTCTAATTATACCCCCCCGCGCCATGTAAGTTTTTGATCGCGTTTAGTATGGCAACTTCACCCCTCATGATCTTATTTTAAACTCCTCTACCTGTTTTTACTTTCTTCCAAGAGGTTATTTAAAACTTCCTCTCAATAACCGCACGCAGTTATCTTGGAGGTAACGTGTAACGGACTTAAAAATATTATTCTCTTAATCCTTGTTATTAAAGAAATCCTTTTCTCTCCTCGTTCCGTAGAGATGCGGCAGACGGTTGAAAGTCGAGCTTGGCTGTCATAGAGATGTGACGTCATTTTCTCTTCGTTTTCCTATAAAGGCGAAACAGAAACTAAATCAACTGGGAGAGTGGTTTCCCACCCATCCCTCCACAAGCGTTGTTGCGCTGCATTTAATGTGGACTGCTTTAGAATTTTTTTATGTAACTTCAACAAATTGTTCTCTGTTCAATTTATTCTGATGAGTGGATAATAGAGTTTTCTCTAAGGTTCCACGTAAATGTATAACCGTTACCGTTATAGGGGTAATTACGAGTCTGGTCGTCAATGAAATCAGTGGTTCGAAAGCAGGAATGAACTGAATAGGGATGATCGAAGATTTGATAGAGGATACCAGTTGGGGAATAGAGTTCAAAGTGAAAATTTTAGTCGAGGGGACCGTAGAAATAGGGGTTCGAGTTCAAATTTTAGTAGAGGTAATCAAAAGCAAGGGGGTCGATTAAATGTTTTGAAGGTTAAAGTTGATCAAAATGATCAGTCGTAGTCGGTAAAAGAGGTACCAATTAAGTTATTTGCTATATGCAAGTCTCCGGTAGAACTTCCATATGTTCCCATTTTGTTAAATGAAGCGTTTACGAAACCTTTATGGGATACAGGTGTGGAGGAATCATTTATATCCGATGATATCTATAGGAAATATTTTTTTTATAAGCAAGTGAAAAAATCGCGTGCTCAAGTGATCACGGAACCGGAAGCTACATGTTGGAACTTTGGTATAATTGAATTGAATGTGCTCATCAAAGAATTTGTGAAACCTTGGATGTTTCATGTGTTGGCAGATTTAGAATACCCATGTATTCTCGGTGTTGACTTCATTAGCGGATCATTGATTGCTTTAGATTTTGATCGGAAAGCGTTCGCAATCCCGGATTCACAGATTGAAAGAGTTGTTACAATGATTAAGGAAGGAAATGTGGAAATAGATCTTACTAAAACAGGGTTGGAAGAAAGTCAGAAAAAGGAGTTGCAGGACTATTTAATAGTTTTAAAGGATTTTTCTCAAATAAATTGGGGCTCACGCATGTTTTCTATCATGATATTGATACGAGGGATAAACCTCCAGTTGTTTCTAGGCCATATCGTTATGACAGGATTAATCAAAGCATTTTATACTACCATGTAAAGAAAATGATGAAAGAGGGAACCATAATACCGATTCAATCTCCGTACGCGTCACCGGTTGTGTTGTGTAAAAAAAAATAATGGGCTACCGCCGAATAATCCGGAAGCGTATCGATTTGCCGTGGACTACAGAAAGCTGAATGCTATTACGAATTATCCACGATATACCTTACCTTTAATTGATGATTTGATAACGAATATCCCCCATAGGACAATTATGTTGACCCTGAACCTGAGGTCGGGTACTTTCAACTCGCGGTAAACCCCAGTGATACAGTTAAAATGGGGGGCCTTCGTAACGATGAATGGTACGTACGCATTCCGGCGTATGCCATTCAAGCTGTCAGGGGCGGATCCCAACTTTCAGAAGACGCTAGACATTATTTTGCAACCGGTGATAGGGAGGTTCGTGAATGTTTATATGGATGACGTTATCATATCGTCTCAATCGTTCACTCACCATGTCGAACATTTAAGAGAGTTTTTAGATTATTACAAGAAGCTGGATTAACATTGAACAAGGAGAAGAGTAAATTTGGTTGTGATAAATTGAAATATTTAGGTTTGATAATTAGTAGGGATGGAATTACAACGGACGAGACAAAGTTTCGAGCCAAAGGTTGAGATGAAACCCCCGAAGAATTCTAAAGAGGCATCCAAATTGTTAGGTATGTCCTAGTGGTACTCGAAATTTATTAAGAATTATGCCGATCTATGCGAGCCTCTTTATTTTTTGAAGAAGAAATGTAAAAAGCTTTGTTGGACAGTAAAGGCGCAGAGGGTCTTTGACGCAGTCAAATCGGCTATAACGGAAGCGCCAGTTTTAATATTACCCAATTTTGAAAAGCCATTTGAGAGTTGTTTACGGATGCCAGTTCAATCGGCATAGGCGCGGTTCTTAATCAATAACAGAGACCAGTGGTGTGTGCCTCTCGCACGCTTAGTAGCGTGCAGAAGAATTACACTGTAACGGAGTGGGAGTGTTTAGCAGTAGTTTGGGTTCTGAATAAACTCAGAACGTATTTAGGTTCAGTGCCAGTAAAAGTTATAACAGATCATGCTATATTGATGCGTTTAACAAATGGTAAAAATTTGTCAAGTAGGATGATAAGGTGGGTTCTCAAATTAGCGGAATTTAATACCGTCCAGGAACTCAGAATGCGGTGGCTGACGTTTTATCGAGGAACCCGGTTGAAAATATAATAGGAGAAAAAGTTAATTGTGCCATAATCAGGGATTTGGTACTTTCGTCGCGTGAACAGTTAATCGAAGAGCAAAGAAGGAACCCGGAACCAGGTCATATCTATAGATATCTGGAAAACCCAGAAGATAGCTCGGTTAATGCAACAATATGTGAGATCTGGTCTCGTGATTTTAAGATGATTTAAAGCTTGTTGTCTTATGCGAAATACGCAACGTCGCTAGGTGAAATGCGAGTATACATTCCAAAGTCTTTAAGAAATGAATTAATGAGAGAATTTCCCAACAAGTCCATAGCAGATCATTTAGGACGCTTTAAGACTTGCCATAAAATAAGGGACGTTTGTTATTTCCCGTATATGAGAAAATTTATTGAATAATATGTCTCTACGTGCCACATGTGCCAGGTTAATAATTATAAAATCGCGTTACCGGCTGGTCGCTTAATTCCGATAGTCTCAAATTATCCAAACGAGATAGTAATGCTAGATTTGTTAGGTCCGTAAACTGTGTCACGAGTAAGACGCAACCGATATGTTTTAGTAATTACGGATTATTTCAGCAAGTGGGCTGAAATCCTACCCCTTAGAAAGGCCTTGGGTCGAATAATAGTTGATAGTTTATTTGATAGTTATATATCGCGTTATGGAGCTCCAGTAAAATTAATAAGTGATAACGGTCCCCAATTTATATCCAATATTTTGGAACATTTAATAAAAGATTAGGCACAAGGCATGTGAAGACTGTTGTATATAGACATCAAGCGAATAGAACCGAACACGTGAATCGCGATCTTGTGCAAATGGTTGCAAATTGTGTGAATGATCAACATGATACTTGGGACCAGTTCTTACGTGAGTTCGCTTATGCTATTCGAACGGCAGTGATTGAAAAGACGGGGAAAACCCCTGCAGAATTATTTTTAGGTCGAAAATTAACTACCCCACTTCAAAAATTATTGATGGTACCTGACGAAACTGAGTTTGCCGTAGGGGATATTGAGAAATTATTTGATGAAGTTAGACGAAACACTAAGGCAAAGCACGAAAAGTGGGCGAAATATTATGATAGACGGAGGTGAGATGTTCAGATTAAGGTTATTGATTGAGTACTGGTGAAAACGCATCCTTTAAGTTTAGCAGCACAAACAACGGTTGCCAAGTTTAAACCAAAATTTGAAGGTCCTTATAGGGTATTAGAGGTAAAACAGAATAACTTAGTGGTTTGGAGATCGGGAAAAAAGAATAACAGTCAATGTGTAGATCAAGTTAAACTATATCATCATAGGAAAAGTGACGAGATCGAGATAAGAACCAGTAGTTCTGATAACAATAGTTCAAGCTATAGATCGAATAATTTTGAAGGTATATAGCCTAGATCAAATGAGTCGCAGTATAGTAGGAATAATAGGTCAGGCAAAGGCGTGATTAGAGGAAAAAGGAATAGGTCTTAGGAAGGATCAGGGTGAGAGGCACACGAGTATTGCCAGTAATCGTAGACCACTTGTGAGATCATTACTCCGCTCTTGGACAGAACCAAATAGAAGAACAAAGCAGTGTAAAAAGGATACTTTGATATTTAAAAGATCTGGATCTGGAGGACCAGAAAGGAAGAATAAATAGAGTCCGAGATATCAGGGTGCTAAGCGAAAATTTTCGGTAAATAGTAATGATTTACCCTATTTAAGAAAAAGGGGCAGGAGAGAGGAAACAGTGATGCCAAATACCAGCGGGTACAACTTACGGCCAAGAAGAGGTGTAAAAGTGGAGTCCTGACCATCCAATGAGAAGAGGACACAACAAGGAGGACCAGTTCGATTCAGAGGAAGCAGGGAGAAACAACAGTACAGACCTTACGCCGAGGAGCAAAGAAGGTCAAGCAGTATGAATACCAGAAGCAGAAGCGGTAAACAGCATTGCCAGGAGAGGAAAGAAGGAGCGAACAGCAACAGATCCCTCTCCCTGAAGGTCCTAGTAGGAGAAGTCAACTACAAGACATAAAAATCAGGTTGTATGGTTTCCTTATACATTGTTCTGACAGGCAATCAGGAGAATTATTGCAACACGAAAGTCATATTGGTCGTATAAAATTTTTTTTTATAAAAAAGGCAAAAGTTGACACTGCAATGGGTGCATTTATCTAGAAGATTCAAAAATGAACTTTTGGTCTTGTAAAAGTTTTCAAAATTTTTTTTGAGGAGAAAGCAAATGTATGTGTACACTTGTTTACTGCTTTGTATGACTTCGCTGAGATGCGATTATACTTTGGGTTGTTTGTTTTAAGTGATTATTGAAAAAATGCTTGTAATTGTATAATATATATAAATTGTTGTATTGATTTATAGTAATGTGCATCTGGTTTTGGGAACGCGGCGTAGAGAGATTATTAACAGTAACACTAACAGCGCTGCGCGATTAGAGGGGAATTTTATATAGAAAACCAGATGAGGTGTATATATGAAAAATAGTTGTCATTTAATGATTGTATATAAAGGATGGAATTTGTGTAAAATGTAATTGTATGGTGAGATATTTAAAGAGTATTTCTTGCAAGGTGGCTGACCCTGATGATTGCAGAACAACATATTTTCTTTTTAGGTCTGAATTTGTGACGGGCTCACGCGTCTTTTCATTAACATGTCCTTTGGATTCTTTGTGGCCAGAATTAATGGCAACTCTTTTCCAACCAAACCCAAGAAGCGAAGCGTGAAGGAAAGATGCAAATTAGGAAGCTTTTAAATATCAGGAGGTAGAGTAAGCTAGGTGGCAATTTGAGGAATGTTATGATAACCGTGATTCAATCGTGAAGAGGTTTTGGAAAAGTTAAGTGATAGCCAAGAGAAGTTATTCGTGACAGAGAGCCCTTAGATCAAGGTGCATACCATTGCACTCCTGTGAACCGCAACTTCAACTAGGATTATATTGATCGCTACTTCATTAGACATTAAGGTAGGAGAGATTAGTTAATATTCAGATCTGTGATAGTCTAGGAATCGAGCTTGGGAGAGTTAGTATTGATAGTGGTCCGGGTTACGCTATATCGGTATTATATGTATTGTATGTTTAGCCACCGTAGATTCTCTCACATATATTATTATTATCTAATTTGTTAGAAGTTTAAGTTAAGATCTTAATAAAGTCAAATTAAGACCATGGCACCTTCTAATGCTTCCTTTATCCCTACATCTCCAGCTCACGCTGATAACCAAGGAGAAGGGCACCCGAGAGGGGCATCCTTACAAACTAAGCCCTAGGGACAGCCATGAAAGTATCTTGTACAGATGAAAAGTGACATAGTTTTAAGTATATTTAAAAATATAAGTTCGGTATGTGTATGGTCCTGGTCTTTTTAACCAGAAGATCTGCGGTTTTTTTCCCGGACCTGTTACCCGAATCGGATACACCTTAATAAATATGTAAAAGTGAATCTGAATTGAGTAAAAACATATAAATAATAATCTTGGTATAATTATTTGAGTAAAATTATTGTGAATATTCAGAGTTATAGAGTTCAAGACAAATATTGAAAGCTAAAATTTCAGAGGAATGTTTAAAGTTAAAACTAAGACGAATAAAATTTAGGCACGTAATTACTTACGAGCTATTAAGACCCTCGAATAAATCACGTTTTGCTTCTTGGAGGGAGTTGTGACGGGCTCATCGCGTTTTCCACTAAAAACTCCTTGGGTTCTTTGGGGCCGAAAAAGACATTCTTTCCAACCAAATCCAGAAGCGAAGCGTGAATATGCAAATGGAAATCTTTTAAATAGCAGAAGTTTAACGTAAGCGAATGACCTATTGGGGATTGATTATGCTAGTTTGAGTTTAAGCGCGTGAACTGAAGGAAGAGAAGAAAGCCGTCATTGAGTGTGAAGCTATCCGTGACAGAGCGATCAAGTCAAGGTGTATACTATTCCAAGCGAGATAAATAAAAGATATTTAAGTTCCGAGAGGATTGCGGTTAAACAAGAGATTAAGGTAGGATAATTCTGTTATCTATTAGAACTTTATATAAGTTGAGATTAGGAATAGGCGGGAAGATAGTGATTAAAGTCGCGCTTATTTGGTAATACGTATTGTGTGTTTTCTCACCTCAGATCCACTAAGTTATAATATAAATATTATCATTGTTAGTGTTTAAGTTAAAATCTTAATAAAGACATTTTAAGATCATGGTTCTTCATTCACTCCCACACCTCTATGTCACGAAAGTGAAGCGACAAAAAAGAGGTTAATCAACAAGATGAAAACAGTTCATACTATAATGTATACTCTATAGGGTAATTACAAATGATTTCATTAATTTACTGTACTAATTTTCAAAAGGACAGTTGGGTGGTCCGTGATGTCTTAAGGTAAAAAATGAGCAAGAGTTGCTAAGCCATGCCACTATCCTTTCCTAACGGTTGTCAATTCAAAACACGACAGGTCCATAGGTGGTGGGTAATGGTAAGACTCTCCAAAGAGTAAAAACAAAGAAAGGGAAAAGAGGAAGAGAGTTAAGGGAAAATCCAATCTAAACCAAAACTTTCAAGGTAAGAATTTAAGGAGGGAGTTCTCTGGAAATAGTAGTATGTTTGGCGCAACAATGTCAAGTGCCTTGGGCATAGGGGAGGTTAAAAACGGCACTGATTGAAGCCGCAAAGGTTATCTTTTGCCATTTATTCTCGTTTCGATTGCGAGGAGAGGAGTGATAGAGTTACCATTTTTGTTATAGTTATGAGCACGGGTCTGAAATATCATGAGTTTTAGCCAAATCTCCCTTTATGGCACGCTTTATAGAAGGGCTGAAGCATGTTTAATCAGTCGAGACTAAAAGTTCGTCCTGTTGCATTAGTATTGTATAAAGCATGTTCAAATGAAAGTGATTCAAAGTTTCGCATGCGAACAATTTCCAATGTATTTTCGTGAAACAAACGCGATAGAGAAGGTGTATGTACCACGTGCAAGCATGCGCTAACAGATTTGTGATATCTGCATTCGTAAAGATGTGACATTTCTTTAAAAAAACGGCTGATGTGGATGCAACTGCGTCCAAAACGGATCAGAAAGCTATAAAGTTTTTATTATAGCTTGGAAAGATGTAAGCCGGAATGAGCCCTGGGTTTACAACATGTGTTGCGCTACAGGGATGATGGTGACGACTTTATGCAGCACACAGCGGCAGAGGAGGAAACCTGGTGTCACCACTTCCAGCCGGATGTCGATCAACATGCAATGGAAACATGCCGACTCTCATAGGCTCTAAAAGTTAGAAGCTCAGCAGTCAACCAGAAAGGTGATGTTGACGGCCTAACGGGCCAATAATTTCACTCCAACCATGGCGTAAAGGCTGCAGCTCTGAACTGGATCCATGATCAACCAACATCATCGTTCTCGCTGATGGAATTTGTAACCTTCCAAAGCAATGGGACATCTGCCTAAATGCAGTGGGTGATTTCTTTTAACAAACTTCGTATGCATTTAATTCTTTAAATATTGTTGTTTCTATCTCTGTATCTGTCTCATTCCTGACCCTACGCATCGTGTGGATACACACCTCGAATCACTTTCGTTTCAACACCCCACCCCTCATAGTTTCGAAAGCTCAAGTAACGTTCCAGTCATTCGACCGAGTTTCCAAACAAAGAGGTTCGTTACCAATATCCCTTTGAGATGCCTTACACACACACACACACAGTGTGATGTTAATAATCATTCATGCGAGGTGAATAGCACGATCAAGCTCTTAGAAGCACAACGCCGATCGAAATTGTTCGACAGACGCGTGTATTGCATGTCCCCGGTATTTACGAAAAAACTAATGGGGAGAGTTTCCAATTTTCCACCAGTAAGCATCATTAGATATGATTAGCGTTGCAATCTTCCTACTTATATGTAAGAAAAAAGCTGAAAGATTTCGGTATCTCCTTTCAAAAGGGTTTCCATTCTGTGTATGGAAGGGTGGAACTTAACTTTCTCGATGCCACTTCTAGAAAGGTTAAATATATAAACGCAAATACAAGTATGTTTAAAAAGATTTACACTAATATAATTCGTAGATAAACATATTTATGTATGTACTAGCTGCATGGCCCGGGCTTTCTCTTTCCCTCATGACGCCAGCAATTACGTGTGTGTGTTTTTACGCGCGCAATGTGAGTGATTTCTATAATTATTTAATTAAATTTCCCTTTTTCGAAATTTGTTCCACATATTTTAGATTTAAGACAAGTTTTCCCCCATCCCTCTAGCCCGGCATAACACGGGGTTTTTTTTAGTGTAAAATTACTGTTCCATCTTCCTCTCCCCCTCACAGATAAAATATAGCTTCAAATTTCGATGTATAACTTTTAAAAAACAATATTGCATTAGTTAAAAAATTATTTATGTGAAGCAATAAAAAGAAAACGATTCTAATGCTAAGAGTAAAACAAAAAAAACTTTCATCATTTTTGTGATAATATTTAGTTTCTAAAGAACTAAAATAATATAATAAATTTAAGATTTTCATGAATCAATCAATCGTTACATATAGTTAGCTTAAAAATGTCTCTGAAATGTATTTGAGTCCAAAATAATAGATAATGTACTTTTTAATTAGCAAATAATTAATTTAGTAATGAAATAATAGAAATAATTCTTTTAAAACACACACACATATATATACTAGCTGCATGACCCGGTGTTGCACGGGCTTTCTCTACATTTATAAATTTTCCCTTCCCTTCTCAAAATCAGCACTTCCATTATTCTTTTTCGAAACTACTTTGACTTTTTGTTTCTTTCCCCTCCACTTAAGCCGGGCGTGTACCTTAATTTCCTCTTTCCTTCATGACGCCAACACTTTTGTGCGGGTCTGTGCGCGTACGATGAGAGTGATTGCTATAATGATGTCATTAAAATCCCTTTTTTCGAAATTTTTTTAACATCTTTCCTCTTCAGTTACCCCCTGTGTTGGACGAACATTTTTGAATGTATAACATATTGTCACGGAAATTCCCCTTCTCCTCTAGCTGTTAGCGCTTCCTGTTGTGTATGCATGATTTCTTTAATAACGTCATTACAATTCCCTTTTTCGAAATTTCTTCCACAGCTTTCTATCGTCAGACACGTTTCTTTTATCTGTCTATAGTCCGGCATTACAGTGGCTATCCCCCCCCATTATTTATAAATGATGAACTAAAAAATCTTACAGATAACTATCGAAATGATTTTTTTCTGATCGTTTAAATGTTTGATTAAACATATGTACGCGTAAAAAAACAATATACATTTATATATGGTGAAAAAAAAAGCCTATATTCCTAGTTTATATTCATTAAAAAAACATTCAAAAACAAAAGAATACTGTCTGATAAAAATATTTTATTATAATTTTGTAGTTTTTCATTCCACTGTATTTAGTAAATCATTTAACCATGTATCTGACGAAAAAAAGTATATTATACAAAACTAACATATTCATTATTTTAACTATGATTGTTTTCTTAGAGCTTAAAATAATAAAAGGTGTTTGGTATTTTCATTTCCTCAATCAATCGTTACATAAGAATTTCCTTCTTAGGTTTTGAAATAAAAAAAAATCGATAAAAATGTTCATTGAGCAATTACTTGTGACATACCATTTGCATAAAAAAATGGCTGTAAAAGAAAAAATCTCGTTTATTGACAAAAACTTATTAAATATTTAAAAAAAATTGTAAAATAATTAAATCAATATATAAGATATATATATTATTCTTATTATATTAATTATAAAATATTTTTTCTATAAATAATTATAATATATTCCTATACCAGCTGAAATGTCCTTTCTTTGTACGGGTTAAGTTTCAAAAACATAAAATTCCCCTATTTAGCAATTGTATTATTTTTTTAGAGTGGGTAAAACCCTGTGTAAAGTAGTATAATCAAAATTTAAAATATTTTTAATTAATGTTTAAATTATAAATATTTTTAACTAAGTACAACTTGGCATAAAATTAAATAATTATTCAACAAAAACAAATATTTCAATGTAAGAGAAAATTAGCATGCTATAAAGTAAACAGAAATGAATGAATGTAAATAGAAATAAAAATTGTATCAGAAAAGTAATAGCAGTTGTAAGTTTCTGCTATTGAACTATTGGTGAAATAACCTGAAATAGATAAACCGAAAGAAAAAATTAATGATAATAAACTGATTAACAAAATAATATCATAAATAAGAAATATTAGGAGGCCATCAACAGGAAAAAAATTAAATTAGTATTACATGAGGAACAGTGTAATACTGTATATCGCATGAGGAACAGTGTAATACTGTAATTGTAATTCAATAGATGTAATTGTAGATGCAATTCAATACTAAAAAAATTAAATTAGTATGAACTAAAATAAAACATTATCTAAAATAGGTCCCCGTGGAAATAATGTAAAATCAACAACAGTTACTGAATAATACAAACAATAAAACACGTTGCTAAAAAATTAATTATTCAAACAATACTTTTTCGCAATATTTCTATTAGCAATTGTAATTCTATTAAAAAAACAAATGAGTACATACAATCATAAATAACTATAGTAATAATTGAAATATATATATACTAGCTGGTATAC
Source organism: Trichonephila clavipes (assembly GCA_019973935.1). Taxonomy (NCBI): domain Eukaryota; kingdom Metazoa; phylum Arthropoda; class Arachnida; order Araneae; family Nephilidae; genus Trichonephila; species Trichonephila clavipes. Next base: position 130,871 of record BMAU01015568.1, read on the forward strand.
CCGTTCTTCGCACGGGTGAACTGAAAAATTAAACAACACAGATTGAAGGATAAAGAAGTTTTTAATGAGTTAATTTTATGTGAATTGCAAATTAAATAAAAAAAAGCTCTTTGCGTAGCTCATCTAAACAAAAAAAAAAGAGAGAAATAAAACACCTTTGTTAAATTTTAAGTTTGTAGATCTAATAGCTGATAAAAAGGATTTTTTTTATTTATAACTCCCCGTAACACTCTTGAGGGTCGATTTTTGAAAATACCTTCACTAAAGTTTGATTCTAATCAATGGGCACGGAAACAAATTAAGAACATGGCGTCTAAATTTTAAATATTAAGGTTTATTAAAAAAAACATTTAAAGAAAACAGTTATTATACAGTTAGCAACACTCGGACATAACTTCACTCCGTCGTACCCAAAGACCAAATGGTGAAACTTCACATTCCACATTCCAAGGGGGAGGGGAACTACCCATCCCCTTTAGCAGGTGTTAATGGACCTTTCCACTCCTACACCTCCCCCCTTAAAAAGCTCATCCGTCATTCCAGGACGATGCAGCTGAAAAGAAACTATAAAAAACAAAACAAAAAACACATGCATACATACATGGCAAGAAACGAGATAACGAGAGAAGTTTTTTGTTCCAGGTATCACGTAAAAAGAGCTTTTGCTAATACAACTCCCAAAAAATAGATTTACAAATCACATTAATATGCTAGAAAATTAATATCCATACAAGATACAACCACAAATAATACTCAAAAATATTACAATATAAAAGACAAGTTACTAAAAATATTGCACAAAATCTAAAATAGTTATACAACATGTATTAGCAAAGCATATATAGAAGCCAAAGTTTTAATCTTTAGCAGTTTTCAGAAATTATGGTACAGAAAAACGTTAAGTATTAATATAATCATTGGCTTAAATCTTATCTATTTAACAGGAGCAGGCAACCTGGATAATTCATTACTTTTACATGCTTAAACCTTCAGCCAAACGTTAATTTCTATATTGTACCAGGTTTAACCATTTAAAAAAAATTTCTCTTTTTTATTTTCTTCCAATTTCTAAGTAGAATGAAAGCAAGAAAAATCCTTTTCAATCCCAAAAGCGACAAAAAGCAACCAATGCATGTTATTGTCCATAGAATATCCACACGAACCTTAAATACTTCCAATCCTGCTTTCAACTCCAATTTACGTCCTCCCGTTGGTGTGGTGTGGTAGTTAGGAGAGGGGTGCCAGCTCAGGTGTCGTCCACGTCACTTGACCATGGTTCAAAATTACGTGGTCCGTCGCCAAAAGCCCTCGTGTAGCTGAACAGTGCGACGTTAATATTCAATCAATCAATCAATTCAACTCCAATTTAACAATACCTGTTATGAGATCACGACAACATTGCACCATTGTTGAGTCAATAAATTTGGAAATACATTCCTTACGGGGCCGACCACGCCTATTACTATACAAGGTTCTATTTTTAAATACACAAGTAAAGGCAACCTCTCTCTTGCTTTCTTTTATACATTGTCCATTTGTTTGGACATTCGATCCATTAATTTTTACTGCAACCAAATCTCCGCTTGGAACATTCAATGAAGACTGTGTGTAAGTCTCAGGGAGTAAATCGGTGACCACTTCTTGGCTGCAAACTGATTTCGAATTTACTGAATTAATAATTCCCCTTCTTCCTTTGAAGGTTCTCGAAGTTTCGCAGGATTGCGAATCATTTGCGCGAGTTTTCTATTAATACTTCATAATCAGAGGAACAGATTAACATGTCGTTAACCAAATTTTTAGAAACAGGCACAACACCGTGCCTAAGGTCATTCAATTCCATGTTGGAATCTTTTACTTCACCCTTTCATGCTCCCCAAATGCAGACGTTACATGAACTGACCCTCTATTATCAATGCTTTGTCCTTCGACAACATCTGGTCTTACCACGGGCATCTGGGCACCTGTATCCATGACAGCATTCACCATTTCTTGCTCACCCTTGACCTTGACGTAAACAAACCTTAAATCGTCCCCCCCCATTCCATTTTCTTCCTTGATAGGAGTAGTTACTGGTATCGTAGCTTCAGCCATCAACACAGCAGGAGATGTTTCCCTCATATGTTCCCCGGCCCTCCCGATACTAATTCGGTAATTTGAAGATGTCTTCTTACGATCTTCTGCACAACTCATCCGCTTAACATTCGACCGAATACTTTCGATCTCTAACCGCAGTTCATTCAATTCTGATTCCCAGCGCAGCTGCTGGATTGCGTGCTGCCTGGCGATTTTTTCCTCTGTTTCCCTTTCAACGCGTTCCTCTGAAATAACGGATAACTGAGCTTTAACGAACTCCTCTTCGTAATCTTTGCTACCGATTATGATATTCTTTAAATTTATAATCGTCATTTTATCTGATACCTTCTGACCTAACTCCTCAGCCAACAAAACTAAATCCTGCTTTTAGCTTTCTCCAAAAATGCCATTTGAAAATTTTTTTTTTTCCAATATACCGCAACTAAACAAATAATCAAATGAAATAACACCCAGAAGGGATTGCCAAAAATTAAACATCACAAATATATCTTTGTTTAAAACACACAACAATAAGCATCCGCTACACTAACACTACACTCAATGAATTAGGAGGAATTCCAGAATAATGTATTATATATTTCGCAATATACCAAGTGTACTTAAATAACTAATAAATAAAACTTAATATATTACTGATTATATCACTTAAAAAATTCTCACTTCATATATTACTGATACACAATAATCACTTGAAATATTACTGATACACAAGAATCACTTGAAATATTACTGATACACAAGAATCACTTGAAATATTACCGATATACAATAATCACCTAAAATATTTCTGATACCCAATAATCACTTAAACTAAAAATATAACCGACATGCACAACTTAATCTATTCCTGGCTGGAATAATAGAGCACTACAAAAATATATTCGGTAGTTTTTCTCCAATTTAAACTGATAATATTTTTTTTTACAAAAATCGAAAAAATACTACGCGTACATAAACACCAAATAATTTCATTGACATGAAATACGTATTATTCTTTAAGATTAATTTTTCAACAAACCCAATTGCTATTCACTGACGTGAATTTATTACTGTACATTACAAAATAAATAAATATCATAAAGAAAAAACATACAATCTTTCCTTAATTTATAGAACTGATGTTCTAAAACACTTTCCATTTATATGGAACAATAATAATAAAATATATACTGATGTATATAATAATTCACAATTGAACTGGCGTTCAAAATTTTTTATAACTGCATGGATATGCAATAAAATAATATACTGAGAGAAATTAATGATTTTGAAGCTTTCCTTAATTTATAGAACTGATGTTCTAAAACTTACTTCCCATTGATATGGAACAAGAAATAATAAAAAAAATATACTGATATATAATAACTGAAAATTTGAACTGGCGTTCAAAATTTTATAACTGCATGGATATGCAATAAAATAACATACTGATATATAATAACTGAAATTTGAACTGGCGTTCAAAATTTTATAAATAACTGCATGGATATGCAATAAAATAATATACTGAGAGAATTAATGATTTTGAAGCTTCTTAATTTTTAGAACGGATGTTCTAAAACTTACTTTCCATTGATATGGAACAAGAATAATAAAATATATACTGATGTATATAATAATTCAAAATTGAACTGGCGTTCAACAAGTTACAACTGCATGGATATGCAGAGCAAAATAAACGTACACTGACGTATACAAAAAATAAAATCAAAATTCTCTCTTAATAAATGGATATTAAACAGTATAATTTTATAAATTTCTCTCGTCTTACATTACAGGGAGTTGTAAGCAAAAACTCTTACCTGATTCATTTCCACGCGGGAATCCAGAAAACTCGAAATTTCTGGCTCTAACGTTCTTGCTGTGGGGTTTGCCACTAAGGCTTGATCACTATCGGCTGCGCCACTAAAGTTTGATTCTAATCAATGGGCACGGAAACAAATTAAGAACATGGCGTCTAAATTTTAAATATTAAGGTTTATTAAAAAAAAACATTTAAAGAAAACAGTTATTATACAGTTAGCAACACTCGGACATGACTTCACTCCGTCGTACCCAAAGACCGAATGGTGAAACTTCACATTCCACATTCCAAGGGGGAGGGGAACTACCCATCCCCTTTAGCAGGTGTTAATGGACCTTCCTACGCTGATCTCTGCTCAGCAAAAGTAACACATTGTTAAAAATTTTGTGTAATGAACGCTTAAAATAGTGTAAATAATTTTTATCTGAAAGTATAATACATTAATATTACTTTCTGTAGCATTTATTTTATGTTAAAATTGTAATATTCGCAAGCAACGCCGTTTCTTAAATTATAATGACGATTCAATGAAAAACATAGCGAAATGTTAACGATAGAGTCAAGTTGGCACAAATGCCTAGCTACTTTCATAACTCGAGCTTTATTAGAGCTTTGTAAGACCCGCCGTGTAGGGGTACGATGCACTTTAATACTTTATCCAACCGCATTATGATTTACTGCAGTTTTTTTCATACAATATTTTTTTTTGGATCACTACATTTAAAATTCAGGGATATACATAAACAAAAAATACTCCACTTTGGAAAATTTAATTCGTTAGAGCTAATAAACTAATTAAAGATATTCCACTGTAAAACTAATTATATATACCGTTCACTTAAAATAAGTAGTCAAATCATTTTCTAAGGTCTTCATTAACATACAAAAACATAAGACACTTAAATTTTGACAAACTATTTTTTCCGCTAAAATACTCATCATGGAACCCGTGCTGCCATATATCTTGGAAGAGTGGATTTCAAAGAATATTCCTGCTAAGTATTGATAGAATATTCCTTCTAAGTTGGTGTGGTGTGGTAGTTAGGAGAAGGGGGTGCCAGCTCAGGTGTCGTCCACGTCACTTGACCATGGTTCAAAATTACGTGATCCGTTGCCAAAAGCCCTCGTGTAGCTGATCAGTGCGACATTAATATTCACTCACTCTCACACTCCAAAAAATACAGTACAGTAGTTATTGCGTTTTTAAGTATAAAACTAATTATATCTGCCTATTCAATTAAAATTATAGCGTTATAATTAACTACTAATCACAAACAAATTTTGAAAATTTGTCCAAATGATGCAGAGTGAAAGAGAAAGTTTATTTACTTTAAGTATCAGAACTGATAAATTTGGAAAAAAAGATCAATTTCTTACTACCAAATGTGCATAATAAAATTATAAAAAAACATTAAAATAAAGAGATTTATAACAACCTCTCCCTTCAAAATTTAGTTTTATTCTGAAATAAATAAAAAAATAGGCATTATGCTGATCAAAGGAATTAATTAGAAGCGAGAACATTGCGTAGCCAAAACAAAAAAGGTTTTTCACAAACAAAAGATAGATACATGCTATGGTGGGCTTTTTCGCAGCGCACGCCAGAATTGCTTGAAGATGGCAGAATTTTTTCCTACTTACTTGACAAATATCGTTATATTTTGGACACTTCATACAATATCTTTATAAATTATAGTCTATGTTATAAATTATAGCATGTGTGCTATTCTGATGTATAAGCTATATTACTGTAAAGTTTCATTAAAATCCATTCAGTTGTTTTTGCGTTAAAAGACCCACAAACATCCTCACAAACTTTCGCATTTATAATAGATATTAGATTATATGGGCTGTATGATAATGCATAAAATATGTATATGATCTCTAAAAACTACATAAGGAACAGATTATCAGAAGCAACATTAAACCATCAGATGTAAAATCACGTCAACACTGAAATTGAAAGAAATCCAAAAGGAGATATGAGACAATCTTTTCAAGGTGCATATTTTTTCTGCAAACACTTTTTGGATCACAAATGATATATTTATATGTTGCAAGATTGTCAGAAGCAAAGTTAAGTCGAGACAAAAACATCAGGTCAACATTGAACTTAAAGGAATCCAGAAGAAAATATGAGAAATATTGTTTCAAGGTCAGCAAATATATCACAGTTGTATCCTAGATCAGCAAATAGCTTTTTGTTAAAAAAATATTTCATTTTTTTTTCATTTAAAACAAAGATGAGATCTTATCGGTCATGAAGATCATAAGGCCTATTGTATTGTGCGAGTTCAAACTATAATTAGATGCACATTTTACTTCTTCATATTCGTTTAATATCTATCTTACTTCACAGTACAACACATTACTAGTTACAGATCATTTCTCATAGTTGCGTGGTATTTATATACAATCCTCCACTCAGTCACAGTTAACAGTCTTTAATTGGTTGCAGTTAAATATACCACATCTGCTCCCTCCTTAAAGAAGTCTCTCTGGAGGTCGCCTGATTCTCCCGGAACGCCTAGGAAATGGCCTGTCTGGAACTGGTGGACTCCTCGTCTCGGAGTCAGTCTCTTTAGCTGAAGACTGTGATAGATCTGGAACAGCAACATCAGTTGATGGCACTCCTTGTACGGAAGATGAACCCAATTCCTTGTTCAGATGCTTAGAAATATCTCCCGCCGTTTCTGCATGCTGAATATTAGAGTTGTTTTCTCGAACCTCTGCTGATGGAAATCTCTGGTGAATAAGTGGAATGATGTTTTCTTGTACTCTATCCCCCACTGGACGGATCTGATCAACATGTCGTCTCACCAGGGTTCCTTGATGTAGTGGAGTACGCCATCCTGGTTTACAATGGTACCAAACTTCCATCTAGTATTAGCTGCTTTGTAAACTCTCACAGCCTCCCGATCTCCAACATCAAATTTCCTATCTCGGAATTCGAAATTATCTCTTCGTAATTTATCCTGAATTTTTGTTTTCAATTCAGGTAAAAGTAAATCTATCCTGGTTCTAATGTCTCTTTTTAGGAATAACATGGCTGGACTAAGTGTTGCAGTTACATTAGGAGCTTTTCGGTATTGCATTAAAAATGTACTTAATTTCTGTTGTATAGTACCTTCGTATTTATGCATAGCTCTTAATGACTGCTTTAAAGTAGCAACATAGCATTTTGCTTTTCCATTACTAGAAGGCTTAAAAGGTGCACTAGTTTTGTGCTTAACTCCATTTTTATGCATAAATCACTGAAATTCATAGGATGTAAACTGAGATCCATTATCGCTGACAAGTACCCTAGGTAATCCGAATCTTGCAAAACTATCTCGAAGACATTCGTTGGTTTTCTTGGTTGTGGTTACCTTCATAGGATATACTTCTAACCATTTGGAATGAGCGTCAACGATCAGAAAAAAAGTGTGTTCAAAAATTGGTCCAGCAAAATCTACATGAATACGTTCCCAGGGCATACTGGGATATTCCCAGTAATTAACTTTAGATTTTGGGGGATCAGCCTTATATCTAGTATAATCAACACAGTTTTTTGCGGCTTCTTCAATATTTTTATCTATATTTTTTCCAATAGACAAACGATCTAGCTATAGCCTTCATTTTTACTATTCCTAAGTGTCCAGCATTAATTCTTCCGAAATTTCCTTGGAATACAGACCCTTTGTCCGTACATAATACAACTATCCTAAATGGTATACTGGACTTCCCTCCCTTGCAAATCTTTACCTTCCCTTAAGGATTTTAAGAGTGGACCCAGCTTTATATCTTTACCCGTAAAAATTAACCAACCCTAAGAAACTTTTTACTTCATGAACATTCCGGGGTACAGGAGCATTTACAACGGCTGAGATTTTTTCGTCAGTTTCATGTAGCACTTTTGAACCGATTCTATGCCCAAGAAAATTTATTTCATTTTGGAAAAACTTACTTCTATTTAAATTAAGCTTTAGCCCATGTTCTCTACACTTCTTAAAAAATTCCTCTAAAGCTGTAAAATGCGAAATTCCATCGCTCCTTGTTATTCTAGCATCATCCATAAATACCTTGACTCCATCCATACCCTGAAATAGTCCGTCAACATAGCGCTGCCAAATAGCAGGTGCCCCATTTAATCCATACATAAGTCTTTTACAAACACATAATCCCTTGTGGGTATTTATAGTCATTAATTTCTGACTGTCGGGATAGACTTTCATTTGCAAATATGCATGCTTAAATTCTAATTTTGTAAATTGTTTTCCCCCTTTAAACTACCAAAAATTTCTTCCGATCTTGGTAAAGGACGCTGAGGGACAATTAAATTTGGATTCAGGGATACTGAATAATCAGCACATAGTCTTATACTATCATCGGTTTTAACAACAGGAACTACTGGGGTTGCCCATTCAGAGCTGTCGACTTTTTCTATATACCCTCTCTTTCAAGTCTGACAATTTCGTTTTCAACTCTACCTTTTAGAGCAAAGGGCACTGTTCGAACCCTACAAAATATAGGTTTTACTCCATGTCTGAGTTCTAATTTAGCCTCATAATTGCTTATTTCTCCTGATTTATCGTCGAAAATGTCTTTATACTCTCTAAGAAGGTTATTTAAATTTTGTTCGGTTTTTGCTCTAAAAGCCGGCCAATCTAAATGAATTTTATAGAGCCATTCCCGACCGACCCAGAATAGTATCTTAAGTTTTCTTTCACAATGTATAAGTTCAAGTTTACTTTTGTTTATATTGTACCCTTACAGTAACATATCCTAATGGTATTAATGAATCTCCCTTATGTTTTAAAAACTATATTTGTAGGTTTAATTTTATTTGAAATTTTCCTGAAATTTCCAATACTCATTACACTAACCGCTCCCCCGTATCCAATTCCATAGAACAACTTTTTTGTTTTCAATTTTTAAATTTATCATAATTGGAGGTCGTTTCGGTTCTTCCTCGTGTAATATATAATCCTGAATTTTTAATTCGTATAGTGGAATTCTATTTTTATCCTCAACTTCATCTAATAGAGTTACCTGTTTTTGTTTTAACCGATTTCGCATTTGCCTTTTTAGATGCGTAGCATGCCTGCTTAATGTGTCCAATTTTCCCGCAGAAATTACATTTATTTGAAATAAACCTACAATTCTCTTTTGCATGGTTGCTACCTGTGCATCGTGAACAATGTAATGTTTTCTTTCGGTTTTTTGTAAAATTGGATTTTTTTGTCCATGTGTGTGTTTTAAAAGTTTGCATAGGATTTATTCCTCGGCCCATAATATCATTTGCCCCTTTAAAAGCTTTTTCCATAGCCAGTGCTATACTTAGCGTTTTCTCGAGATTAATATTATCTTCCTCAAATAATCGATCTAAAATCATTTTATCCCGCTTACAAATACGTCGCGTAACATAATATTCAACACATCTTTATCATAATCACAATTCATTGCTAGAGCCCTAAGCTCGGCGATGTATGTACTAATACCTTCCCCTTCAGTCTGTTTAAAAATTTGTGACGAGAAGGCATAATCAAAAGTTTTGGGGGTCAAATGTTTTTTAAGTGCATCTTTTAACTTATCTAACATTTGGTCGGAAGGAATGTCAGGTGCAAGCAAATTTTTTAGTAACTGGTACAATTTTGCACTAAGAGACGAAACAAAACCATAGTTCGATTTGCTATTGGTACATTCTGTACATCTAAGTAAGTTTCAAATCTTTCAATGAAACTATCGAAATTTTCATTTTCTTCATCAAATTTTTCAAATTGTACAGTTACTTTTATGACTATGAGAATCGTCTCTAATTTGCAGCGGTCGAATCAGGTCTTGATTCTGCCTCAGCAAGTCTGCAATTTGCTGTTCCATGGTTCCTTCCGATTAAAGAGAGAATAAAAATAAAATTTTTTTTTTTTACCTTGAGCCGTGTTATGGCTCACTCCGTCGAATACTCAGCACTCACTCAGAACACAGTTTTTAGTGGACTTGTGTTTATTTTTTACTCACATCTCTTTTAGTTACATCAGAATTACTGGGCATGCGCAGTCCAGGCAGCGCTGTTGCGCTTGCGCAAACATTCCGCCCGGCATTGCAATGTTACAACATTCAATAAGTTTCATGGCTTTTTACAATATTGTTATATTAAAATGTAACATTATTAAAATAATTATAAATCAGAAAGAATTCACTAAAATACACACAATACTAAAAGATTAATTACAATAACTTAAAAATAAGTAAAATCTTGTAATACAAAAAGAAAAAAAAATTCATTCTCTCATGGGCAAGATACAAATTTTAGAAATAGGTCTTTTTACTACACCATGTTGAGTCTTGATTGTTACAACCCTAATTCTATTATCCTTTCCAGGAAATACCTCGATCAATCTGCCCATTAGCCATTTATTGACTGCTAAAGTTATCCTCTTTAATAAGGACTAAATCACCCACTCTAGCGTTATCCTTTTCAAATTTCCATTTAGATCTCTGTTGAAGATTACTTAAGTAATTATTACTCCACCTTTTCCATATAGACTGCACAATTTTTGTTAATCTCTGATATATGTTTAATCTATTTGTTTCTATATGTATAATGTTTGGTTCACTAATGGAAGTAATTGGTCTTCCAATTAAAAAGTGTGCCGGTGTCAAAACCGACAAATCGTCTATATCCGTTGACAAAGGGGTGAGAGGACGGGAATTCAAAATTCCCTCAATTTGAGTCATAATGGTTAGAAACTCTTCATAAGTAAACCTAGAATTGCCTGCCTCACGTTTAAAATGGAATTTGAACGACTTTACGCCAGCTTCCCATAAGCCGCCAAAATTTGGTGCTCTGGGAGGGAGAAATTTCCAATTTATATTTTCATCTACTAAGAAACCAGCCAATTCAGGATCAGGATTTATCACTAACTTGTACAATCTCTTGAGTTCTGCATTAGCTCCTATAAATGTTTTACCATTATCAGAAAATATTAGAGAGGGTCTTCCTCTTCTAGCAATAAATCTCTTTAATGAGGCAATAAATGTCTGAGTTGTTAAATCCGACACTAATTCAAAATGTACAGCTTTAGTGACAAAACACACAAAAATTGAAACATATATCTTATACAAACTGCTTTTACGCTGTTTGTTGCTCTTGATCCAAAACGGTCCAATAAAGTCAATCCCACTGCAATCAAAGGGAAAATTTTCCCTAACTCTTTCTTTAGGCAAATTGCCCATTATTTGTTCACAAGTTATAGGTTTCACTTTAAAACATACAAGACAATCATGTACTATTTTCCTACATACATTACGTCCCTCTAAGAGGCCAAAATCTCTGCCTTACTTGATATAGTAAGGCCTGTGGACCTAGATGGAAGTATTTTAAGTGAAAATATTCTACAATTAAATTCGTTAATTTATGGTTACAAGGTAATATTACAGGAAATTTGCATTCAAAGTTCAAATCACTATTACAAAGTCTACCACCAACTCTCAACACACCATCTTTATCTAAAAGGGATTTAAGCTTTTTATAAGACTTTCTGCAGACACTCTATTATTTTCTTTCAAACTCATTATATCTTTTTTTGAACTCCTGTAGTTGCACAATCTTGATTAAGGTGACCTCCGCTTGGTTGATTTCCTGGACATCTAAAGGTCCTCTCCTTTTCTCCTCGGCAATTTGCTATGAACCTAAAAATAAAACTTAACATTCTAATTATTTTAGTGTACTTATTACTTATATTTAACAGATCAGTCATAAATGTGTGTGTTGAGTTTGTTAGATTTAAATTAACACAGTGCTTTGCGTTACTTTTAAATTCACAGTTAAATTCATCATTATCAGTCACTGATGAAAGGGTATTCTTTTCCGGAAAATCTTTCGTCGTTAAAACTTAGGTCCATTCCACCACAAAGAGTTGTTGAGAAGACTGGACGGGTCTAGACCTCTTGAAACGAGGTCAGCTGGGTTCTGTTCGAAGAAACATGATGCCATTGCTCTGCGTTAGTCAAGTGTTGGATTGTGGCAACTCTATTTTGCCACGAAGGTTTTAAGCAAGTTAGGCTCCTTCTGGATCCACGCTAAGACAATAGTCGAGTCACTCCACAGGTACACGGGGGGTGTTTTCATTTGTAAGGCAGTCTCAACTCTTTTCATCAGTTTTGCAAGAAGAACGGCGGCACACAGCTCGAGTCGCGGCATGGTGACACTCTTCACAGGTGCTACTCTGCTTTTACTTGTTACAAGCTTCACTGTTGTTGCACCATCTGGCGATTGAGAACGGCAATATATCACTGCTCCGTAACATTTCTCTGAAGCATCAGCAAAACCGTGAAGTTCTACCCTTGTCGCTTGAGGATGCACAATACATCTACCAATGCAGATACTTCTTACACTGTTGAAGTCCTCTAGGAAACGATGCCACTCTTTGGCTCTCTCAGAAGCAACTCGTCGATCCAGTCGATTTTAAGACTCCAAAGACTCTGCATGAAGATCTTGGCTCTTGCGACTACTGGACCTAATAGTCCTAATGGATCAAACAGTCTAGCTATTGTCGAAAGGACACATCTCTTGGTATAGGAGTCTTTTAACTCCACTGCAATTTTGAAAATAAAACAATCCTCTTGTGATTTCCAGGACACTCCTAACGTCTTGGTTTCAATTGGATTCTCGAACTCATAGTCTCCGAGGATGTTTGAAGCCAGTTCCGGATGACTACTACCCCACTTGTGCAATTCCATTCCTCCCTTTTTCAAAATACCGGAAAGTTGGTTTTCAAGGCCTTGGCTTCCATTAAAGACGCAGCGCCGCAAAGAACGTCGTCCATATAAAGTTCTCTTAGAACAGGTGCAGCCAAAGGAAAGTTCTTCTCTTCATCTCTCGATAACTGCAGTAAAGTTCTCGTTGCTAAAAAGGGTGCACTCACCGTGCCATATGTGACTGTTTTTCATCTCAAAGGTTTTCACTGGATCCTCTGGACTTTCTTTCCACAAAATTCTAAGCAACGGCTGTTGGCTCTCATGGATGAGTATCATTCGGTACATCATCTTCACATCTGCCATAAAGGCATAAGGATGCTCTCTAAATTTAATCATAATTGTAAACAGGTCATTTTGAACCAGTCCTCCATTGTATTGTATGGAATTCAACGATAACCCATTACTTGTAGGATTGGTAGCATTAAAAACTACCCTCAGCTTCGTTGTGCTCTTTTCTGGTCTAAGGACGCCATGGTGTGGCATATAATAGGCAACCTCAGAGTTGTAATGCTCTGCGACAACTTCTTTCATGTGACCAAGTTGGTCATACTCATGTATAAAGTCTCTATACAACTTAAGATATTGAGGATCTCTGATTAATCGAGTCCACAGCGCATTCAATCGTTTTAGAGCGATGTCCCTCGACTCACCTAAACAATTTGGTTCGTTTTTTAAGGGGCATTTTAACCACATACCGACCCTCCTTATCTCTAGAATGCGTTTTTAGGAAGTGATCCTAACAAAAAATTGCTTCTTCATTTTTAGGTTTCTCTACCTCAACGTTTTCCAATTCCCAAAACATTTTTAAAGTTTGATTTAAATCTCCTTTAATTAATCCACAATGAACCCGTGCTTCAGTATCTGCAAAACTATTGCTCCCTGAAGCCACGAACCCAAACACAGTATTTTGGAAAATAAGATTAGAATTTTCAGAACGAATTTGCCCACTACGCAATAATTCATAAAAAATTTCTGCACCCAATAAACAATCAATGGGACCTGGCACATAAAAGGAATCATCTGCTAAATTTATATTTTCAGGAATTAATCCTTTTCACATTTAGATTTTAACTGGAGTTAAATCAGTAATTTTATCTACAACTAACATTTTTATTCTCTTTTATAACTACCATCGGAATTCGAGATTTCCGTAGTTACGCAATTTTTAACACATACAGAGGAGTCATTTAAACACGTGACCAGAATATTTACTTTTTCTTTTCTTAATCCTAATTTTTCTACGAATTTTTTCGTAATTAGAGTTGTCATAGAACCGACGTCAAGCAGACCTCTTATTTGCCATTTCTCGTCGTATGAATCTTTTACAAAACACTTCACGGAACTCAAAAACACACTAGTGGTTCCTTTTTTTGATTAATTGCAAACACCGCATTACTATCTTTCTCCGAAACCTCTCTAGGGGAAAAGCAGGGTTAAATTCTCGTGCTTCCGCATTTAACCTTGACTGTGTTGATGGATGGAAAGCATTCGCGCTTGTTTGAAAATCCGTATTTTGTTTGGGGAAATGTAACGAGACATGGTGCCTCTTAGCGCATAATTTACAAGGTTTCGCTTTGCACTTCGACGCCATACAACCTACTCTTAAACACAGAAAGCATAGTCGCTGTTTTTTAACTATCTCTACTCTATCATGAACGGAAAGTTGTTTAAATTTTGTACAAAAAGGTATAGCATGATTTTCACAGCAATATGAACACTTTGTTTCATTGACATCGGACAAAAAAACACTAGTTACACCTTTTAACCCCTTTCCGTCGACGCCACTCTTAAAGACTTTATTTTGTCGGAAACCCGTATTTATTTCATTTCTACTTGAAACTTTAGATGACATAAACAAATCTAATTCACGACCCAGCTTATCTGGTGTGTACCAATTTTCGCACATTTTTAAATTAATATAACTGGTCAGTTCTTGATCAAGAAAATTAATTATCTGATCGGCAACAATTAACTGGCATAATTCATTAAACTCATTAACGTTTCTTAATTTACAATAATAATCAAACATTGCTTCAATTCTAGAAGCAAACTGAACATAGTTCTCATTTGGTAGTTTTTGGGACCTTCGAAACTGTTTAAGTAATACTCGAGGTGTTGGTTGAAATTGTTTTAGCACTAACTGCTTGATTTTTTTGTAATCACCCAGTTCCTCTTGTTTAACATAAATCATTAAATTTCCCACCTTTTCTCCCAACATATTCAATAAAATCTCTGCTTTAAATTTATCCTCCACATTTTTTGTTTTAAAAGCTTTTTTTCTAGCGATTGAAAAAATAAATTATAGGCTTCTGTATTAGAAGGGACAGGTATTGTTAGAGTTTTGATACTTTTAATTAAGTTTTCAATATCAGATGGGACAGATTCGAAATGTTCATTTTCTCTTGCACAGGGGACAATTTACATTTAGCATTAGTTAACTAAGCTCTTTCTTTAACTGTTCTAATTTAATTTTTTCAAATTCAATCTTGGCCTTTTCAGACTCTAATTTAAATTTTTCTTGTTCAATTTTAGCTGCCCTTTCAGACTCTAATTTAGATTTTTCTTGTTCAATTTTAGCGGCCTTTTCCGCCAAAACGCCATCAATTACACTTTGCAGAAACTCCTTATCAGTTTCAAAGATTTCACTACTCTCAATTAAATTTTTAATAGTATAATTTTTGGATTCTGGGGTATGTCTAATTCCAGCTCCTCGGCGACCAGCAAAAGCTCGTTCTTTTTAAGACTTTTAATTGTCGACATTTTAACACATAACATTAATTTGATATCAAATAAGAAGCAAGGAAATCGCTCTTACTTCGACTGATGAATTGCGCTGGACTCTCAAGACACAGAAAATACTTCGGAAACTCAGTTTCTTCCCTCAGTATTCAGACACAATTTCCGGCACAATTTTAACTCATCACTACACGCGGTTTTTCTCCGGCTCGACGGACCAATGTTATGGCTCACTCCGTCGAATACTCAGCACTCACTCAGAACACAGTTTTTAGTGGACTTGTGTTTATTTTTTACTCACATCTCTTTTTAGTTACATCAGAATTACTGGGCATGCGCAGTCCAGGCAGCGCTGTTGCGCTTGCGCAAACAAGCCGTCTTCAGGCAATGTCTTATCCAAAAGAAAAAGATTGTTTCTTCTTACTTCATCGCTATCTGAGAATTTAAGAATTCTTCACACACAAAAAAAAAAAAAAAAGATTCTTCAAAGCACGCAGAATTAAACAAAAATTTGATCCCATTCACGTCGCCAACTATTGTGTTGTGCGAGTTCAAACTATAATTAGATGCACATTTTACTTCTTCATATTCGTTTAATATCTATATCTTACTTCACAACTAAAAAATTGAAGCTTTACTTAAAGAAGAATTGCCCAAACCTTATAAGGGACCTGAGTGAGATTTAGTCAACTTTCCTCGTCGTAACAGGGCAGAATATCGTGGAAAAGTTCGGTATTGCATTAAAAATGTACTTAATTTCTGTTGTATAGTACCTGTTGTTCGTATAGTACCTGTTATGTTGTTCGTATTTATGTATAGCTCTTAATGACTGCTTTAAAGTAGCAACATAGCGTTCTGCTTAACAGTGACGTACAAATAAACATGGTTCACAATATTACCAATCTGTCAATAGCAATAAGTTTCAATTTAGACTCATTTTCTTTCTGTTATACTTCAAGCAATATTTTTCTACAATGAAGAAAACATTGAACTTGCGGATGAAAGAAGAATAGCAAAAATCTTTATTTTCAATGACAGAAAATATTATAGCAATGTATTTATATGTAAAAAAGGTTATGCACAATGGAAGGTACAATGCATATGTTTATGTACAATAAGCTAAAAACTACATGAATTTTTATCAGAAGGAACGTTAAAACAATGATACCACAAACAGTATTGAACAACAACAAAATAACAGAAAATCTTACATACCGTAAAATCCAGCGTACAACGCCCACTGTTGCGCCCCTATCCAAAATCCGTGAGAGGTAAGTTTCTCTGTGAGGGAGTGGCAACAGTTAGAAAAAACGTTTTTTGTTTTTGAAAAAGTGTAATGGATGAAAAGTGTTATGAATGAAAAGAATTTAATGTGTTTTGCTGTGCTGTTTTGATTTAAAATATATCTTGTTGATGTTCTCTTCTCATCGTTGTCGTCTATGGACCAAACCCCCTACATTATTCTCACGAACAATAGTATTAGAAACTATATTTCTGGCGCCCCCGGGTGGGCGGGTTTTGGTTTGGATTTTGATAACGGTAAGCGAATTGAATTTCCATTTTGAAGTTATTGATATAATTATATCTTGAACATAGACATATATTTATTATTGAATGTATGAACTGATTTAATAAGATAGTAAAGATGGAAAAATATTAAACGAAATAAAAACAGCACAGCGCACTGCGTTTACGAAAAGCATACACTAAGTTAGAGAGTGTGTTGATAAATGAAAACTCTGACGCGGAAGAAATTGATATGTGTTTACATTTGCTTAAGCAAAAACGAACTCGTTAGAGTTAACACATAATAATTATTTGGATGCTTTAACAGATGAAACAGAATTCAAAATTGAATTTAATATTATAGAAGAATATAGAGAAAAGGCTTTGAGAATAGAATTAAAGTCTAAACGTGTATTAGAGAATATTAAGAGTAAACAAAATAATAACGAAGGTAGTAATTCCGGTAATAATTCTCATTTGGCTGATTGCGAAAATCCGTATAAAGCGATTACCCCACGACTTCCTGAAGTTGAACTGTATAAATTTGGAGGTGAATTTAAAGACTGGTTAACCTTTCGGAATCAGTTTAAAAACATACACGAAAATAAAAATTTAACTAATTGTGATAAATGTGGGAGACAACAAGGGGTCCAAGACGTGTTTGTCTTACTTCACATTTATTTTAAAACTTTAACAAAAATTAATTAAAAAGGTAGATATTTTTACAGATAAGTTTGACGATGATATTCAGAAGGTAACGCCTGCTCGCGCACCTCTCGCGTTCTCTCTTCTCTCTCTAATTCTGCTCTAATGTCCAAGAGTTTTCGTTTTGATTTGCTGCGCCTGCGCGCGAAGACTGCCTTGCTTTTGGCTGCATGCCATAACGGCCATTCTGACCGTACGCTGTCCGCAGCGGTACTTCCATGGAGACCAGAGGAGAATCTGAAACATAAAAAAAAAACGGAACAGACAAGGACTATACGACAAATATATAGAGATTAAACATATCATAATTTTTCTGAACTAGACAGTTTCTCCATCATGTGAAGGCACCTCTTCGACATCCGGAAGGTTCCACAGGAAAACATTGTTTCACAGGCATAAGAACGTCTTTTTTAACAAGTTGATCTTTGGTTGAACGCATCGATATTTTCCTCTGTAGAGTTCTGGACGTCTGTTCAAAACGATTTCTCTTTTTCCTTCGCTTCCACTGCCAAGGCTCAAAGATCCTTCGGAGCAACACAAACCGTCGATAATTACGTTCCATAGGTGAAGGGGTAGGTGAGCGGGAGATGAATTCCACGGAACTCGTTTTCATGGCACCATTGGCTTTCTTACACAATACTATATCAGAACATTTTTCTCTTACAATACTCAATTTTAACTTAGTACTCTTAATTTTATTACATTTATAATCCTTAATTAGAGAACTCGAATCATTTCTAGTATTAAAGTTTTTAACATGTGACAAATCATAACTAGAGTTTTCTATCACATTTGAAACGGAAACATTTGGATTAAATGAACACAAGCATGAGCACCTAAAGAGGATTCACTTTCATTCAATAAAACATCGCTCTTTGCGGCCTAGTTTTTTTTATTTCAGAATATACACTGGGATGTATAATAAATTCTTCGGTCAAGGTCGGTGATATCACCGTTCGAACACTTAAGCTGGTAGAGTGTTGATTAAGAGAAAGATTTATCGGTTTAACTTCTACCATTCGCTGTTCGCCAAAACATGAACTTAATGTTATGATTTCTTCGGAAGGTGTTTGCACTCTAATTAGTGAGGAATTTAAAACTGGGATCTGGCAACCTGAATCGATCAAGGCTGTTACGGGTTGATTTTCCACAAAAATGTTTACGTATTGAAGATTTGCGCATTCATCGCTATTTTGTTTTTCGCTCTCGATTTTCAAAGTATTCACGTTTATTTTATTAAGGATGTGGCTGTTAGATTCTTTAGGTTTAAAACGCTTCTCACAGACTCTTGCGCAATGAGATGAATCACCGCATATATAGCAATTTTTATTTTCTCTTTCAAGATATTGGGGATAGTTCTCTTTAACCTTTGGTTTAAAGTTTTGTGATCTATTTTTAAAGGGGTCTTGGGTATATCCATAAGTAATAGGAATTTCTTTATGTGATCCGCTTCTAGATGAAATATAAATATCGCACTCTTTAGCTAAATCAATAGGCCTAAACCAATCTTCTGCTTCTCGAATGCCAATATGAGTTGCAGTTTCCTTATTTAAAGTTTCAAATAATTTATCAGACATTATAAGATCACATAGAGATTCAAAGGAATTAACTTTTCTTAACGAACAATAATATTGGAAGTTTGCCGTCAATCTTGCAGCAAATTGGATGCATGTCTCGCCTGATGATTTTACAGCATTTTTAAATGAGTTTAAACACTCGCGAGGGGTTAATTGGAATTCTCTGAGTACTATAGATTTTAGTTTTTCATAGTCATTTAATTCCTCTTCTTTAATATACAGTAAGACGTTATGAGCTCTTTCGCCCAGAAGATTTATTAGAATTTCAGATTTATATTCGTCATTTATTTTCTTGGTTAAAAATGCGCGTTCTAATGATTGGAAGAACAGATTAAAATTTTCAGATCTGGTGGGAACAGGAAGAGATAAAGTTTTTATACTTTTATCATATTTTCTATGTTAGTTTCGAACTGTTTTTCTTCGACTTTAGCTGCAGGATTTAAACTTAATGCTTTATTTTTTAGCCAATTGTAGTTCGATTTCTTTTTTCTAATTTTGCTAACTGAAGTTCCGCGAGCTCAATTTTCTGTTTTTCTAAAGTTACCTCTCTTTCGTTTTTGTGATACTCTCTCATCTATACAGTTTTGAATTAAAAGTTTTAACGAAATCTGGATCACTTTCAAATGTACTACTGTTCTCAATTTTAGTCTTTAGTTTAACTATAGTGTCAGTACTCTCCACAGTACCGTCTAGATTCTCAACAACTCTTATGAGATCCTCTTTAAGAGCGTTTTTATACATTTTATAAAAATTATGGAAAGATCCTACCTTTTTTTTCTGGCTCCCTTGTTGCTCGCACGTACGATGTATCCAATGAAGAAAAAATTTCGATTCCACTGATGTCACCTCTTCGCAGGTAATATAGTTGAAATTGCTGTTCCGGCCTCTACACAGGCGGAATTTTCGACGATGGGTTCCAACCTCTACACAGGCGGAATATTTATGCTGAGTTCAAACCTCTACACAGGTTGAACGAAGTTTTCGAAAAATGGCGGAGCGTCTCCTCACGGACGCTTTTGTTCATTGTCCAGACTTTGGTTCAAAATCGAAATTTTATCGATCGCGGCCGAGCCCCCATAATTTGTGGGAGACAACAAGGGGTCCAAGACGTGTTTGTCTTACTTCACATTTATTTTAAAACTTTAACAAAAATTAATTAAAAAGGTAGATATTTTTACAGATAAGTTTGACGATGATATTCAGAAGGTAACGCCTGCTCGCGCTCTCTTTTCTCTCTCTAATTCTGCTCTAATGTCCAAGAGTTTTCGTTTTGATTTGCTGCGCCTGCGCGCGAAGACTGCCTTGCTTTTGGCTGCATGCCATATAAATTTCATTACTTAGTTCAATCGACAAAAATTAAATCGGAAGCCAGAGAGCGTATTGAATCCTTTCCTATAACAAATGAAAACTATCCTTTGGTGATAGAAAGCTTAGTTGAAAGATATGGACGAAATGAATTATTAATTGATTTTTATGTACGAGAGTTGTTAAAACTTGTTTTAAATAACGCTACTAAAAAGAAACAAGATTCTTTAAGTGGTTTGTATAATAAACTTTCTACTCAACTTCGGGCTTTAAGTAGTTTAGGTATAACCACGGATCAGTGCGGAATAATATTATATCCGTAAGTCGAAAGTGCGTTACCGACCCATATATTGCGTTCATTTGAAAGACAAAGAAAAATAATGAGACTGCAACACTTGATTCTATCGTTTCGTTTCTAAAGAGCGAAATGCAATCGGAAAAAAATAAAATTAAGTAGATCGGACATATTTCCCTATCAGCGCGAATGCAAGCAGTTGGCAGAGAGCCAACGCTCACTCCCGTCTGCTAATGAATTATTCATTAATGAACCAAATGAAATATGTGTGTTATGTTTAAAGAATCATCCGGTTCGCTTTTGTAAAAGGGCGTTTTTTATTCCATTAGAAGAAAAGGAAAGGATTATGCCGAATTTGTTTGGCTAAAGGTCATCTTGCTTCTAGATGTCGATCTCAAATAACTTGTCAATTGTGTTCTAAAAGACATGTAAAGTTCATGTGCCCAAATATTGAATGTAATAAGTCTGATTCTCTCAAACAAAATGTGAATGATAAAAATATTAATGAAAACACAGTTGATTCGTTACATTCTCGTGCAACGAATGAAGTTATATTACAAACTCTTGTTGTAAATGTACATGGCATCAAGAGAGAGCGTAAAGCTAGGGCTATTATCGATACCGGATCACAGAAATCGTATATTTTGAGATCTACAGCTGAAGAGTTGGGTTTTAATTTGCAGAGGAAAGAGGAATTTCGCCATTCCTTATTTGGCGGAACTAAAACAAGGATGTATAAACACAAGTGTTATAAAATCTACTTGAGTAGTCTTGATGGTAACACTATATTTGTAAATTGGATGCTTTAGATCATGATGTCATCTGTAATGACATTTCTAGTGCAAAAAATGATTCTTGGATACATGAATTGAAAACTAAAAACATATTCTTAACAGATATTCAAGAAAACACAGGTCCCATTGAGGTACTTTTGGGTGCAGACGTAGCCGGTAAATTAATTACTGGTCGACGAGAATTAAAGACAGGCTTAGTAGCATTAGAAACCAAGTTAGGTTGGACTTTAATGGGTAAAGTACCCCGATATACCGACAAAAAGGATACAAGTATGAATATTGTAACTATGTTATCTCAAGAAGATATTCCTGTCTCTTCACTGTGGGATCTAGAAATGCTTGGTATACGGGATACTATTGAGCAAAATTCAAGAGAGGAAAAGGCGGTTATGTCTCACTTTCTAGAAACAGTCCGGCAAAAGGAAGATGGCAGATACGAGGTCCATATGCCTTGGAAAGTGGATCGGGCCTTTCTAACAGACAATTATGAGTTGTGCTTAAAAAGACTTGAATCTACCACCAGGAAGTTGGAAAAGATCGGTTTTAGAGAAAAATATCATGAAGTCTTTAGAGAATGGCTAGCGGAAGGAGTTATTGAGGAAATTCCTGGAAAGGAGTTACCTGTTCGTACCCATTACCTTCCACACCGACCTGTCATCAAGGAAACATCCGCAACATCTTCAATGAAGATAAGACCGGTCTTCGACGCTTCTGCTAAGATCAATAACCATCCGTCGTTAAACGACTGGAAACAATTTAATTGAATCAGTTCCTGCTATTTTGGCTAGATTTAGACTGAAACCGATCGGTGTAATTTCAGACATCAGAAGAGCTTTTCTCCAAATATCTTTACATGAAAAGATCGAGACTTCGTAAGATTTCTTTGGTATGACAAT
The DNA here is from genome assembly GCA_019973935.1 of Trichonephila clavipes. NCBI lineage: Eukaryota > Metazoa > Arthropoda > Arachnida > Araneae > Nephilidae > Trichonephila > Trichonephila clavipes. Next base: position 153,322 of record BMAU01015568.1, read on the forward strand.
GAGGGTAATATACGAACTTAGAGGCATGCTCGAGTTGCTTTGAGTCACCAGCAGTCCTTTTCTCTTAATGGCGGTTATTAATTACCATTTATTAAAAGAATCAGTAAAAGAACGTTACTCTGAAGAATTTCTTAAAAATTACAAGATAGTTTTTATGTCGATAATTGCGTAACTAGTGTACAAAATAATGCCGAACTTAGAATATTCGTCGAATCTGCAACTAATGTAATGAAAGAAGGAATGTTTGATCTCAGAGGATGGGCAAGTTCCGCCATTCCTTCAGAAAGTAAGACATCACTAGTATTAGGACTGATTTGGGACAAAAATTCTGATACTTTAGAAATAGATTCAGAATCTTTGAAATTTGATGAAAAGGAAAAGATAACTAAAAGGAAAATACTTTCACTGGTTAGTCGAGTATTTGATCCCATAGGTTTCTTGGCACCTGTTATGATTCAACCTAAGATTTTGCTGCAAGCCACTTGGAAAACTAAAGAAGCATGGGATGATGAAGTGAATGATGAAATAAGGAAGAAATTTTTAAGATGGGAAAGCAGCTGAAATACTTCAAAAATATAAAAATTCCCAGATGGTTAGGCGTGATGGAGGAATCCAATTTGAGTATCCATACTTTTTGTCGATGCCAGTAAAACAGCTTATGCGGCATGCATTTTCTTAAGTGAATCCAATACGGGCTCAGTGACCGTTCAATTACTTCAAGCCAGATCACGAATAACTCCCATGAAGACTATTACTATACCACGTCTTGAATTAATGGCCGCTATCATCGGGGTCAGGTTTTTTAGTTCTGTGAAGCATGCCCTGAAAATTTCCAATATCAAGACTTACTTTTGGACCGATTCTTCTACAGTTCTTACGTGGATAATTCGTCGAGAACAGTGGTCGGTATTCGTTGCCAACAGATTAAGTGAGATTAGAAAATTGACAACTTCGGAAGATTGGTTCCATATTTCAACTGACCAGAATCCAGCACACATTTTATCAAAAGGTTGTGGACCTAAACAACTTCAGAAACGCAAGTGGTGGCAAGGGCCAGATTGGTTAAAAAATTCGAAGGAACAGTGGCCGAAATCAGCTGTAAATATTAACGAGAAAGAAGTAGAGATAGAAAAACGAAAGTCAGTCATCTCTGCTAATAACAGAGGTAGAATCAATTTCATCACAGTTAGCCAGAAGATTTTCAAAGATGATTAGGGTTATGGCTTGGATACTGCGTTTCCAACCAAAGGCCAAAGACTTAAGAAAATGTGCTGAACTTAAAAATGAAGAATTGTTAAATGCACAAAAGATTATTTTCCGTTTAATACAAAAGGAATGTTACTCTAATGAAGAAACACGAAAAAGTTTAAAAGGTCTTCTAATATTTGAAGATGAAGGAATATTACGATTGAAGTCCAGATTGATAAATGAAGAAGAATCGAAAGATTTTATTTCTCCAATAATTCTACCATCGAAACATCTGGCAGTGAGAAGATTTATAGCGCAAGAACATCTCGTTAACAAACGTGCTGGGACATTAACTCTTCTGTCTATTTTACGTGAAAGATTTTGGATAGTGAAAGGGAAAAGAACAGTCATCAAAGAATGCTTAACATGTAAAAGACAAAAGACATCTTGAGGTACCTTTTCCTCCTCTTCCAAAAGACCGAACAGAAGTAGCAGCAGTTTTTCAAGTTTCAGGTGTAGACTTGGCTGGACCTTTGTTGACTAAATCTAAGCAAAAGGCGTGGATAGTACTTTTTACTTGCGCCGTATTTAGAGCGGTCCATCTGGAACTAATAACTTCACTTAATACCACTGACTTCATCCAAGCTATGGATAGGTTTATTGCCAGAAGAGGACGAATTTCTGTGATGTATTCAGACAATGGTACTAATTTTACAGGTCTAAACAACGCTTTGAGACAATTAGATTGGACTACAATTGAATTTAGAGTCCACGAAATACGTTGGAAGTTTAATCCACCCTCTTCTCCATGGTGGGGAGGCTTCTGGGAACGCTTGATTGGAATTTTGAAGGATCTCTTAAGAAAAAATCTTGGGCGCTCCTGTTTGTCTTACGAGGAATTGCAAACTCTCGTCTGCGAGTGCGAATCGGTCATGAATAGCAGACCGTTAACCTACATATCCGAGGAACAAGAGCTGAAAACCTCGACTCCCTCAATGTTTCTTCAGGATTTTCCATTAAATGATGTTCCTGATTTGGATCAAATTCAAAAGACTAATATTGTTTTGAGATGGAGATATATTCAAAAGGTTCGCGAAAATCTAAAACAACGATTTAAAAGAGAGTATCTGGGTTTCCTTCGTTCTTCAGTTATCAAAAGAGAAGATAAAATAAATGAAGGTGACATTATGTTAATTGGTACAGATGATAAGAAACGGCTGCTAGGAAGAGTACTGGAACTCTTTCCAGGAAAAGATGGAATAATTAGGCTTGTGAAATTGCGAACTGAAAGGGGAGACATGTTAAGACCAATCCAACGACTGTACCCTTTGGAAGTAACATCAAACCAGTTAAGAAATTTATAAACACTTAAGAAACACCTTTGAACTTTTTTTACGTATTAGAACTTTAAGAAATTAATTTCATTCCAATATTTTGAAATATTTGTATGTACTTTTTTTTTTGTAATCTAAAATTGTATGCCCATAATATCTTTGTTTATTTGTTTTTAAGTTTGCATCCCCAAACTCAAGGTGGGGAGTATGTTGCGCCCCTATCCAAAATCCGTGAGAGGTAAGTTTCTCTGTGAGGGAGTGGCAACAGTTAGAAAAACATTTTTTGTTTTTGAAAAAGTGTAATGGATGAAAAGAATTTAATGTGTTTTGCTGTGCTGTTTTGATTTAAAATATATCTTGTTGATGTTCTCTTCTCATCGTTGTCGTCTATAGACCAAACCCCCTACATTATTCTCACGAGCAATAGTATTAGAAACTATACCCACTTTGAGCACAAAAAATTAAATCGAAATTTACGGGTGCAAGCGCTTTAAAAATAAAAAAAGATGAGTATAGAAAAAAATTAAGACTTCTACAAATATATCAAATACTTTTTATTTAAAAGAAATGACACTCCTTATGAACTTAAAGGGTTGTTATTCTATATAGTAGTATATATCTTTTTATATACCTTGGAATAATACTTTGAATAAATGACTTCAAAACACGAGATCATTGCATATGTACATTTCAGGTTTCTTTGTAAAACAGAAGGTGTGCATTACACAGCAAACATTAAAAAATGCAGCTCAAAAGTATATGTGAGCTTTATATGCTGGATTTTATGGTAATCTGATATTGTTCTTTGCATTGTTTTTTTAGCATCAAATTGTTCAATATCGTCCATTTTTTTTTATTGATTTCACCATTGGAATGCGAGTCTAAATAACTGCACATATTTTTCATGATGTTCAACATTGAACAGCATCTGCTGATGAAGGAAGAAAAGCAATTTTTTTTCCAATCAAAGAAAATGTCATAGAAATGTACATGCATAAAATCTTTAAAAATCTATATGAAGAACAGATTGTAAGAAGGAAAGTTAAACCATAATGCCACACGACAAAAATTGCATTAACTCTGAATAAGTGCAAAAGAAAATTAGATGTAATTCAATACTATAAAAAAATAATTAGTATGAACTAAAACCAAAATCTACCTAAAACGATAAAAACAGGTACTCGTTGAAATAGTCCAAACCAATAACAGTACTGAATGAAACAAATAATAAACTGTATAGCACAAAAATTAATTAATGAGACAATACTTTTTTGCAATATTTCTATTAAATATTATTTTATTGCAAAGAGCAAACGAATGAGTACATACAATGATAAATAACTATAACGATAAGTGAAAAAATATATATCATATATGGACAGTATAACATAAAATATGCACATGATCTCCAAGAAACTATGTGATGCACAGATTATCAGAAGCAACATTAAATTATGATGGCATGAGACGCGTAAAATCACTTCAACACTCAATTTTAAAGAAATGTAGAAGGAAATCTTTTCAGGGTGCATCTCTTTTCTGTGCAAACATTTTTTTGATCACAATGCAATGCTGGGCCATACAGCTAGTTATAATATTAATTTAAATTAAAAGGTTATCTAAAACAGAAAAAGTATGCCCTGTTTTCGATAAAATTGCCATAAACAGTTTTAAAACATATAACCAAAAATCTTCAATATTTAAAAAGAAAATAAATATAAAAGTAACCTTACACATAGTAGAAATTACAACATTAATTCAAACCAAACAGCTACATTAAATAGATAAATTTAATGAAACTACCATAAGCAGCTCAGAAGAAAAAAAGTCAAGAAATCTTATATGTAAATAGAAATTCTAACTTAAATCACACCATTGACAGTCTGTTAATCCTAATTAGTTTGAATTGAGAGTGTCATTTTCTTTATACATTTTTCTACTTTTTTGTTACAATGGAAAAACATGGAATTTACCAATAAAGGAAAAGGGTACTTACGTATTGGCATCACCACAGCAAAATTTGCACCTTTATATCAAAACAGATTCTCATGTGTTTTATATGAGAAAAAAAAAACCAGTTGCATTTTGGTGAAATAAGTGCTACTTTGGCTGCAGTTACTCTTATACGTAAGTATTAAGAAAAGCAGTTCCCTTTTTCTTTTTTAATGAAAGGAAATGTTGTTACTTACATTTTATCGCACCAATGCCAACATTTAAATTAACTCGCAAACGCTGATATCGCATGTGCTGTATGCTCTAAATTGCGGCAACCATATGCTTTGTTTCATATAATGTCGCCAATTAGTTGTGATAATATGCAAGAAGCGCAATGTCATAGGAAGATTATTTGGTACTTATGCATTATTGCAACAACAGCCAGACTGTATTAACTTGTCAAGTTGGTAAACATGATTTCCTTTTTTATGCTATACTTATTAATGGGCTGGGTTTTGTGGTATCAACTTCAGATGGATTGTTGTCTAAGTACAACTGCAGATTAATAGTACCACTATTCAGTTTTCTAAGAACCAAAAACCAGAGTTCCTTAGAACTGATAAGCATCAAAATATGTACAAATTTTTGGCAAAGTCGACACTATAAAAGTCAACATATAGTTGGTAACCAACATGGAGAAAGCAAAAATTTTTCAGATGCAGCCTAAAGGTTAAAAGAGTGCACTCGGGCCTTTTTGATGTTATTAGCAAAGCTATGATGCATCCTGAATATATGTGTACATCGAGATATTTTTTAAGTAAACTAAAAGTTTTACGAAGAATAGTATTTTTTAATAGATAAATTTTTCAATGAGTTTCAAAATTCTAATTTATGTTTCCTTATGTCTTAAGAAAACATACAAAAACAACATTTAATAAACTTACTTATAAAATAATGCTAAAGGAGTAAATGCAATTAAATTTTTCGGCCTTCCACTTAAGATATTTTTTCAATAACTGAATTAAATTAGTTTAATATACATTTTAGTTTAGCTTATATTTTATTTGATTATTCCAAACCATTTCTTGGTTAGATTTAATTTTGTGGTTACTTTTTCATTTGTGATTTAGGTTTAAGGCTGTGTCATTGTTTATTATTCTTTTTTTCATTTTGACCGTAATATGTATACATTAGATTTAATTCTGTCTCATTTCTTTTTCAGTTTAAGAATTTCTGATAATTTAAATTTCCCATTCTTAATTTTAAAAATGAGACCTAATTAAATCCAAAAACAGAAACACTACAGAATAATCAAATGTAAAATGTATATATCAAGATGACAAAAGAATAAATGTTACGCTGCCTTTAAAAAAATAGAATTTACAAAGTGAACACAATTGTGACTACACAAAAATGAGAAATTTACAAGCTGAAAAAGAAATAAAATTAATTCGAAGCCATTAATGGTTCTGAATAATCAAATAAAATATAAGCAAAACAAAAATGTACATCAAACTAATTTTAGTTACTGAAAAAATAAAAAGTAGGCTTAGCTTGAAGAGCGATGCATTTTTCTCCTGGAATACAGTTTTAAAATAAAAAAATTTTAACTTAAAAAGAAAATGATGCAGAAGATTACTGCTGAAAAAAAAATGTAAAGTTTTCAGTTGGTATCTCAAACTTTAAATTAGCGCAAATTTATAAAACAAATACACTGTGTTGCCAAACGAACAAACCTAAAATCCAGTTGTTAAAGAAAAAACGCTTAAAAATTTAATTAAAAAATCTAAAGCGAATTTCGAAAAAATCGCTTTGTAGTGCACATCAGGACCTAGAATAATTATGTGCCAAGTTTCATACTTCTGGGTTGCTTAGTTTGGGCGGTAGAGGTGAAACACACACGCTTAAAGTCTGTTTTATTAACATAGATTTACATCAAGGGTATATAAATAAAGATCCATTTTTTTCTAAATTCAAAATTGTGGCCTCTGTGTAGCCCTTTTTCAAATATATATATATATATTTATATCCATTTTGCTTGAAAAAAGAATGTCTTATCGAAATTAATAAAATTTTTTCTGAAGAGTTTAGAGTAAATAACTTAGAAATAATGGTTATTACCAGCTATTATGCATGTGCCAAATCATGCATTAGGGTCACAAAAAATACATAAAATAAAAGAACGTGTTCCGAAATAAATGTATTTCTTATCATGAAATTAAGGCATACTTTTGTGAGGAGACATTTTCAAGCAAACATATTTTTTAATGGTGATGTTAACCTGATTTTAGGAAAGACGGGACGTAGAGCTGAGAATATGAGTGAAAGGTTCAAATAAAAGGTACTAATTCTGAAAAAACATTTATTAAAATGCAATCATATACGGGAAAACAATATTGTGAGAATAATGAAAAAAATTGCTATCTTCACATTATTTACTATCTCCAGAGCATGCAATTAGATCATGTTTTCTTTTCAGGGCTTTTTTGAAAGAAATCAGATTAAAGAATGAATAGGGAGTATCATATAAACGAGTGCTTTTAAGATCACATCTCTTTATCTCATTTCTGATTAAACGATATTTAATTCCGGCATATGTAAACGTTAAACCAACCCCGTCGTAACTTTCGAGAAGTTTCTCGCGTGGAAAGATCTTACCGACAGGGAAGTTTATTATAAGCATGAGCGATTCATATATGGGATTATTCCTTATAGATTCTTTTAAATTTGATGGGCTGAGAGACCAGAATTCTTTCAAGAGATCGATGTAGTTAAAATCTTGCCGACCCAGCATAATTCGTTCATATATTATTGATCTTAACATATCATGAAAGTTGCTTTCGGTGAAATAAGGCAACAACTTCTCTGCAGCGTTTAAGAACTTGCACTGTAAGGGCCAGTCTAAGAAATACATCCGTAAGATTTTAAAAGCACGTTTTTTTAAAAGACTTTTTCTTCCGTTCTCACTCATATGTGACACAAAAAATAGAAAATATTCGTACTGCAAGCATTCCACCCATAGTGAAGTTTTGAGAAATAGCCACTTTTCAAAGTTGCTTGCTGTAAAATATATGTCCTTCTGCACGGCGTCGTTATTTTTTATTCCAAAATGCGGTATCCATTCTGGCTTTTTAATAGTACATTCATCAGAAAGTCCTGAATACCTTTGAACAGTTTCATCAGGCACCTTTTCACCGATCGGCATCTTATCCCTCAAATCGTAAAGGGAGGCTAGAATGTAACGAGCTGTGATATCTAACCTCTCATTTGTTATTAGCTTCTCAGCAGTTCTCCCCCCATCGATTTTTCCAAGCGAATTCCACTGGAAATCGTATTGGAAACTGCGTGCAACTTCTGAGGGTTTTTTCCAATATTGAGTAAGGCACCTGATCCATTTGTCGATTTCAATGCAGCATGATCGAACCACGTCGAGCAGTTCATACTGTAAATCTTTTGGCAATGAAGATATCTTTTTTTCGACGAGTTCTTCCCACCTTGCAAAAGGCAAAATATTACTTCTCTTTATACATTCAACATGTTTAGCAGCCACGTATCCTTGACCACCAGGTATATACGGGTTTGAAACATTTCTTGTCAGACAGTCCCCCGATATCCAAGTTTCTTCATTTGGACTTTCCACCTCTAGGTATAAGTGAGCTTCTTTACTTGGAAAAACGAATGAGGCACATCCATTAGTTTTCATGAAATTCAGGATTTCGGGATCATGGCACACAGTTATAGCTAACTTTGTCATTGCCATCTGACGAAGGGATAGCACACGAGGATGGTCAAATAAATCCATTGTGACACAAATCCCTCGTTTGCAGCGTTCCCTATAATAAAATATAAACATTTATTTGAATGAATTCTCAACATTATTTAACATGTAAGTATACCATAAAAATTGTCACTGCATAATTTGAAACACATATTGTCCGAAATAAATTTTATATTTAGTCTTCATAAAAAAATGTTATTTTTTACAATGATACCTAACTATCTAAATTTTTAATAAAATATGGAATTTTGGAGGTTTTTCAAAAGTTAAATATTTCTAATTATTTTTTCATTACACTATTTTAAAACTGCAATTCAAAGAACTACAAATAGTGTGTAAGTGTTTTACTTTTAAAAATGAAACAAAGACACATTGAAAAATCTTTTTTTTTTATTTACACTTGTTTCTCTGTCATCTTTATTCAGGATTTCTGCCACCTACTTCTATCTCCACATTGAACTCCTGGTTAAGATGGCAAAATGGCTGCGAGTTGCAGTTATCAGCCTTTAAACTGAATCACATCATTTCACAGGTGAGTAAATATGTGTGGTGGTTATGAAAAATTCACCAGTACAATAGTGCGTAGCTTATTAGGCAACTGATTTAAGAGTATTTTACAAATTTCTGCAGGCAAATTCACGTGAAAAACAAAATTGTACGTTTCTTTCTCAGATTCTAATTCTCAGTAAAAGAAATTCTGGTATCTAGATGAAGACAAATCTCCAAATAAGATTTAAAGTGGAGAAGCAAGAAAATAATTTGTTTTGTGGAGATGGCGGGAAATCTCCGCAACATTCAAGGCCAGTGATAGTAAGTGATTTCATGAATACAATAAATATATAGTTTCAGCAAAACATTTTTAGCTCTCGTTGCAAGTAAAGTCTTCCACTCTTTGTGATCCACCTGCTTCCTAAAAACTTCAATAAGGTCTCATGTCTTTTAAAATGATGTGGAAACTTGAATTTTTAAAAACAAAAAAAACCATCTTGTTATTACACTTTTTCTAAAATTCTATATTGCGTAAAGAAAAATTAAGCTCAAACTAAAAGTCGGACAACAAATAACATTTTCACAATAATAAAAAGTAAAAAAGTTGTTATCTTTATATCAACAATGAGTTTGATTTGAAGAATTTTTTTAAAAAATTTATGATCAGAGGTTAAACGAAGAGTTAAATAGATTTTTCCTTTTTAAATATTTATTTTCAAATCAGGAATAACAAATGCAAAAATATTATTCAATTTTTTTGGATGAATTAAGCAAATACTTTTAATGCAGTTTTTTTGTGTTTAAGAGAGAAAGATTATTTGAAGAAAGGAATATTTATAAAAACTTCTCAAATACCAGATCAGAAATCCACTGTAATTTAATAACCATGCATTCAAAATAGGATATACAGTAGGATCCCGCTTAACACTGTTTCGGTTTAATGCTCTTTTATGAAAATTGTGGGATTCTATTCATCTTCCCCTAACCCCATAATTTACATCAGGGGTGTCCAACACGCGACCCGCCGACTCTTTTTAAAAAATTTAAATATCAGATTTTTAAAGTTTTTTCATTTTGAAATTTTTTGAGGGGAAATTTATTTATATATATATATCTACAACGTATTTGCCTGTTACCTGTTTTTGTATTAAAATAAATCCTGTTTAGTATAAATGTCCTTTAGATTAAAATAGATTTATATTTTATCAAACAGTTACATTGGATTTTACTATAGTAAACTACCTTTTAAATAAATTCTGAATTGCATTATGCATATCTTTTACTATGTATAGATGGTACATGATTCTCTGTAAGTGCGACTTTCGTTTCTCCTCCTCCTTTTGTGTTTGGAGTGCCCAAAAAGCAAGAGGCAGTCAGAGATGTTTTTTAAAGTTTAAAAAAAATATTCAGGATGGTAAAGAAAAAGGACAATGTATACTTAATCATTTGCGAATGACAACACGATCAAATTTCACCAGTGAGTAATGAAAGATCAATTCAGTAGGAACACCGTAATTTTCAAGAAAATGGCAACACTGTAATATTTTAAATATTATTTGATCATTGCATTATTATATTATATAAACATTATTATACTATGTTTGTCTGTATACATGAAGAAAAAAACAATAATAATTCCTTCTGTTTTAAATTTTCACTGCAATAACTGTTATTTTGTTTCCAAATCTGATATAAAGGTACATATTTTTATGTGCGGTCCGCGAGATTGTTTTTCCAAAGTGGCCCGCAAGGTCATTTGGGTTGGACACCCCTGATTTACATGATGAGATAACCTTGTTTAACGCTTTTTCATATTACGCTCTACTACGATGGAACGTATACCCAACGTTAAGGGGGGGTCTTACTGTAAATATTTTAGAGCAAATAAAAAATATCTTGATATTTCTTACCGTTTCTTTATAGAATAATTTTTAAAAAATGAACCGAATCTCTCTCTCTCCTTTCACGCTCTGAAACATGTAAACCTATAAATAAAAGAAGAAATCATTTTATTTAGGTTAGTTAATTTATGCTTCATATCTGCAAAGAAATGAATATGATGCAGGCCGACAAGTTAGCAAACTATTATACAATGACAAAAAAATTCAAGCATAGTTTTTGCCCCTACTTAAAAATATTCTTTCTAAAAATAATCTAAGTTTGGAGTATTACAGACAATTTCCTTAAAACCCAATTCTTACTGTTAACTTCTTCAAATATAAAGTGATTTCGAAAGAAAAAAATGAAATAAAGAGTAACAAAGTTCAAATTAAATAAATATATATTATACGTAAGGGTTTTGAAGTAAATTTATACCAAGTATTTTTTTAAATACTCATAAAATTAAAAAACTATAATACAATTATTCTAATAGCTATAAAAAACTTTTATTTACGATAAATGTTTATACTATCAGTAAAGGGGCCACCACAAGGTGGGGGAAGACAGTAGTTGTCCGGATGATATCGATCAACACTTTCATGAAAAAAATTGGTTGAATTTATTTTTAATAATAACTTTAAATTGCATTCCTAACTATAATTTTTATCCACAGCATTTTACTTTATAAAAACCAAACTTGGTATAAATGAAGCAGACCTTCTGGATCTATAACTAAAAAATGAGAATATATTTTTTTTAAAACAAAGTTATAATAAAAGAAACACCTTTAAATTTAACATTACTTTCGGACTTTATTTGGATATGCAATCATCAATTGTCAGAAATAGCATTCTAAATTACGTACAAAGATATAATGTTCAATTTTCTGAACACTTAGAAAAACATAACAATTATAAAATTTCTTATAAATACTGTTTACAGCATGGTACAAGAGCAAAACTCTATATCCGTGTTTTTAGAAAAATAGGAAAATTGTGAACGATACATATATATACCATAATTTATATTTTTCAGTTTTTCTATCTACATTTGTTGTTGCTTAAATTCCATTATTTCTAAAATTCTCATACATATTGCTCTACAGATATTCTTAACTGTAGGTTCACAGTTTTCAAAGACAAAAACAAAATATTCATTTGGTATCTTTTTACTTCGCGTAGGGAAGAGTGGAAAAGATGACTATGTTAACAATTTTTGTTGCTTATTAATTTATTTTTAAGGGTAGTAAAATTAATTGTACATGAACTGTTAAAGTAGTCCTTTGTAGTATTAAATATATAACTCTTTAATTTTTAAATAAAGAAAATAGGATAATTTTATTCTTTCATAACCTAAACAAATTGTCATCTTGCCCCACTACTGGGGCAAGATGACAACAATGAAAAAGGTTGAACATGTTTTATGTTTTGAATATGTTACGTCAGTGTTCCCCAACCTTTTGATTGCCGCTGACCGGTCAACGTTGAATAAGTTTACCACAACCCACTGGGGGAGGGAGGACGTTGATTGTTTATATTTTCAATTGTTTTGTTTTAATAATTTTATTTTAATTGCATTAAAACTTGCCTCCAGAATAAAATATAGCTACACCAAAAATGATTAAAAAGTGATTTTCATAAAAAGTGACCCAAACCCAAGAAAAATATGCTGCAATAAATAAAATGGAAATAATTTAATGTTTCTTGTGCAAATCAGTAGTATTTGATCCACGGACCGAGGATTGAAGACCACTGTGTTACATGATTTAACAAATGCTAACTATGTTTTTACATCTTACAAAGTATCACAATAAGCGTAATGCATTGTAACATAATGTTAAAGTGTTTAGTTGTGCAGCTAACAATAGCTACAAATAAAAATGCCATTTTCATAATTGGAACATTCCTCATGCCACCACACTTGGCATTTACAGCACTGGATCCATTCTTCTGTAGGAGAGGGTCACAATATTCCTATTCACAGGCAGAACTTCTTATAACACCATCCTTTGAAGTTGATGCAATTGGACTGTTTGGTATGGAACCTACAAGAACTAGTTTGAGTTTTTTTACTCCCTTTTTCGCTGCCCGGGCTTCTTTCCTGTTTTTTTAAAACCTCCTGTTGTTCCTCCTGCTTTTCTTTTTTTGTTCTAACATTTCTTTGATGGGGGTGTACTTTTAAGAATGCTTAAGCAAAGTTTTTTCGTTTTCTTTTTTTCTCACATCGTGTTGTTTTAAGCAATGGCTTGAAATCAAAAACACTAACAGGCTTTTTAGGTGCATCAAAATCAGCATGTCATAAGTTCTGGTTCTTCTGGAGAGTTTATACGTTGGTTTTCTACTACCACAGACTGAGGATTAGCACTAATATTCTCAGTTTCTTTGCCAACAACATCATGGTCAGTAGTTTTTGAAGCAGCAAAGGCATGTTCGCTAAACACAAGGATTATGAGGCTCGATCAAATATTCATTAAACTCTTTAACGACATTTCAAACTGTAGCTGCTTTAAAGAAGGCGGTGCTCAAAAGCTCACCCATATTTTTATCTGTGATAGTTTGTCCTGGATGAGTGACCATAAAGTTGTTAATGGATAGCCAAAATGTCTTCCTCTGGTCGCCTCCTTTCAAAAGAAATCTCCCCCGATCCAATGCACCTATTAGCCCCAGGAGATAGAAGTGCAAGGTTGCACAGACTACAACATAGACATACAAGCATTTACAGGATTTAATAGAATGGACAACATAGTTAGTTTAATAAAGTCCACCACACGAGCTCATCATCTTGCCCTGGACAGCCTTATTTGTTTCCATTGCCATCAAGGAAGTCGATTAATTGACATTTATTTATGGTAATAGGTAGTATTTAGCCTAAGTTACTCAAATATTAAAGAAAAACAATATATTTTACCTGTATCTGTAGCAGAGCTTATTTACACATGCATAAAAGTTAGAATGTGGCAGCGGTAAACAATCAAAGCTTCACAGCTAACATACAAATGGCGATTTCTATTGTACTCTGTACTATTGTTTAACGAACAATCGATAGGAGAGCCAGTAGTGTCCCGTTGATGCTGCTACTTAGTGGAAAACGGAAAAATTAAGACATTCGTCTTCTTGCCCCGGTTTCCCGAACATGAAACAAAATTTTGGTAAAGTGTATATTTTTGCTACTCCATTCTATGTAATTGTTTAATATATAAATGTTTAATTACAGGTGCAGACTTAAGCTAAAGTCTTTTTCAAACATGGTTTATTTAATTTTTTCTATCCCTTTTTCTTCATAAGCTCAACAGCCTTTAGCAGGCCAAGGCGGACTAGCCGATCTGCCTATCAGTCACAACAGCCTTCCATCTGATGATTCCCACTTGCGATCCTTTTCAACATCTTCCAACCATCGTGTAGGAGGTCGTCCTCTACGCCTGGTCCCTTCAATTTGAGAAAGAGTTACTTTTTCGGTAGAAAAAGCGTCAGCATGTCTGTACAAATGGCCCAGCCTCCTAATACGTGAAACTTTTATAGTTTTCATAATGTAACTCTCTCGTATTTGTCATAAAGTTCTTGTAAATTTCATGATTGAAGAATTCTCCACTTATTTTTCTCTTGAATAGGCCCAAAGATTTTCCTTTAAAAAATTAGCAACTTTTTTTCATCTGCTTTATTGAGGGTCCAATTTTCACTTTCATACAGATCAATAGGTCAGATTAAAGTTTTGTATAAGCTGAACTTGGTGTTTACAGAAATAAACTTAGGCTTGAATTCGTTTCTGAAGCCATGAAAACTTCTATTAGCCAAACAAATTTTTCTTGCCCTATTATGTATGAATATTTGCTAGAGGGAAAGTTTAGGCTGCTCCTAAAAAACAAACTTAATCCTACAGGCCTTTACAGTGATAGCTTTAGAAAACATAACAATTTTCCATTTGGGTCACATACACAATTGACCTTACACACCCACTCATACTCACATGTGCATACGCGTATACAACACTCATACACATACATATACATTAGTTGATTGTTCTTGGTTTCAAAATTTCTCCTTTCTCTTTTATATAGGATATTTCATTGGAACATCATTTCTTTTTATTTTATCAATACCATATTAATCACACCTTTATCTCCTCATAAGCTGCAGCCTTGTCTCATCTCAAGGGAGATTGTATAATCCAATTTTGACCGATCAGTGAAGTATCGGAAGCCATATGATTATGAAACTTTCTAACCATTTCTGACGGGAAAAGGTACAAAAGCTGAGATCTCTGGATATATCTTTCTTTTTAATGAACTTTTTGCTATCATTATTTGATATTCTTTGCTTAATTTGGTTCTGCGCCCACAAAGGTTTCACAATATTTAATTACTTATTAAATTTAAATGTACTCAGGGCAGCCAATTCAGAGCCCAAACACTATTTCACATGCTGTAAAATAAAGATTATCACTTCCATTTCTGCTGATATCCCCTGACTCATAGCTGCTCACTTTTGGTACCAGACGTTTCCCAAGTCAAAGATAAAGAAAGAACGCTTTTGTCAATTTTCAAATTCGTTTGTGTTTGAGGTGTTTTTTCACCTTGTTTTATTTTCCTCAATAAAATGTGGAATAAAATTAAACAAATGGTCTCTTCAATTAAAAGACTAACCAAATAAAGATGTACCAGCACAACATGGTTGATTCGAGAGAAACCACTACAAGTATCTAATTATCATATAACAATTTCCATCAACTATTTTTTTCTCATCAAATGGGCTACATTTTGGTAAATTGGACTTTCCAACCATGGCAAATACAAGCACTGTTTCATTGGGGCATCAACTAGTAGTGGCTCTTGCTACAAAATTTTTGATGCTTGAATTCATCCAATTCAAGCTTTCATTCAGATGTTAAATACTGCCATGAGTACAAGAACCAAATAGATGCTCAAAGGATCTTTTACCTGCCACATAATCATATGACATCAGTGTGATTTTCGCATCTAGAAAATTAAATGACAGTAACAGAAAGTGAACATGCAACCTTTGACTTACATGGTGGAACGCTACTTCTAAGCCTCCAAGATGCCAACTAAACACCTTTAGATTATTACATTCTCAAAAATTATTTTTAACTCAACGGGTCCGGGCTTTAAAATATTAGGTTCCATGTATAAAAATAAATGTATAATCCCCGACTCATAGCATATATGAAACATTTTTGAAAATAAAAATTTAAATACAAAATAAAGAACAATAACAAAGTCTATCCATCCGTTCTCTATCTGGAATGGAATTAGAATGGCTTGGTGTTGTTCCTTGGCTGAAAAATTTGGACTGCTGATCTGGAATTATTAAGAAAGTAGGTAAAGCCTACAACAATCATGGCGCCATCTTTATGGAGAAGTATGAACTAAATTATCCATTGATTAAACTTAAAATTATCTAGTGGAGACCAAATGAAAATATAGTAATTAAATATTACTAAATTACCGCACCATCCACGAACCAAAAACAGCCAATGATGGAAATTTAATGAGAGTTGCATGAACTAAATGTGAAATATAAAGAAAAATTTAACAGAAAAATTTGCGGATTAAAGTTATGATCTTAATAAAATAATCCCAAATGATATCTGATTATTAATCTGTCCACGTCCTTTTAATTTACTCTGAGAAGAGAAGTAACAAGATAAAGCGTGAGCATTAGGAAAAAATGTTACATTTTTACTTTTTTTGTCAAAATCATTTGCACATAAAACACACTTCAGTTACTTGGTAATTTTTCTTTGGTTTTAAGAATTTTAATTGAATATTAGAGAGGATTTCAAAGTAGTTATATTCATTCAAAGTAGTAAAAAAACACTCATAATTTCTGTTTTGCAACAATTAATATTGCTTACTCTATGTAAATCTACATATATAACTACAGATAAAATAAATTTTTAAAAAATGCCTTATGAGAAAAGTGTAAGGAATATGTTTAAACAAAAAATAAGTTTCCTCATGGTTTTACATAGGAGAAAATGTATTAAAGCAGTAAGATTTTTTTCCAGTGCTCTTCAATTTGAAATCTTTAAAATACGACACAAATTTAATTTTAGTATATTTTTCAATATTATATCGTTTCTTTTTTTCATAAATATTAATTTTGTTTGCTGGTTATCTTCCCTACAGTGCAATTAATTTTCTTTGTTTACAAAATTTACTCATTGTCCTAAAATTATAAATAATTACTAAAAGCTTTCCTTGAGAATTTCCTCATCTCTGCAACTCTTATTTTCAATAATTTCTTAAGAAGAGAAAATATTAAAACGAACAATTAATAATATTAAAAACAAAATACACACATAATTCCCCTATATATATATAGTATAATAAAATAAAAGTGAAGAAGTTCTAGAGCCTATAGTGCTAAAGAAGGAAGAAATTAGAATTCACAAGACACAACAAATGTAGATACAAAAAAAAAGTCTTTGGACTAAACTGGAGATCTAATAGATATATATTGTATCTACATTTGTTGTGTCTCATGAACTCCAATTTCTTCCTCCTTTGTCATTGTACATTTTACAATCTTTTCACTTTTATTTTGTTATATTATATGTATATATATAAAATATAATATTATAACTATTTGAAACGACGTAAATATTGAAACGAAAAATAATACATAATATTAAAAACATAATACATAAATTACTATACATATTTTAACTTTTTGAAATGTGCGTAATGTTTGGAAACAGTACTCAAAAAACATAAATTAAATGTTAATCATGGCAGTGGTAAAATCACTCAGTATCACCAACTGTGCTTTCAGTCACTCTCGTCACTTTAAAGATTTCAAATTGATAAAAATAGTTTGTTTTAAAAAAATAGACTTATAATGAAACTTACCACACACTGCTTTCTTAACAGGACAAAACTTTGGTAACAGTTTAGATCTAATAAAAGTATCGATGAAAACGGCGCCTTTTACATGAAAACAATGAACGAACACCAAACAGGAGTGGATCAGGACAAAGCACTAGCTTCTAGATCGCGGGAATCCAGACAATAGGGAAGGGACGAGTCTACTAAAGAGAAGGTGGAAGGAGAGCGTTATAGCAGGGAGAAATGAGCGTTAGCAGGGAGAAGTAGGGATTAGGAAAACAAGCGCGAATGTTGAATAACCGGTTAACGTAGTTGATTTAGTTCGCCATTTTTCCGTTCGCTGATTTCGTTTTCAATTGAATTTTTTAAAAAATGGCTGATCAAGTTTTGAAAGAACAACAGCCCTTTTCCGGGGCATCTGAGAAGTTAAAACGGTTGTGCGCGTTATGTGATGAGAAATTTCGAACGATGAGAGAATTAAAAAAACACTACATAGAATAACCATGATGATTTAGAACTGAAACATGAAAAACACGTATTTAACACAGATGAAGGTTTTGAAAAGTGGAAAAGGAAGAAATAAGAACGAAGTCGGCTTTTGTGAAACGTGGGGGTGTCAAGAAAGTAACAAACAAGCAATTTACTTATTATATGTGTCATAGGAGTGGTATTGCAATTATTAAATCAGAAAGAAAACGCCATGAAAATATAGGAGGATCTATGAAATGTAGAAAAACATGTCCAGCTTTTATGACATCTATCCGAGAACAACAACAACAAGAAGCGATTAAAATAACAGTTGAGTATCAATCTGTGCATGCTGGTCATGAAATGGAGGTAGGTAAACTTAATCTTCATGGAGATGATAGAAGAGATTTAGCTGCTCTTCTGAAAGCAGGGGTACCATCTACTAAAATTATAGAAGGTATTCAAAAGAAATATCTACCTACTGAAAGATTAGGACTTTTAACTAAAAAGGATCTTCATAATTTAAGTCGAAGTTTTAAATTTGATGAAACAGATTTACATACTGAAGATTCAATATCTGTTGATTTGCAGGTTAAAAAAATGCAAAGGGGCACCTATAATCCTATTTTAGTATACAAACCAGTTGGTTCTGCTCTCGCAAATAATCCACTGATCAAAAAGCAGGATTTCATTCTCTGCATAATGACTGAAGCGCAGTGTTGGAACTGCTGCAAATATATGGAAAAATATCATTATGATGGACTACTCATGACATATATCAAAATACGGTTATCTACTAACAACCGTAATGGTATGCGACGATAACCATGAAGGATTACCAGTAGCAATTTGCTACTCCAATGGAGTATGCAGCAATATACTTGAGCCATTTTTTGAGGAAATAAGAAACAGGCTGACTCATTTACAGCCAAAAGTTTTTATGTCAGATGATGATCCTGCTTTTTGGAATGCTTAGAAAAGAGTATTTGGAGATGTTAAATACAATTTGCTATGCAGTTGGCATGTGTCACGAAGCTGGAATAGGAATCTTAATTCTAAAGTAAAAGACCCAGAATTAAGAAAGGAGAAGGACAATAAATTGAATACATTGGTGTCTGAAATTGACGAATTAACTTTTGAACGCTTTTATGATGATTTTGTACAAAATTATACAAAAAATGAAGAATCAAAAAATTTTGTAAAATAACCTTTTTTGTTAAAAATTATGGAGGAAGGACAGGGCCGATCCTAGGGTATCGGCCACCCTCGTGCAAACGCCTAATGTGCCGCCCCCCAGAGAACTTTTCATATTTTGACTAATACTTAACACTGACGGGAAAAAATCGTCTACTTATATGTGAATAAAAAGTAAAACACATTAATAATAACTCAAATAAAATTTGAAGTGCAGAACTTCATTTTTTGGATGGGTAATGAGTTATAATAGCGACAAAATATGAGTTAACAAAATAATAAACTAACAAAAATATAACCTTTAAAATAAAAATAAACATTTTATAATTATAAATGCAAAACAACACAATTTACTCAAAAAATAGGATCTAATAAAAATAAATACTTAGGTACAAATATCGTGAAACGAACAGTATATAAATCAGTCATTCTACTAAGTAATAAAAATCCCGCGTATAGCGCGCGCGCACTCAAAAAATAAGATCGAAATTTACGGTTGCGCGTTATACGCCGGGTATAAAAGTGAGAGCTTTAAAAATACAAAAAGATGAGCATAGAAGAAGATCAGATTTTTACATGTATCGAAATACTGTTTCTGTGAAAGAAACATTCTTTATGAACTTAAAGGGTTGTAATTCTGAAAGTACACTATTTTTTACTAAAGCTTGGAATAATATTCAAATAACAAAATCATTGCGCACATGCATTCCAGCTTTCTTCGTAAAAAAGGGTGTGCGTGTTATAATATACGGGGAATATCTGTAGAGGCACGTTATACGCCAGATTTTACTGTAATTATAAAATAACTTTTCTGGCTTTCTGAGAAGCAAATTTATTAATAGTTTCGGTTAAATAAGTTTTTCTGATATTTCGGATTCAATTGAGAATATGGCCAAATCTGAAATCCTTTCTTCTGTCATATTATTTCTCAAGTAATTTTTAATGATTTTTAATTTACTGAAACTTCTTTCATCGGAAGATACAAAAACAGGTTAGCTTAAAAAAATTCTTAATGCTAGAGCGAAATTGGGAAAACAGGAAATAAGAGCAATTTTCCCTATAATTTCCAATATCTCAGTTGGCTGTTTTTTACCAGGAAAAATGTCTTTGAATGAAGTTATTTCATTGAAGAGCTGTATACCGTCTATATCTTATTTTGGAATTTATTTTTTATTTTCTCTTACTGTTCCAGCAATAGGTTTTTTTTTTTCTTCAAAAATTAATCTGCGTACCAGTTGTCTCCTTTAAAGTCACGTTCTTCCCAAATGTTTATGTGTCTATACATATAAAACATTTATTTCTAACTGTGTCTCTCTCTTCTAAATCTGGATCGATTTCAGTGGAGGAATCATACTTGCTGTTATACTCTTCATCATTTGATTCTTCCTCATCATAATCACGAACAGATTTCTTCATCCGAAAATACTGTTGCACTATATCTGTTAAATACTGTATGTATTAAATTTCTTAAATATCACATTTTTTCATCATAGCTACAATAATACGCCATAGTATAAAGAAGATTTAAAACGTGCTCATGCATTCAGAACTGTAACGGCGATTCACGCGCAAGGTATGACATACCCGAAGAGGCGGTATCAAAAATATATATTTAGAATTCACCTACAAGCTAAAGCCCCTCAAAGGATATGACTTTAAAGTCAGCTACACGAGAAACTATCAATTTTCCAAAGAAGGTTTAGAAGGAGCGTTGAAGAAAGGTAGACGGTGGGTATGAAAGTCTGCGCGGAGAGTGCCGGGTTAAAACTGAGAAAGATCTCTGACCTGATGTGCATTCTATATCGGTATAGTTAAAATATTTTTAAAATATTTCTACATTAGAGTGTATGTCGAGAGCATTTCTTTTGCAACTTCGATACTTTCTAAAAGCCTCGGGTCTTCCCGAGGGACGATTTCCGATTTCGAGTTATAATTTATTTCTCTGTAGCGGTGTGGAAGGAATTTCTGTGAATGCTTGAAAATAAAGTTATAAATATTGGATTAAAAAACAACTTTTCTTTTTTAATCGAATCTAAATTTTCAAACTTTTTAAAGTTTTCTATTTATTATTGCAAAGAGTAAATTTTTTCCTGAAATATTTAAAAAATTAAAATAATAATCTTAAACTTTTTAATTTTTTTTCCAAACTCTCAAAAAATTACATCTCATCTTTTTTTCAAATTTTCTGACTGATTTATGAAATTTCTGATTTAAAACAAACATATTTTTTTAATTAATTGTCTGTTTAAATATATTAGTTACATTTCTAGAACAAAGCGTAGCTTGGCTTCCAGATTACTTATATCAAAATTATAAAAATATCTCCACCAAAAGTAAGCTTTCAAAAATTCTAAGTTTTTTTTTTAAAAAAAACTAGGAACACACAATCATAATACTCTGAATTTGTAGTTTCCTTTTAAAGTTTCTAAACATAAGTTAACAAAACATTAATATTATTATTATACTTGTTTATTGTTTTATCAAATTCTTAATACTTTGAGACTAAACAGAACAATAAAACATTTCTGGAATAATTTGAAATTTCTAAAATAACTGAAAACTTTTTCATAAAAGTCACAATATCACAAAAGAAATCTAAATTTGTTAAACTAAATTTGCATTTTAATTACGTAAAAAATACTCAAGATTATACAACCTTGCTACTTATTGAATAATTTTTGGCATTTCTGTTTTGTTTGAAATCACTTATCCACTTTATAAATTGTGTTTATCATATTTTTGTTTCTGTAATGCATTTTGCCATCACTTTAATTAAATAGTTTTATACTACTAGGACCAACTAAAGAATATTACCTATTATTTTTTAAACATTTATTATTGTTCTGTAAAAATAAACCTTTCATTAAATGCTTTTTATAAGAAATTTCCGCTATATAGTTCTGACATTTTTATTGTTGCCTTTTTTTAAAGATTTTAAATATTGCTATAGATTGTTATAGATGAATTTTGATTAACTTTGTTAGAAGCGTACAGAATGCTATACAATATTTTAAAGAAATAATACTATTTCTATGTATTTTTATAATTAATTATACACATAATTAATTATTAGTTTGCATTAAATATTCTTTCAAATTCTCTGGGCAAAAGATCTTAATCAAGAAGGTATTGAGAAAATCACTCTTAAAATAGCAATAAATACAAAAAGAAATTGTGCTTTTCAAATTCAATCTTACAAATAATGGTTCTCTCAGCAGTATTAGAGTATATTAGAGAAATTATGAGTTTATTTCACATGTTACCTCAATAAAAAGAACAAAAAATGTGTGTGTATCTTTAAGTAAACTTAACATACTTTATTTCTTTGAAAATTCTTTTCACAGTCTGAAGCAATTTAAATAAAATAGATTAATATAGATTAATAATAATCTATAATTATAATCTATAATTATATAATTATAGATTGTTTCATTTATTACTAAACAAAATTGTCGTAATACGTTATGATTACAAACAAAATCATCAAAATAAATACAACTATGTTTTATTTCAATTTCGCGCTATTGTTAGGATCCTTTTAAGTATGGTAAATAATAAATGAATGTACTCAAAGGCTCATTAGTGTTTTGTATTTTAAATGAACTACTACCGTTTTTCATAAGTTTCTGATGGGAGGCCAGAACTTCCTAATTTAGAATTAGCCCCTGAGATGGCTTGGAATTTGTTTACGAGTCCCCGGACCGGATGTGGTTAAATTCCTTTTTGGTGGGGTGCGTCAAGAAAGATTCCCGCGTTAAGAAAGTTCACTAAACTCATAAATTTTGAGGTTGTGTAACACTGCTCTGGCCTCTGGACCAATCAGAGACAATTAAAGTGGACAAGACAAAGAGTCCGCTCTAGGATTTTTGTGTGAAAAGTCGTAAAATAAAACGGGACGCACCTCGATTTTACAGAGAGAGAGAGAGAGCCGATTCCAGAGCTGCAGACAATCACGAAAATACTCCGGAGACTCCGGGCATCAACCGCGTCCATTCCTTGCACTTTCTCTCTCTCAAGATAAGTTAAATTTTGATCTTCTTGTAGTGAAGTAAATTTCCATATACTTGTGCTTAAAATAAATTTAATAATGTTTCAAAACTCTACGATCAGTGTATGATTTAGTGTGAGATGAGTGTTTTAATTTTAGAATTAGTTAACTTAATTAATTGTCATGATGCGATGCGAAATTAGGAATCTGGGTTCAAAGTTTAAGAAATTAAATAAGTTTAAAATAGCGTCGCATCATTTCTAAAGGAATTAATTATTTTTATACGAGAGGCAAATAATATTCTTTCATTCAGAATTCACACGGAAAGTTTATCTCATTTGAAGCCAGTGACATACTATCTTATAAATGTAGAAAGGAACTCTTAATATGACCATTAATAACATTTACAAATTTTGCTTACACATGCCCGGAGCCCATGTAGCTAGGGGGTTGGATCATTGATACTGGCCCGCTGATAAGGCAGGCTACACCCCTGATGAGAAGGAATGTTCCTCAGAATTTGAAATCCATTCTTATTTTTCTCGAACTATGTTATGCTATCGGGAAATCGGAACTTATTTTGATTTTTCAATAACTATTTAAAATTCAGCATATTTATCAAACTTATTATAAATTTTACTTTGAGAAATTCACACAAAATTTTGCTACATCGAAAGAATTATAGGCGGTTTGCGGCCGCCTCCTTGTTTCGGCCGCTGGCGTGCGGTGCACGCGCTGTACACCTGCTGAGACCGGCCCTGAGGAAGGAAAGAAAAGTGGGCATATTGCCACAGAATTGGATGCGGAATAAACGTTAACAATAAATTAGAAAGGTGGCACAGATTGTTAAAATATGAAGAAGGCAATGGTAAAACCATCAAACGATTAGATAAATCTCTTTCGATGGTTCTGAATCCAATTTCGAAAAAATTGACGAGCCGAATAATTTCCATGGAAAGAGGAAAGTTAACATTTAAAATATCTACGATAAGGACACGACATCAGAAAAGTTCTTCAGAAACGCGGAGAGAGAAAATTATTCGGCTATACAACTCGAACCAGCGAAATGGGTTGCATGTAAAAGCCTAGAGAATGCAATTTATACATATGAAATAAACATAGTAAACGACTGAGATTGTCCGATCCGCAGCGTCACATGCAAAATATGTGTGTATTCATTCATTCAATTTTAATTGTGCAGATTACACTGTAAAGTTTACCATTTGGGAACTAATTTGATATCGGGGGTAATTGCGCCAAGCGCTGCTTGGCGCGATAAGATCGCGCCTAGCAGCGTTTGCTGTAGTTGGAATGGAATCCAATATGGCGACCTAACGGTAATTTAATGATACACAATAATTTTAAAGAATTGTTCTGAAATGCACATTTTAAATAAAGGATATAGGAAGAGATTGAGAATAACGTAGATCAATCAATAAATAATGAATATCAATAATATGTAATAAAAAGTAACGTAATAATAATAGTATTATAAGCAGCATATAATAAGCTTATAATATTATTTTATCGTAATTATATATAATATTCATATAGTACAATTTAGTAACAGTTATTAGAAATAATAATCATATAATTCAATAGAAATTATAAAAATAATCACTGAATGTAAAAAAATAAAAAGTAATGCATAAGATTACTCGTATTACATAATGGTAAATAAATAACATAATAGCTATAAATAAACAAAAAATAGTTATAAATAAATAACATAATAGCTATAAATAAACAAAAAAAATAGTTATAAATAAATAACATAATAATTATAAATAAATAACAGTAATAGTTATAAATAAATAACATAATAATTATAAATAAATAACAGTAATAGTTATAAATAAATAACAATATTAATTATAAATAAATAAGAAAATATGTAATATTTATAAATAAATGTTAATAGAAAGAATTATAAATAACGAATGTTAGATAATTATTAAAAAAGTAGTAATTGCATTTTTGTATTACGTTATGAATAAAATAATTACATAATGTATGTTAAAATTAATTAAGTACAGTGGGTGATCGGTTAGCGAACATAATCCATTCCAAGACTATGTTCGCTATCCGAATTGTTCGTTAACCGATCATCGATTCACCATAGACTTCTATGTGAAATCGATTAATTCGTTCTGGAGACACTAAAAATTAAATTTTAAAAAATGTATAATTTCTTAGTAAGTTTTCAAAAAAATAATACATACATATAGTCTTGCATATTAATCAGTCCTTTTCATTTTTTGCTTATGGGGCGTTAAAGAACATGTCCAATGTCGATTGCTTTTCTCTCTTTTTCAGGATTTTCCGGAAGTAATTAATAGCATTGTCGTTGTAAAGATCCCCAACCCTACTGACATCAGCTTGGTTTGGGTGCCATTCTAAGACCATTGCTCTAACATTCGCCCACTTTTTCAAAAGATCTTTAATGACAGATGTCGGCATTGGTCCTCTTTCGTCTTCCTCTTGTTCAGAAGGAGACACATTTCACTGTGTTTCTTGGTGTTCTACATTCAAAATTTCTTGGAGTTCTTCTGTCGTCAGTTCATCTTCATGTCCCATTATGAGTTCTATGTCATCTTCGTTCCCCTCCAATTCCAGATCTCTAGTAGTTGTCAAAATTTCATCCATAATTTCAGGGATGTGTCCCTGATCACCTCCAAATATGTGTTCATTGTCCAAACACAAAAAATCTTTCTTGGAAGTGTTCGTTATCTGATCACAAAAATATTTCGTGAAAGTGTTCGTTAACCGATCACCCACTGTATTCTAATTGCAAAGTAGTAAAAGCTTGCAATATGAAACTTGCATAGCAAGTTCCTTCAAAGAATTGCATCGAACAAAGAACGTAAAAAAAACATTTTTAAACGTAAAATAAAACGGAAATAAACGATTTATAGCGATAATTAAAAGCACATAACACTTATTCTTCTAAGGAAAAAATATTCTAGTACTCACTCATTTTAGAAATATCCATATTCGAAAATAGCACATAATTAAACAGAAGACGCAAACACTAGAAAAATTACACTAGAAAAATTACATTGAAAATGGTTAAATTTTTACAGAAATTAGAAATTTTTTATTAGAGTCGTCTGAAATTAAAAGGGTTACAGCGGGAAAAAACCAATAAAAGTTATTTCTAATGTATGCGTTATCCCCATGGCAACCACATCGACGGATGATAAAAATATTAAGGTAACCATATTGTAATGTTATCACCCATCTTGGCGAACATAAACAATAACTTGGCGCTATTATCCCCGATATCAAACTAGCACCGAAGATTCAAATCATTTGAGGAGAGAAAAGGAAAGAGAAGCAATTTTAAGAGAAAAGGAAAAGTATGTTGTGTGTGAGGAACATGCAGAGTTAGTTTACGAACGAATAAGGAGACATACGCAATTTATTAACACTGCAGCAAGTATTGCAAGCACAGAAGACATGAAACGTTTAGATCAATGTCTAGAAGACTTGAAGAAGCATATAGGCTATTCAGAATTTGGCTCGTCTCTACCAAGTAATGAAAATTTTTCCAGCCAATAGAAATATCATTAAACAACGGCCAGACCTTTAAGAAAGCAGAAGCTAGCCAAAGTTATGTAAGTAGACTTTATAAGCATTCACTCTTGCCTCATTTTATGTCAGAATGAGGAGCCGTAGGAGACGCTGAACGGTTCAGACGTGTCAGTCTGAGCTCCTAGATTGTTATCATAGCACATAGTCAGGGAGAGCATGTAAAGTCCTTTGTAGCACTTTTCAGGACTTTTATATCAAGGGGGTTGCCTCCAGTTGTTTGTTGATAGATTTTTATTTCAAGTTTGAAATTTTCGTGGAAAATGAGTGACCCTGAGTCAGAAGTCGAATCGATGAAATCGTACAAATCCGGATCCAATCTGTCAGCTAAATCAGGATCTTTTACCCCAGGACTACCCTTATCAGACTGCGAGAGAAGAAGAAAGGCCATTAAGACCATTGAGGGCTACAATCTTGGAATTCTCACACACCAGAAGATTATCGAGTTCAATCGCAACTATGGAGATAAAAGCAGGATTCCTGAACTAGAGTTCTTCTTGAAGAAGCTTACTGCAGAAAAAGAAGTAATGATAAGTGAGCTACGTAATATTCCTCCTTGTTTAGATACTGACTGCTCGGAGCATACTGTCTTAAAACCACTTGTCTTAGAACCCGAATTGGTTAACTCTAAATCTAAAAAACAATCCCAGAAGCGTAAAATTGAAAAGGAAAATTCGGAGAGTTTTGCTTTTCCTAAGTAAACTGCTAGACCGACCACCTCATCTAAAGTACTTAAACCCCTCCACAGGGCCGGCACTAGCAGTTTCGCCGCCCCGGGCAGAGAGGTAAAATGCCACTCCCCATTTATAACAAAAATTAAAAGAGATAACCTAAACCCTTCCCACGCTTAATGGTAAAATAAAACTCGAGCAAAAAATACTGATTTATTAATTTATGTTTGGCACTAAATTAAAATTAGGTTTGCACAGAAAAAAAGAAGAAAAGAGTCATTTCTAGTGTATAATTATAAAATACAGATATTAAAAAATAATTAAACAAATTATTAAAAATACATTTAAACCGAGAGCTAAAAGTGTTTCTTTCTCACTTTTAATTCTGAGCATTTTTTTAATATTTTCTTTAACGTTAATTTTTTCAGTCAGTTCGTGTTTAGGGTTTCTGATTTCCCGGGTTTTTCCATTCCCGGGAATGTCCGGGAAATCCCGGGAATGCAATTGTAGTTCCCGGGATTCCCGGGAATACATCAAAATTTCAAAAAAAATTTAAAAACAAGTTATTTTTAAATAAAATCAATAATAATTACATAAAATAAGGATACATATAAATCCAAAAGTAATACTTATTTATATAATGACTAAAAAACACAAAAAATATACAATAAATTGATTATTCATTTTTAAAATAAGATTTCTAAAAGCATAAGCAATTATTACTTTTATCACTCAACCTAGTTCTAAGCTTTGTAACGAACAGTCCAGCAGCAGAAAATGCTCTCTCGGCTTCAACTGACGTTGGAAGAATTGTTTTTAAAGCATCACAAAGTTTTATAATGTTTGGTGATGGATTTTCAGTCGAGTCGAACTGCATCTCTTGTTTCATGATTTTGTTGAAACTCTGGTACTTTTTTTGGTTGAACAATATAAAACTTTTGTTTTAGAGTAAATTGCTTTCTATAATTTTTCGTCTAATGCCAGAGGTTTTTCTTTCAAAATCTCTATGCTCTCTTCTTCTGAGTGTGAAAAGTTGGTTATTCATTCCTCTTCGCAGAAAAGCCTTGTCCCTATCATTTGTGTGTGGGTTTGTCTAACCAAACAATTTTTACCAGGCAATCACGAAATATTGCCAGTAACTGCAGCTGCTTCGTATTTTCTCCCAAAATTCAGGTATTGCATTAATCCTATTAAATTAACGTTGCGTCTCTCATTAATTCTTTGGATTAGAGAATATTTCATATTTTTTGCAAATTCTGAATTTTGTTCGTTCAATTCTCCAATGACGAAAGAAAATACACCTTCTACAGTTAGCAAAGTTGCATTTCGACTGCATAATTTTTCTAAGCCAATTTTTACTGGCTTTAAGCCTTTTACAATTGTAGTCACAGTTTCAAACTCTACATTGACCCTCATTTGTTCTTCTTTAATGTCGATTAATGCTTTTGAAATTGCTAACTTTATTTCTAAAAATATTTCAAGCATTGCCAACAAACTATTCCAGCGTGTTTTGGTATCCAAACAAACCATCTTTTCACAGCCAAACTCTTCTTTAACATATTTTTGTAAAATATCATTCTTTATAGGGGACTTTCTGAATAATTTTACTACATTTCTAATCTTTTTTATAGTTTCATTTATGTTAGTTATGGAATTTTTTTCTGCATAAGTGACATGAAACAAAGCATCTGTTCCTACACCGCTTTCAAATTCTAAATCTAATGCTTTGTCTAAATTTTCTGCAAGCTCTTCACTTTCACCATTGTCTTCTTATTCATGCGATTTATCTTCTACTTCAACAGTGTTTTCTACCAAATCTATTTGTTTATTATAAAACACATCGCACACGGCTAGGTGTATGGCGTGTGCATAGCACAGGTGATACTCGCAACTCATTATATATTTTTTTCCGAACTTAACCATCATACACCATCAGTAACACACGCAACTATGTGCTTTTCTGTTGTGATTCCGAATTCCTGTAGTTTAGTCTCAGCCGCTTTAACACAATTTTCTGCCTGAAAGGATCCCCTAATTGTTAGCATTCCTAAATTAAAGATTTCACCCTCATTGAAGTGAACGTTTATGTTCAAATATCGTCTATTTTTAAGCGATGTAAACTCATCGAGCGTCAAGCTACAACGAAGTCCTGCGTTTAACTTTGATGAAATTTCATTAGTAACCCGAGCTTTAATCACATTATATTGTTTATATATACAAGCTTCATAACATCACTAGGGTTTGGAGGAAAGGAATAACCTTTATCATGTAAGGACTTCCTAATAAAGTTACTTTTTGTTATTGCATTAACCGTGAATCCATCTACACAAACAAGTTTACTTATAATTTCCTCTAGTGTTTCTTTTTTTTTTCTTTAAGAAAATATAATAATAAGGGTTTCTTTTGTTCAGAAGTAATTCTAATATCATTATCACTATCAATTTTTCTCTTAGTAATTTCAGTATTTTGTGATCCTGACGAAACGGATTGAGTTGCTTTCGATATATTATGCTGAATTTGTAAATGCCGAAGCAAACCACTTGTAGACCAACCTCTACACTTAAAAATATTGCTACATTTCATGCATTTTGCACTTTCTTCATTTTTATTTTTTATGAAATACTGCCAAACAAAGGACTTCGTAATTGAGACAGACATATTTCAAATGGTTATATTTAATTTTATATCTGAAAGAAATATATAAATGGTAAGAAAAATAAGTAGATCTCAAATATTTGGATGTGTTACATCAACAGAACAATTAATTAATACAATACAATTTTTATGTTCAGAACAAAACTTGAAACAATCTTCTTCGTTTCGGTTCTATTAAATATATATATATATATATATATATATATATATATATGCAGTCAGACCACCATTTTACAAATCTTTCTATATTGCAAATTTTTTCCTGGAACCTAGAACAGAAAAATATTGAAAGAGAAATCGCTATTTAACAAATTTTCCACATAATGAACTTTTCTTCTGGTTTTAGCGATTTCGTTAAATAGAGGCCCGACTGTATGTATGTGTATATATATACTAAAATACTATAAACAAATATAGGAGTATAAATATATGCCAAAAGTTAAGTATATATATATCATCAGTTCCAGTTTTTGTTCTGGAAAGACTGTTTCTTTCCCTCAGTTTTCAATTCAGCCTCGACTGATTAATTTTCAGATTTTTAAACGTTTGAATTTGTATTAAAATGTGTATATAATATAACTATAAATAAACCTGATAAAGGTTTAGAAAGTAAATAGTGTATCAAATATATTTTCATCCATGCTCCCTGCAAAATTAGTATCATTTTGTGAGGCAAACAGAAATTTTAAAATCTGCCTTTTTACTCATTGAAATCCCCTAGATGTTTTGATAAATAATTTAAAAAGGTAGTTTGTAACGAAATCTACAGAAAA
The DNA here is from genome assembly GCA_019973935.1 of Trichonephila clavipes. Lineage (NCBI taxonomy): Eukaryota > Metazoa > Arthropoda > Arachnida > Araneae > Nephilidae > Trichonephila > Trichonephila clavipes. Next base: position 184,111 of record BMAU01015568.1, read on the forward strand.
AAGTACTTCGAAGGAATAAATAATTATTCTGAAGAAAGAAATTATTAAAAATTCGAATACAAAAGAATTTGCTTAGTTTATAATAAATAAATGTCACACTATCTTTATTTTGCAGATGCAGTTACTGTCTCGATTTTTCATTTTCAACTTTATCATATACACAGAGGAAAAAATCTTTTCCCAAATTAAAAGTTTAAAAAAAAATATTTTTTTTAATTTTTTTTTTGCACTAAAGAAAAAAATTGTGTTGGCATGGAAACAATGTTAGAATTCAAGATTTTATAAATTAAAAATCTCGGGGAAAAAATTCACATTTGAAAAGTACTTACTAAAATTAACCTTCCTTTACTGACTCATAGGCGTTTGAAAATTAACCAGTCTAAGGTGAATCAATTATTAATTATTAAGGTTGTTACTAAGAGATAAATATTAATAAATACATGAAAACTCATTTGCTGCTGAAGTGCCGATTATGTGCGTTAAAAATTTTAATTATTGTATTTAAGGTATTTTATTTGTACAACCGATTTCTTGTTTATGGAATTGTTATATTGTAGTTACATAAATATAAACAAATATTAAGAATCTCACTCGAAATTTAGGTTTAGAAAAATAAGAAATATCGCGAGATTGTTTATAAAAATATTCTCCCCCCCCCCCAACAGTTTGTGGGCTCATTCCCTTCTTCAAATTGCTCATTCAATTAAATAGCTCATAATAAAGACAAGTATCCGAAAAAAAAATTTTGAAAAAATATTAAACAAATAATAGTTTTAAGTATTAGTACTTACGTTATCCACATAAATCAAGATCTTGGAACTTCGATCAGACAGTGCTAATTTGCTATGAAATGTGATTACTTTAAAAAACCAAATACTTCTTGTTAACGAAGCTTGATACCGAGATAGAAATTGATTTGGACAGATACTCCTACCCACAGCTAGCTGGAAAAATTCTCACCAATCCAACGAAAGCTTTAATCTTTCTTTCTCATATTACACTCTTACCCCACGAACATTCCTTCGTTCAGGAAGTTCGGGGTGAATGATCGCAAATTGTCACAGTGGTCAGCTAACGATGTCCGAGGTTGAAATCTACAGTCATGTCAAAAATAACTACCTCATAGATAATTGAAGCCCCGTGCGATTCCCGGGAACGAAATATAATTCCCGGGAATAGAAAAAGTACAGAAATCTTATGATTTCCTGGGATCGCGGGAAAGAAACCCAATTCGTGTTCAATGGCTATTGTTGTCAAGCCATTTAGCCGATCCTCGATTGTTGTGGAGCCATAGAAAATGTGAATATTTTGCATACACATTTTAAATTTTTTTCTTCTAATTTTTATTTTGACTCGTGGAACTCTTGGTTTATTTTCTTCATAAACTATTTAATTTTACAGCCAATTTGCCGCCCCCGGGCAGGCGCCCGGCTTGCCCACCCTTAGCGCCGGCCCTGGGGTAAGATCTCTCTCTCTCTAGAATAATTGCACTAAACCTATCACCTTGCCTATCATCTTTTAATTTTTTAGTTTGTGATGTCACTTCCAGTAATATGTACTATAAAAATTGGGAGGGAGTAAGTACTTCTATGTTTATTTTCTGCATCTACAAAGATGTGAAATTCTACAAAAGCATTTAAGCTCTAAGACAATAGCGCACACAGGAATTTTTCAAGGAGGGGGGAGGTTTGGGGTTGAATGTCCACCATTCTTGTAACATGCTCCTTTTTGATTTTGTCAATTTTCGGGAACAAAAAACAGCAAAAAGATAATTATTGAATAAATAATTAGCATTAATTAAATTAATCATTAATAACAAATACTTATTTAAATTTTGCGTACTATATACTTAGAATTATAATCAATCGGAAAAAAATCAAGGGTTTGGGGGTCCGGACCCCCCCACGCCCCTTGTGTGCGTCACTGCACCTGACATATTCTATGTAGTACATGTAAATGAAAATTCAAGTTTTAAGTCACGCACTGTCATTGACTTTAGTAACAATAATAATAATTTGATGTAAATGTCATTAGATAATAATAAGAGATTAGCTTCTTAATAATATAATTGTAGGTTAAAACGATTTTTGTCTCAAAGAAAATTATAAGCTCCTTTCCAAACATATTGTTTAATTTTTACGCATGTGTGTGTGTTGGGTAACCAATAACAGCTCAGAAAATAGGCTACATTATGTGGTATCCTGTTTAAGAAAATGTAGATGGTAAAAAATAAATTGTACTTAAGGTGACTTGGCACCCTTTGAGCAAACTTCTTTATTTACGTATTTAAAAATTATATTTTAACACTTTATACAATGTTTCTATTCAAGAAAATGTTACCAGATGAAAATTTTCATATATTATTCACACAATTTTAAACATTTAAATTTTTTGAAGAAAATTGGGAAAATTTTAAAATTCTACTCCTTTTGTAAAAATTAATTTTTTGACCTGAAATTTTTTTATAATATTCTTATGGATGATCTTAGCAACTTTAGGGATCGATTTTAGAATAACTTAATTCGTTTTCGAGAAAAAAAATAAAATGTTGATATACAGGCTAAAAATCAACGAAAAAGCCAACATGTCTTACATTTTATTTTTTTTAAAAAAAAAGTATTCAGTTTATAGCAAAACGGATCCTTAATTTTATTACATGCTTTATTTTTAACACGCAGGAAAAAAATTGAAGTGATTGGTAAATAATTGTCGAAGGAGTAGCATTTTGAATGCACTAAGATTTCGAAAAACACAAACTGAGAAAAACCACTTTTAAAGTTTATAATTCTGAAAAATAATTATTATAAGCTTAATTAAACTTGAAATACCACTTTAAGATATTACTTATACGTTTTTCTTTAAAATAATTGCATTTTCATATGTTTTCAACCCACACATTTTTATAAATGATCAACTTTTAGAGAGTACTAATTGCACAAGAAAACTCAAGAAAAACTTTAAAAAAAAAATATTTTTTCTGTCACGACAGAAATTTTAGCTGTTTTTCTTCTTATAATATTAAAGTATTACATTTGTATGAAAAATATATCAGGAATAAGAACTGAAATTATATAAAATTATTAATATAAAATGCCTTAATTTAAAAATTTTACATGCACACATTTCACAAGGAAGAAAAATTACATTATTGTATTGCCTCGGAAATATTCTGCTTTTAATACTACACATTGTTTTTTATAGTTATTATTTCTATTTATAAAATAGATTTTTTTTATCATAACGCATTTTTTAGCTTTTTTTTCTAAAAAGCGGGTGTGGCTGAATTGCCTAATTTGTTTTCAAATGAAGTTTTATTCAACTTCTAACTTTCCGACAGCACAAGTGATATATCAATCGAAAGATAATAATGCAAAGAATAAGATTAAATGAAAAAAAAAACGATACGTTTGTGATTTGTAGGGTACCAAGTCCCCTTAAATTTGTGTTTCTGAATTGTCTTATAAGAAACTCTCATCATGAACATAATAAGTTTCGATACAAGTCTTTAAAAAGGAAACGTCATTTTTCTGTGAAAATGGTTATTAGAGCACTTTTTCATAAATTGTTATAATCTTTTTTAACCACATTTCAATTTCTTATTATATAAATTAATGTTATTATTTCTGGTATTAATGAAAATACGACAAAACTGTGTACTAAAAATTCCATTTTAGACGACATAAACTGGTTAGGGAAGCAACTGAGGGCAAAAAAAGTATCTGGTCCCTCCACAATGGAGGGGGGAGGGAAAGAAGCTCAATTTGTGGTTTTTACGACTGCTTGACCTGTTTGCCCTTCTTCACTGTTCAAAGACGATTATTGCTCATCGTACATTATGCAAGAAAAAACTTGTGCATTCTACTAGCTGTTGATGTGTTTCCTTTAGCTGTTTGAAAGTAATTTCTACTCCTCCCAAAGAATTTTTGTCACCCCTATTCCAAACTTCACGATTTATTATTAATTCCCCTTTACAAGAGGAAAATGCCCACGAGAGAGACTGAAAAACTTAGAACCTTCTCTCTGGATGAAAAAGCTCCCGCGCAGTATTCGTTTTCGATATGAGTCTTGTGCGTGTTATTATTCGTGTTTTAATATAATGTTTTTCTTCTAAGTTCCGCTTGTTTCTTTCGTCGGTGTGCCTGAGTTTCACTTATTCGATTTATCACAGCAAATGAAGAATATTAAAGCAGTAGTTCACCCAGGCGAAACGAGGTGAGCAAAGTTTTGAATCTAATGATTAGAGTTTGCTTTACCTTGCAAAGAATCAGCTCGTTGGCTACTTCATATTTTTAAAATCCAATAATTTGTATTGATTTATAAAAGAGATATATTTACTATGTTAATTAAATATCTTCAATAAACGCACAGTTAAAAAATTATTAGTAACATAAAAATACATATACTAATAAAGACTGATATCTGTGTGCTTATAACAAAGTGTTGTTTTATACATCAGTATATAATTTCATTAATTCAAGTGATTAATATACATTTATTGAACGTATGTAATGTATATGTATATATATACTACGTTATTTTATTCAAAAGACCAATTTTAAACTGAAACTATATAAATATTTAATTTAAATCCTTTTTCTTAGACATGATCTATAAAAAGATAATTACTGATGGGGGGCCGCCGGTCCCTAAGGATTGCAACTGTAATTTTTATATCTGCCCTGTTGTTGTTTACAAGAAAAGGAATTTCTGGGAGCGCCTCTCACCCCACCGAAAAGGGTGACGCGTTCCCACGCCTGGAAGAAGGCAATGTACCCATAAATACATCATGGTTTGGGATGTTTTTTGGGAATTTCCCGCGTTTGGGGTAAGTCATTGACCGCGAGAGGATATCCCTCCGCTGACCCCAGACCAATCAGAAAAGCTGATTGAGTTTCGAAAAAGAATCCGCTCCAGAATACACAAGTAAACCGCCGCGAAATATAAGCGCATGCACGACGAATTGAGACACTCTCTGACACAATTTTTATCACCGATTTTGGTCTGACGACCCTATTTGACGAACACCGCGGTTGGAGACTCTCGGGATGTCCACACCATGATTCCTCTCTCTCAGATCCCTATTAGTTGACAGTTAAGTCATGTTTTGTTATATGTATCTCTTTATAATTTAACGTAAATTCAATCTTATTGTTTTAAAATAAATTAATGATTAATTAGAAAATGGTTTTTATTTAGCGTACAGTTTATTTGTTTTTTTAAAGATCTAATGTTTAAACGTAAACTATAGTGTGACGCCAACAGAAGAATAGAACCGGGTTTTATTTAAAATGGATCGAACGAAATAAATTAATCAAATTAACTTAAGTTAAACTGGCGTTGCATTATTACATACTTATCAAAAAAATTTAGCTTTAATCACAGAACAGCGAACCATGAGTTGCAGTACCAATAGTGTCAAAGTGATGTATGACAATTATACTTATTCTATGCTGCATATGCAAAGTAAAATTCAAGTTTTGATTCATACAGTTATTGATTTTAGTAACAATAATACTAATGATTTATTATTAATACTATTACATTGCAGTCAGAGATTAGCTCTTATATGATATAATTATAGGTTAAAACGATTTTTGTCTCATAGAAAATTACAAGCTATTTTACAACCTTCTTCAGTAGGAAAAAAACGTATTAAAAACATTATTAGCTTTTATTTTATGCCTTTACAAATTTTAAATGTGTTTTTCTCAGATTTTCATTTTGGAAGATATTGTGACGTTCTCCTTTCGAAACGAGTTTCACTCTTTCAGGACAATACTAGACAGAGATTTAGGTGCACGTGCAGCTGGGGTTCATTATCGCTTATTTAGCGTCTGAACTTTGGTGCCAGTTGGACTAGGCGGGCAATTGTCTGACCATTCTACTGTGGACGAGATCGCTTCCGGGGCAGCGGACTGTCGCCTTACATACACAATGGTAAATTGTCCTCAAAGGCGGTAAAACGACGACAGTGGGCCGAAGGGGTTCGGCCGGCGGAGCATGTGTCGGACACCTGCTGGTTTGTGAAGAAACTGGGTGAGTGGACGATTGGCGGATTATGGACCAATGGGCTCTAGTGAGTTGAGGTTCAAGGATCGACTCATATGGGCCCACCAATGAGAAAACGTGAGGGGGGAGAAATGGACTGCCCCTGATGTTTTAAAAGGCTGGAAAAACCGGGAGAAGAAAAAAGGAGAGAACGAGAAAAAGAAAGAAAAGAGCTTGGAAAAGACGAGGGCTGGTCGTTTTAGGAAGCGGAGAGAAGAATCCCAGAGTTTTTTTTGTTCCGTGATGCTGACCAGGAATCCAAAACGCGAATGAGAAATAACGCCTTGCGGACTGGACCGAGACAAGCTGTGGAGTGAGCGATTTCAAAACGGGGCTACCATACTGGCTAGGCACGGAAACTATTAACTTCACAATCTATCTTAAATCGATTATCCTATTGGAGAAAAAAATTAAAAGTATTTTTTTACTCCCACAACCTTGCTGTGATGTATTATTTTCATGCTACCTTCTGACGACGTTACAATATGAAAGGGTTTTCTATTCAATTTTTTTTTTTCTGTTCAAGATAATTTTGAAATTTTTTGAAGATACTTATATAAATATCTGTTCTATAAAAATTTTATATAAATTTAGATCTGAGAACACTCTCGCTAGTTTTTTAAAACATTTCAGTTAATATTTTAAAAATGTTCATATTCTTCCAGGTTTCCAAATTTAACAATATTCATGATTTTTCTCGGATTATCTATAAGAGCAATTGTTAAAATTCAACAACGAAACAGGTTTTCAATTTTATACCAACTTAAGGAAGCGTAATAAAAAGGAAGCTTAATTTGGAAATTAATTCGATGAATATAATATAGTCAGCCCTCCATTTTGCGAACCTCTATCTTGCAAATTTCTCTATATATTTCGCGTACTTTTTCATTGGAACCAAGAACATTTTATGATTTTCTTCGTCAAATAACCTCCAAATAACTAAGTGCATTTTCCATTTATCGAACTTTTTCTCTTGGGATTCGATTTTTTTTCTCTCTGTTTTTGAAATATTTTTGGACCTTCGTGTGATGTAATGAGCAAGTAAAATCATTTGAAACGATTAGACTTGAATTGTGTGAAAAAAAAATACGTGTCTGATGAGGTATTTCGTGCACTGTAAAGATGCGAAGAATGAGAGAAAAAATATTTTTTTTAAATGAAAAAACTCAAACAAAATTAATAAGACTTAACCAGTTGTTAAATTGAAGGACACGCATTCTTAAAATTACTGGTCATAAAATATGCATGTTTAAAATTACTTGTAGGCTTAAAATTGGAAAATGTTATTAAAATTCGTTAATCATAATACAAAAGTACTTTTTTAAAGTTGGAAATACTGAGTATTTCTTGACAAAGTTGTTTTCCCCCCCTGCTATCCTAGCTGAATTATTTTGATAGGTAAGATATGTAAAATAAATAGATATTAACTTACAAAAAAGGTGTGTTAACAATTAATTTTATAAAAATGTATAATTATGTGAATTTAAAATTTGTTTTAAGTGGTTTTTAAACTATATTGAAAGATAAATCACCATTTCACGAAATTTTCCAAATAACGAATTTTTTTTCAGGTTTAACGGCAACTGTATTTTAGTAAAATTTTTGTCATATTTTCATGCGTATCGGAAATAATAAAATTAATTTGTAAAACAAGAAATATATAGATGTGTTTGAAAACAGAATTATACAAACTATTTATGAAAAAAATGCTCTAGGCTATTTTCTTAGAAAAGTAACATTTTCTTGTGAAAGACTCAAATTGAAAAGGATTATTTCCCTGATGTGTATTCTTAAATAGCAATTTCAAATACAATTTGTATTTAAGATATGAGCAAAAAGAATTTTATTACATACCTAACAAAAAAAAATTGAATTAAATACGCTAAGACAAAAAAGATATCTCTACAAAAATAAAACTGGAGGTCTATCAAACCCTTCCTCCAAAAATTAAAACTCCTTTTTAAATTTCATCTTTATTCTTAACCCTATAGGAAATGTTCATGATACCCACGAAAATGTAAACGTACTTGTACATTCACTGGTGGATATCCCAAAATGTTTGTAAGGATTTAAAAAAAAAAAAGACTGAGCACCCCCACTTCCGCGGCAATTCTAAAAGACAGCACTTTCACAAAAAACTTTCTTTTCCCCTTTTTTCTCCATTTAACCAACACTGCACCCCGTTGTCCTTGCGCTCTGAAACCGACTCTATCTGTCAATCATTTCTTAACCACACCCCGTTGCTATAATAACGAAGGGTAATCTTTTTACACACATTATCACTTTGACATCATCTGAGTTACAAACAACGCCATCTGTTGGATAAAGGTAGTTTTTGAAAATATGGCCGTTGGTCTTAAGAGAAATATGTAATGTTACAGATCTCAATGTACAAAATTTAATGAAAATATCTAATGGTTTCTGTGATATAAAAATTTTTAATTGTACTGAATAACTTAATACATTTCAAAAAGCTCCATATGCAACTGGATTCAGTCTAAGCTGTCAATATTCTCACATAATGTTCATTTTATACATAAAAATAAAACCCAGAGAAGTTTTTTTCATACTTCTTTTTTTTTAAAATTAAACAATTACGTATGTTAAAATCTTCAGTTTTTTTCCTTAAAAACTATCTTTATGTTGTCTGGTTTTTATTATTTTTTCTACACTTAAATAAAAAACGCATATATTTATACACCGTTTCACTGCAATAGAGAAAAATGTGTTGTATAGGGAACATTTTAGTTATTGAAACGACAGAAATTATAGTTTCCTTATAAATAAAGTTATTAATGTGTATGGTGATTATAAGTATTCAACCATATTTGATTAAGGCAATTATTGCTATAATTAAGGGATACTATATTGTCTACAACTTATTTTCTTCATGTCATTGTAATAAATATAACTAATTTTAAACAATAAACAAACTTTCAGTTGGAAATGAAAAATTTAATTTTTTGATGTAATCATTGAAAATATGACTGAAAATGTATTTTAAATTCAAACAAACCCTAGAACTTTATATACAATATATCCAAATGTTAAATAATAAAACATGTCTGTTTGATTACAGGATTACTACTTTTATTTATGAATAACTTACCATTGTAAGAGTACAAAGATTTCAAATTAAATTTAAAAAAAAAGAGAGAATACTAAAAATTTTCAGCTCCAATAAACTGAGGTCATTCTTTTCCTTATGTTTGTCTTTTTTAAATATTTGTAAATTTTTTTCTAATATTGTTCTATAACTCTTTGCTTTCTTTGCGACAACCTCTGATGATCGCATCTGTGGGCAATTTTGAGTGCAGTGCCTACTGTACCGTTCTTCGACTTCTTTAGGACATTTCCTCCAAGTACAACTATGCAAACTTTCATTGACGTTTTGTGTTTTGCCAGAAACACAACAAAGAGAAATTTCATTCAAGGTAAGGAGCTGGTACATTAGTATAATTTTAGCTACTACTTCTGACAGTTTTGTTTTTATACTTCTATGACTACCTGGTATTATACTATCTGTCTTAGCTCTATTATAAAAGCACCAGGATAGCTTTCCTTCTGAGCATTTGCTGTGCATTGGCTTAGCATCAGTTGTACATGCAATGAAAAAAAAAGAGTTGCTGAAATTCATGTCTTCATCTTACCAACTTCTGGAACATTGTCGACAATCACTTTCCTCTAAGAGTTCTGTAATTTGGTAATAGATGCTTCAGTCAAACTACCCTGTTTCTGCCCGCCCAAAGTAAACAAACTTTATACCAAGTAGTTTGAGTTACAGTTATTTTCATGTTGCCAAATTTTAGAAAAATATAAAATTCATATATAGAGTAATAAAATAACAAAACATGGAATAAATAAAAGTAACATTCAAAATGAATAAAGAATACAGTACAGAAGCTTATTTCTGCAGCTGTTGCAAGCTGCGGTGTTTGATAGATGTAAACAAAGGGTCGTGGTCAAACAGGTGTTTGAATTGACTGGTTGGCATTTTTTCACATAAAATGCATTAAAATCTCTGAAGTTTTGATATCAAGGTACAATTTGCGTGATGCCAATTTTACTGTGATAGCTTTAATACATAAGTACCATTGTGTGCACGTTAATTTTCAGAAAGTAATAAATGTATTATGGTATTCTATCAAAAAATGTCACGCATAAGACAAAATTGTACATGTTTTCTTTTTAATCCTAGGGAAGTGGAGACCAGTACAGCAAGCGTGGGGACACATACAAGTTCTTTTGGCGATTGATTTGCTAGCTAAAAGACTTAAAAGCAACCCTTCCAAAAAAAGAATTGGTAAAATCCTAGGAGGACCCACTGCTGTTTTTGGCGCCAAATTGAAGGTTTTCAAAAAGGCGTCAATGACGAAAAACTCTTGGGAAGCGCATGCGTCAGCGGGGGGAGAAGGGGAGATGAAATGGGCTATTCGCAAAGATGAAATCGAATAAATACATTAAATTAATCATTATATAAAGAAAAAAACGGAGAAAGCAATGAAATTCATTTTAAAAAAGCATTCTAAAACCAGTGTGTACAACATGATTTACATTTTTAAAAAAGGACGAAAGGGGTGTTTCGCAAAGATAAAATCGAAGAAATACATGAAATCAATCATTTTAAAAAATGTTAAAAAGCACTTACCTTACGCTTGCATTTCGTCATGATCTGTTGGTGGATACACGCTTGCGATGGATGCAAGGAATTTATGAAAATTCTCATCCACCAACTCGTGATCGCCGCCACATGTATTCCGCAAGGTAAGAATCAAATTGACCCTTGACGTACGCTTTATGAAGGCCCTTTTTAATTGCAGACCAGGTGCCTTCAATGGAGTTGGTATGCGCACCGGTCTCGGGATCCACAAAAGTCAGACTATGGTTGACTCTTAAATGAACATACCCCTCGTCTGAGAGGCAGTCATAAGACTTCCAACAGTCCGAAATAATAGTGGTTCCCGGAAGGATCCATTCATGAATTACCTTAAGTAATTCCTCTTTCGTTCTAGACTCAAACACACGGAAGAAACATTTCTTGCTTTCTCTCTGCACTCCCCCAAACACCCATTTACCATTCACTCTTCTACACACCTTTTCCATATTTCATCTTTCCAAACAAATTTTCATCAATTTCACCTACACCACCCAGTTTCACACTCTCTTTCACACACACACATGCAAACATACAAACCTCACGACAAAACATATACGAGTCCACGACGGTATTCTTATTAACTTTCAAGTCATTCACCACGAACGCATTCATGCTCTTGCCAAACCAATATCTCGTCAAACGCAAGATAATAGTTATAGCAAGTTTGCTTTCGCTAAACCAAGTGCCCTTTCTCACACTCCGAACGACGTCGTGGCGATTATCTTTCGACTGGTTGCGGCAACGCCATTCGTAGCCGTCAAACGTTCCCTTTCGCTCTTGCAAACGCATATTTTTTTTACACCTCGGACATTCATAATGAGAAGCAATTAAATTAGCTTTCATACACCATTCTAACGTCTCTTTCTTCCCCTTTGTGCCCAGGAGCACAAAGAAACCTGTCGTAGCCTCACTTTCAACTAATTTCCTTTCACACGCCATTCTTAAAAACAACCGGTGGAGAGCAAACCTTCTCAAGCGAAGTCAAATGTCAAAATGACGTTTTTTCGGAAAAGGCGAAAAACGTTGCACTTTTTTTTAGGGTTGCCATTTTTTCGGTGATTTGAAAATCCAAATTTTTGGATGAAATGGAAGGGTTACCATATTGTAACCTTTATCGCTCAAAATTTGGCGACCAAAAGTGGGTCCTCCTAGGATTCAACCAAAGAATTTGTTCCTGAAAACATTTTATTTAACAGTATCTTTGCATTTAATATGTTGTGAACATTGTGTCATAATTCATTTGTGTTGTAAAAATAAAAACTTATTTTCATCAAAGAATCTTAATTGTTAATCAAAAACTTACATATTAATTCACTCTAATAATTAATACACATTGGCATAAAAAAGTAAATTATAAAAATTTTCTGCAAGTCTTAGATATATTTTAGAACCATCTATACTATATTGATAAATCATACTATAATTTTTGCATGTAACAATGAGAACAAAAATATATGTATAACGAATAATTGACGTGAACTTCTAAAAATTATTATGTCTTTTCTAATACATAATACATTCCTTGAAGATTGTATAATAATTCTAGAAAAGATACATTAATATATATATATATATATTCTAAAACATTAAAAATCAAAGAAAAATTTACTTCTATTTTTTAAATGGCTTAGAATAAATAAATCACAAATTATGCAATTTATATGTAAATCAATAACTCCAAATAAAGGATAATCAAATAAAATTTAATCATTAATATAATTCAATTCTTTAACTTATTGGTGAAAGAGTATTTACTTTTCTGTTTTAAATTTTGGAGAGAGTCATTTCTAAAAAAAATCAAACATTTGTAAATGATAATTACAAAGTGTCAAACATGTTGATTGTTATCTTATTAGAAAATTTCTTCAAATAGCTTCCATATCAACTCTAGTATTTTATGTACAAAATTGCTTTAAAAAGCTTAACATTTTAAAACAGATAAATCTATAATATCCACAAAAATCATAAACTCATATTCATAATTATTTTTACATGGATAAAACTGAGTTTTCAGAAATTAAATTATTTTATGAATTTATGCAAAATACCAAATACAGAAGAAAAAATTAAAAAGCTATATCATGGAAAAACTAATAATTACTGTTTGAGTAGCCGATGTTGAATAATTAGCCACTGAGAATAAAAGCAATGGACAAAGAGACATTTTCATCAGAAGATAATTCTCTACATCAAAATTTTCATATTACACTGGCTTCAAGAAATAAATTTTGTCACAAGTTAAATATGTACTTAAAGAAAATAAGTTAATAAAAACTAATCAAATTACAATTAATAATTTCTAAAAATTACCTTTTGCAATACCATTCCCCTTAAGAATTTTTAATTTAAAAAGAAATGACATTAACTTTTGCACAGTAAAAAAATAGTTATTTAAAAATCAATTTGCAGAAGGTAAAAATCAAAGACGAATACAATTTCGTAATTTTGTTCTATTGTCCAGATCAGGATTAACTATTTCCAGATTTGGTGACTAATTTCATACACCAGTTCAAGAGTTGGCGACTAAAATATTTAAGTTACAACCCATTCATCATTTTTTAAAAAAAATTCGAGTAGCTAAATGCTTTGAAATTAGCCATTTAACAAACATACCATTTTTATTTCTTTTATAATTTATTCATTGCACATGATTGTGTACGCATGAAAATGATATTTTGAATTTCTTTTATTTTGTTGAGAAAAAAGATGAGAATTTGCGACATGTCTCCTTAGGACTGATTAACATGACAGTGGAGAATTTTATTTTATTTTAATCACCATGGCAAGAAGAGTTAAATATTTGAGATTTCAAAATTTATGTATTGAACCAGATAGTGAAATACAAGAAATTAGTGTTTTAAATTTAATACTCTTAAATCTGACTAGGCAGAATTCCAGACACTTAGAAAAAGTTTTGTCAAAAGCCCTGTAAAAAGGCTGTGGCAAACTTCAAATAGACCATGATTGCATGGCACATTGTCTTAATAAAATTAGCATCCTTCAATCTAGTATATGCCAAATTTGTAAGTTTATCATCATGAATGCAAAGCATTTTGCCCAGAACTAGATAGTCACAAAAACATGTGGTGATATAAGCAAACTACTTGAATGCCAGAATTTTTATGAATACATCATGTTCCTTTTTTTTTTGTTTTGTTCCCATGTTAATTTGTCCTGGTTCTTACTTTAAATCTTTGTTCTTTTTTTAAAAAAATCTTTGTTGTGTAAAATTTGAGCTGTTTTATATATTTGGTTGATCCTTTCAATAAAGCCATATGTAACAACAGTGTTTCAAATTTAAGCTTTAGCAAATCTTAGCCATCTTTTGATTTGGGAATTGGTCAATGGTACAATACACAACTACCAATTTCTGATATAAACAAAGTAAAATAATTTGGTTAAGTTGAAAACTGAAATAATAAGTGCATCTTTCAGAGGTTTAAGTAATTTAATTTAACAAATAATAATCAGAAGAACAACTATTTAACATGCAAAAACAATCCATGTAAAAAAGAACAGAAATTTCAAGCTCTATAATTGACAGCCCTAGCATAAAACATGTAATTAAACTATCTGATTTTTAAATGAAAATATTCATTGAAAAATAATTTATAACATTTAACAATAAAATCTTTCAATCTAAGGAATTTAATTTTTGTTTTAAGGGAAAAATGCTAAAAAAAGTATTTTTAAAATAATTTTGCAATTATGAGGAAAAGTTATGTAACTGCAAAAAATAAACGTGTATTCTGTATTTAATGCAAACACACACAAATATTCCCAGCTTCTACTGGAACATAATTGTCCATATTTTCAACAATTACCACTGAATTGGGGATCAAGAGTTATGCAAATTGTTAAATAATTCCATATATTGTTTTCAGTTAGACTTAAATTAAGAAAATTTCTGATTGTCGTTATTATATGTTAAAATGGTGTAGGGAAAAAGAAAAAATTGTTTATATTGAAACATTATTATTTATAAGAAAAATACAAGCTTTACAATCCACTACATCAATATATTAGTGGTAGTCCCATGTATATCTTAAGAGTATTTTATTTACTTTATTGTATACCCCTTCCGAATATTTTTGCTTCTACGAAGGAATGAATGGCTTACAGGAGTTATATATGATATGTGCATTTCACAATTTACAAACCCCAAGTATATATATTACACGGATTAATATTATCAATGCACATTGAGTTAATATTCAAGGATCAAGAGGTGTTTCTTTGGACATATTGGCAGGGCTATATAAAACTTTTTTGCCTTTTCACAAAATGTTTCACAGGGTATTAAATATCTATATATTGTTTGCCATTGGGGTCTCAACCTTTAATTCAATAGATACTGCTGGAGAAGTGTATGTACTTCTCCAGCAGAGGTTTATTTGCCACAGTTTTATGGATAAAGGCTTTTAAGATATTAAAGTTTTATTTTATAGGAAACAAAACAAATATCCTTTCACTTATTATGACACTTCAAGACAGAACAAATATTTTTGCATTAAACGTTTCTGCAAAACTTTAATAACATTTATTTCGAAATTAATACCTAAAAGTGTTATTTATACTTAACACCACACTCACTCCATAAAAGTTTATAGCACAATGTTTTTCTTTTTTTGTTCTAACTGTAGAAAAACTTTAAATATATTATACAAATGTAATATATAATAAGCTGTTTTATAACTTATATGTAATGTGCATAAAGTAATTCCCTGTTCATTAATTAATATACATTATAAAATGTATATGTTTAGTGGGCATTTTGTACATGAATAATATATTCATGGGTATTTTCCAATTTACATATTAACTACATGATTATAGTTTAATTTTTGAATTCTCCTTAGATTGATTTTAGAATAAATTATTAACAAATGAAATTTTAACAAGTCAACATATCCCAAGATCATAATTTAGTGATAACAAAAAAAAAAGTGTTTCATCAGTTATACACAAATGTATCTATCAATTTTACTGAGAACAATTTATTAATCTTACACTTTAATTTCAAACAAGAATATTCTAAAATGCTTCTTGAAACAATATATTCATATTTCAAAAAGAAATCCATATATAATGGCTCATATATCATATATTAGAAATGAATATATTAGAAATATTATTGATTGTACCTATATATTAGAAATTACGACCATGTTATGAAACATATTTTATCCCTTTTACGTTAATGTTACAATAAAAAAATGGATTTTCCTACAACTACAACAACAAAAATTTGGGTACTTGCATACTATTGCAATAACGCCAATGTTCAAGATAATTTACCAATTTGGCAACCCTAATTTCACATGTGTTGTAAGCGCTCAGTTGGCAAACATGTGCTTCGTTTCATATGATGTCCCCAATGCAGTTGCGATAATACACAAGTACCAAAATTTGTACTCCTCTGAAGAGTTAATTCTTACACATTGATCTTAAAAAATACTTAGCATGTCATTAGTCATTGCCTCTGTTACTCAGCTAATAGCCACCAGAACCCCTTTTCTACTTTGGTGTTGACATTTTGACTGGTAGAATGAAACTTGCGTATTGAAAACATTGATTCACGATATTTGATTTGACTGGTAGAATGAAACTTGCGTATTGAAAACATTGATTCACGATACTTGAAAAATATATTATATTTGCCGGACAACAACGATAAAATTGAATTCCTTTTATTGGCTCAGGTTAATCATTTCACTTTTTCTCTCTCTATATATGTGTACATAATATACATTGGTATTTACTGGATATCCAGATAATGGGTTTGTGACAGCTTTTCCGAGCTGCTGATAACACAGACTTTGGCAATATCCAAATGGATACACTCACTACAAACATTGTATCAGAAGAGAACTTCACCTATTCTTCATTCGGTTTGGCCTCATGGTCCCTATAATCACTAAGTACCAATACATATATAAACTTATAACATACATAAATCTGGAAACAAATTTATGAGAAGTATGACCAGTGGTGCAACGTAGAATATTAGGGCCTCCCTGCAAAGTAAGGCTTTGGGCCCCACCCCCGTAATATAGGGGTGTACATTATGCCATCGAATATGACATATTGAAAACTTTCATTCCAGTTTACATTTAAATATTTACTTCATAGTATCTTAACCTAGGATTAATCCTGCTGCAAATAAGTTCATTTTATCTAAATGATAATATTTGTGACAATTAATGCAATATTTTAGGTTTAGCCTTCAAAAAACTTAGAAATTATTTTTCTCCACATTGAGTGTTGGCACTTGTTTTTGAGTAAATAGAAATTAATAGATCTTGAGAGTGTGAAGTAAACTATATTAAAACACTTTAATTAGCTTTTTCTGACATAAGTAAGGTTATATATATATATAAATATTGAATTACAGGTGGACCTGTATATCATGAACTACTATCTTACGAACTTTTACAAGGAACCAGTTTATGAAGTATATATTATTGAGAAAGATGAATTGCTATACAGAATTTTCTACTTTAAGAACTTTTTTAGGATTTGGCGACTTCGCTAGATAAAAGTCTGATTATATATTAAAATTTTTAGAAATAGTAATTATAAAATATTGCAAATTAAAATGGCTTTTTATTTTTTCAAATATATATGTAATCAAAATTTGTATCAAGTTAAAAATTTTGGAAACTGAACAAGGTTAAATAATTATGAACCACTTATGTATAATTAAGAAACATTTTATAGTTTTTGAATTTGATTTAGTTTTTTAGTCTACATCAGTGGCACACACAAGGGGAGGGTCTGGACCCCCCAAAGCCCTTGATTTTTTTCAGATTGATCGTAATTCTAAGTATATAGTATGTAAAATTTAATTAATTCCTTGTTATTAATGATTAATTTTATTAATTAATGCTAATTATTTAATCAAAAATTAGTTTTTTACTGTGTTTTGTTCCTGAAAATCGACAAAATCAATTGGAGCATGATACAAGAATGGTGAACTTTCGACCCCCCCCTTGAAAAATTCCTGAGTGGGCTACTGGTCTACATATATGTAATATTGATAATTATCATTTCTTTTTTCAAAAAGGATAAAAACGAACATTTGATGATGACAACAATTATTCTCACTTTTTAGAAAGAAATTCATTTTTAGGGAAAAACTAATATAATACAACTAAAAATTTACCTGTATTGTCTTATTATGTACTGTAATGTGTGTGTGTGTACAAGTTGTCTTTTTTGTAGAATTTCATTTTGTATGAGTTATTTGTCAATATAGGAAATATTCTCATATGTTGACAGTTGAAATATTTACTAAATAACATGTACATAATGATCAGATAAGATGAAGAAAACAACAATGCAAATTGCATTTTGAGAATCTAATTGTACAACATTTTTATCTCACTTTTCTCTGTTACATATTATCTATGCACATTTCAAACCTTTTATTAATTTTTAAAAATACAATAATATACTTCTACTCTCTAAAAAGCTATTGCTATTAAAATGTGTGTGTTCATATTTGAATATATTTTTTAAAAATTTCACACAAATATTTTCATAAACAAATATTTTTTTTCTCATCATTAGAAACAATGTTTGCTTGATACATGATTAAAAATGCTGCTAAACTTTGTAAGGAAATAGAAAACACAAAGCATCTAATAAAAAATTTATCATCAAACCATTATTGCATTAAAATTTTGTTGAAGAAAATGTACGATTACTTTTTCCATTCATTTTATCATACATAAAAGTAAAAATTTTTTAAAAAATGGACATATTATTTTAAATGATTTTTTCTCAACCTTACGATTATTGCCACTCTTTATTTTGAACCACAATATTCATTTCTAACTAAAAATTAAATTTCTTTACTGTTGCAAAATCATTTATTTCCTTTAATTTAAACTTCATTGTATGCACTACTTTTCCATGAGTTCCTGACTTTTTACAAATGCTTGCACGGAGAAATGTTGGTAAAAAATTTGCTCGAAATACTTTTCAAGTAGACATCGATACTCTTCTCAGATTTCTTCAGGGATATAACTGGTCGCTGGTCGTCACTGGGAAATGGAACGCGAAGCGTAATTCCCTATAGTTCTTCCCTTTAACTGAGAAATTTTTCCCTCTTTCAAACTGCGAATTCCTCTTTACCTCCCTAGCTCTAAAATAGACTTGTTCACTTTCCCCGCGATCAAGACACTAGTGGACAAAGCTAATGTACCCGGATAGTTTTTTTAAATGAAATGCTAGCGCCATCTATTATGCAATATGGAAACTAAAATGATTAAATAGCTTTAAAATTATTTTTATCACTTAGTCGATCGATTTTTGTTGAAGTTCTAATCGAATTCAATTTTAAATATTCTTCTTGAAATAGCTTATTATGCTGCATATGGCTGCACGAATACTAAGAGGCAGGAAGAATGCAAAAGCAAGTAATTCTTTAAGTTCCCGGTGAAAAATCATGGTCTTCTGAAAGCATGGGTGAAAATGATCAGGCGTGAAAATTTCAAGCCATCTGCTCACTCTCTGATATGTTCAGATCACTTCGAAGAGGCATGCTTTGAATATCAGCCATTTACTAATCGTCGGCAGTTAAAACGGGGCTCTATCCCAACTATCTTCGTTTTTAAAAAGCAAGCCTCATCTCGAAGGATTTTGGACAGATGTAAACCATCCACTTCAGTAATGAAAGTATTTTATTTAAAAGACCAAGTTTAAAAATGAAACTGTATAAATAATTAATTTAAATTCTTTTTCTTAGACATGATCCATAAAAAGATAATTACATTCTTATCAAAAAAATTAAACCTTAGTCACAGAACAGCTAACCATGAATTGCAGTACCAATAGTGAAAAAGTGATGTATGGCAATTAGACTTATTCTATACTGCATATGTAAAGTAAAATTCAAGTTTTGATTCATACACAGTTATTGATTTTAATAACAACAATAATAAGGATTTATTATTAATACCATTACATTGCAGTCAGAGATTAGCTCCTATATGATATATAATTATAGGTTAAAACGATTTTTGTCTCATAGAAAATTACAAGCTCTTTTACAACCTTCTTCAGTTGAAAAAAAAAACGTATTAAAAAATTAGAGATTTACAGACATTATTAGTTTCTGTTTTATGCCTTTGCAAATTTTAAATGTGTTTTTCTCAGATTTTCATTTTGGAAGATATGAAAGGGTTTTTCTATTCAATAATTTTTTTCTGTTCAAGATAATTTTAAAATTTTTTGAATATATATATATATATATATATATATATATATATATATATATTTATTTATATATATTTGTTTAATAATAATAGTTTCATATAAATTTATATCTGAGAACTCTCACTAGTTTTTTAAAACATTTAAGTTAATATTTTAAAAATGTTCATATTTCTTCCAGGTTTCAAATTTAACAATATTCATGCTTTTTCATGGATTATATAAGAACTTTATTAAAATTCAACAAGGAAACCGGTTTTCAATTCCATACCAACTTAAGAAAGTGTAATAAAAAGGAAGCTTAATTTGGGAATTAATTCGATGAATATAATATAGTCGGCCCTCCCCATTTTGCGAACCTCTATCTTGCGAATTTCTCTATTTCGCGAACTTTTTCATGAAACCAAGAACATTTTATGATTTTCTTCGTCAAATAACCTCCAAATAGCTAAGTGCATTTTCCATTCATCGAACTTTGGTTTTAAGTGGTTTTTAAACTACGTTGAAAGATAAATCACCATTTCACGAATTTTTCCAAATAACGAACTTTTCTTCAGGTTTAGCGACGACTGTAATTTAGTGAAATTTTTGTCATATTTTCCTGCGTATCTGAAATAATAACATTAATTTGTAAAACAAGAAATAGATGTGTTTGAAAACAGAATTATACAAACTTTTTGTGAAAAAATTGCTCTGGGTTACTTTCTTAGAAAAGTAGCATTTTCTTGTGAAAGACTCAAATTGAAAATGATTATTTCCCTGATGAGTATTCTTACACAGCAATTTCAAATACAATTTGTATCTAAGATATGAGCAGAAAGAAATTTATTACATACCTATCAAACAAAATAGAATGAAATAAGTACGCTAAGACAAATAAAAAAGATATCTCTACAAAAATAAAACTGGAGGTCTATCAAATCCTTCCTCCAAAAATTAAAACTCCTTTCTAAATTCAATATTTATTCTTAACCCTATGGGCAATGGTTATGATACCCAAGAAAGTGTAAACGTACTTGTTCATTCACTCGTAAATATCCCAAAATATTTGCACGGCTTAAAAAAGAGGACTGTGCACCCTTTTCCGCGGCAATTCTAAAAGACAGCACACTCTTACAAAACTCCCCCCTTTTCATTCAAAGAACACAGCACCCCGTATGGTTTTGAATAGTTTCTTTCTTTTACTGCAACTGCACATGCGTTCTGTCAATCATTTCTTAACCACACCCCGTTGCTATAGTAACGAAGGGCTATCTTTTTACAAACATTATCGCTTTGACGTCATCCGAGTTGCAAACAACGCCATCTGTTGGATAAAGGTAGTTTTTGAAAATATGGCCGTTGGCCTTAAAAGCAAATTTTTAGTTAAATTATATAGAGAATGTACATACAAAACTAAAATATGTTAGTTAACTTAAATCTGTAAAGCAAACTTTGGCTTATATTAAATTAAATTATATAGAGATCATGTATAAACAGGTAAAATATATTTATATAACCTAAAAAAATTTTACTTGTTTTACATATCTTGACAGTAGTCAACAAAGAGATAATTCTGTATTTAATTATCTAAAATTAGAACACAAGAATATGATATACAATAATATATATAAAGTATATATATACACATAGTGGCGCACACAAGGGGAAGGGGGTCCTGGGGGTCCGGACCACCCCTAAAGCCCTTGATTTTTTTCCGATTGATTATAATTCTAAGTACATAGTACGTAAAATTTAATTACTTGTTATTAATGATTAATTTTATTAATTAATGCTAATTATTTATTCAATAATTAGTTTTCTACTGTGCTTTGTTTCCGAAAATAGACAAAATCAAAATGAGCATGATACAAGAATGGTGAACTTTCGACCCTGGACCCCCCCTCTTGAAAAATTCCTATGTGCGCTACTGTATACACATAAAATTTATTACTACATAATTTTACATACTTATTGAAAAAAAAAACATTTGTGTGAAGCATTCACTAGAGAAATAGAATCTGATATATAGAAAGAAATAACATAGACGTATATGTATTTTAAATGAAGTACATACATAAAAATTATATAAATATTGTTATTAAAAAAATATTATATTAATGTAACTGTGATTTTTTTTGTTTTTTGTTTGGAAAAAATAGATTTGAACCATCTTCTTCGACAGAAACAGTACAAACAGAAGAAATCCAGTCAGAAATGTAAAATTTTCACTAATATGATTTTCTTGTTAAAGTGGAATTAATTTACAATATAGTTTAATTTTTTTTGCCTCAAACTACATGTACTTTACATACTAAAACTGCATGTTTTGTTTGTTTTTTCAGAAAACTAACAAATTTATCATAGTATTAACTTTTCAAAAAAAATGTTTATGCATAGACACAAAATTCAATATGTTCTTTTAATCCTAGGGAAATGGAACCCAGTACTACTAGTGCTGGTTCCCTAACAGACACTTTCGGTGAAGTGATAGATATGCTATCTCAAAAGGAGACATTGCTATTGAAAAAAATTAATGTCAACAAAGGTAATTAATTTTATCCCTGAGAACATCCGTGATGATGCTCAAATGAAATGCGTAACAAGTTTTACCTTAAAAGAATCTGAAATGGTCAGTAACTGCCAGTTGTCAAACAAGCTAGTTACAGTGGAAAGGGCGATATCAAAAATAAAGATTTTTAAATATTTTCAAGGAGTTTTACCGTATCACACAGTTTCCATAATGCTAACAAAGTTTTCTTTATCGCGTGCATGTTATGTAATTTTCACAAACCTTTGATGCAAGTTAAAGGTTTCAATAATTTAATTTAATTTACTTTTTTAAAAATATTTTTTATATAAATTTTTATTTTTAGTATTCTATTTTCATAACTTGATCTAAATATCATTTTCTTTAAATTCTTATTTTGGAATGGTGGGGCTGGAATATATATTCAATTATTTCATTTGTATATTGGAATGCAAATTTATCACTTAAAATGAATAATGTAGTACAATTTGTGTTTTTGTATCTTTGAAATTCTATTTATCTATTAATGATTCCGAGTGTTTTTGATGAAAGTTGATATTACACTAGCACTCTGACGTATTTTCTGGTTACTTGATCTAAATATCATTTTCTTTAAATTCTTATTTTGGAATGGTGGGGCTGGAATATATATTCAATTATTTCATTTGTATATTAGAATTAATGCAAACTTATCGCTTAAAATGAATAATGTAGTACAATTTGTATTTTGAAATTCTATTTATTTACAACGTAATACACACACATTTAATACGAGAACACTTTAATGAAATGTGCAAGAAAGTTTCTTTATTATTGGATTGTCCTACAGTAACGGAAAAATTCGTTAAAGTAGATGATGTGTGTACTGCCCCAATTTTTTTTCCCATTCATTTTTATTAAATACACATCTCTGTAAATAAAATGTGCTGCAATAAATTTAATTTTGTTGAATATGTTTTTTTTTTTAGTATCCTTCAACATGAATTTTTTTTTCAGTTCCCAGTTTTGTGTTAAATATGATTTTGACTGTATATACATTCTGCAATAACTGAGTGGTTTTGATAAAAGTATTCTATGTACTTGATCCTAGTATCATTTTTTTCAAATATACAATTCAGTTGTATTTAATTATATAAAAAGGAACTTCATTTCTATCACAGAAGGATTCCTAATCGTTTACCAACTCGATTATTTTATACACTCTGGTCTCAAAGTCAATAGTACCGTAAAATGCGGCGTATAACGCGCACTTGAACACAAAAAATAAAATCGAAAGTTAAGGGGGTTTGCTATACGCCAGGTATAAAAAGGATAGCTTAAAAATAACAAAAGAGATGAGCACAAAAAAATTACTTCTACATGTATCTAAACACTTTATTTAAAAGAAACGATTTGCCTTGTGAACTAAAAGAGTTGTAGTTCTGGAATATAGTAGTTTTTTCAAAAGTCTGGGATAATACCTCGAATAAATGACTTCAAAACATAAAAGCAATGTATATTAATATTTCAGATTTCTTCGTTATACGGCAAATTCACCTAAAAATTAAAAAATTCAGATTGAAAGTTATAAGTGCGCGTTATACGCCAGATTTTACAATATATATATATATATATATATATATATATATATATATATATATATATATATATATATATATATATATATGGATTATACTATTTCCCAGAGCAAGATTTTCATTTTAGTTAACTACGATAAAAAATAAAGAGGCTTGATTGGGATCACATCATTTAGTTTTGTTGAAAAATTTAAATCATAAAATATATGTATTAAAAGTCCATTTATTGGTATAGAACCGAAAAAAAACCAGAAAGAGTAACTTGAAGCTTTTAAAGAAGTTTAAATTTTGGAGCATGAGCATAAATAGTATTTATAATATGAATGACATCATTTCCTGCATTATAAATAATTCTTTTGTTTTCATGTAAAATATGTAAAAAAAAACTTACAAAAATTTTTAAAACAAAAATAAGTACACAGTTAATGCAATGAAAAACAGGCAAATGCAAAAAACTTCATAAAAAAGATTTTTATAATATTAACGAAGAAAATTCTTTAAATAATAAAGCAATCTAATAAATAAAAAATACCACAACAATGTACATTTTAAATCAATATAATGAATAATAATACAATATACGTAAAAGAGGATTCAAACTTGTCATTTGACATTTGTTACATATTATAAGCACTGCAGATACATTTTGAGCAAACTTGATTTGATTGTATCGATTACTAGTAAATTTTTTTAAAAAAGAATTGACGTTCTGTATTGAAATAAACTTTGTGGCAATTTTTCTAGGCATTTTCCTTTTTGGCAAGAGGTAAGCTAAAAATGTTTCT
Source organism: Trichonephila clavipes (assembly GCA_019973935.1). NCBI lineage: Eukaryota > Metazoa > Arthropoda > Arachnida > Araneae > Nephilidae > Trichonephila > Trichonephila clavipes. The sequence continues at coordinate 208,906 of BMAU01015568.1, forward strand.
TTTACTACAGAAAATATACAAAATAATTCATATTTTAAATTCAAAATAATAACAAAAGGGAAAAAATAGCAATTATGAATTGTAAAAGAAAAAAATACAATTTCACCAAAGATTCCTTCTGGACATTAATAAAAAAAAAAAAATTTATATTCACTGGCTTCAAGAAAAAAAAACCACTTAAGAAATGCTTATCTATTTATGAAATTCATTTAGTTTAAAAAATTACTTTTGTAAGAAAGGATAACCAAATTGAAGTTCTGAAAATTACCTTTTCCCAATGATATCATCCCCCTAAAAATATTTTACTTAAAAAAATGAGTTTTTAAAATTAATAATTTATAAATTAATACTTTGTGGGTAAAAATCAAAGAAAAATGTCCTTAATTTTTTTAAGTATTCCTCCCACAAATTAGCATCAAATTGTACAATCTCAGTAATAATTTTCTATTGAATTAAAGTTTTTATTTAGCAGAACTATACAAACATACAATTTGTTAAATTACTGACAGCTAATTGGCATTGAATTTGATAGTAATATTTGTGAGTTTTTTTCAAGGTAATAATACCATTGTGGAGAATTCATTAAACAAAAATCAGGTCTATTATGTATTAATTCTTGTACAGATTGACCATTTGGATTAAAAATGCATTTGATCTCCATTAATATGTAGTCCTCACCTGATCTAATTAATCCATCTGGACAGGGCCAGACCATGGCATTTGGGGGCCCTGGACTAACGATATCTGGGGGCCCCCTAAATAATTAAACGTTTGCCGTTTTCCTAAAAAAAATTTTTTTTGCGGGTACATTTAAAATTTACGAAATTTAAGGTTTTTTTAAAAAAATTTTTATTTCAAACAATTTAAATACATTATAAACAATAACATAATTTACAAAAAATCTTTTCTACATTTTTGTGCAGCAAATTCTTTTAATGCTCATCACATTTTAAGTCTTTGATGAGGTTAGTATCAATAGAAAGAAGTGATAAATAATTAAGCCTAGTATTTCTCATTGATGTCCTATATTTGTTTTCTATATAGAACATTTTAGAGAAAGCACGCTCTGCTTCACAACGGCGCTTCTGCTTCAATAGGGAGCGTTAGAAAAAAATCTTTAAAATGGTATAAAAATTTGGAAAAACGCCTACTAGTTTCTTTTCAAAAATTAAACTGAATATATCTCTACAAGTATAGGACTCCAGCTCACAGTTTCTTTTAAATAAGTTTTGCATCCAATACCTTCTTTTACTAAATGTTGGTCTACGTCATCTGAATAGTTATCAATAATAAATAGCGCATACACTCTCCAGGTCAATGTTCTTACTTTGATCTTTCAAATCCAAAAATTTAAATTTCTTACTATATTCTGCATATACTTGACTTTTATTTAAATCAAGGATTAGCTTATCTAAAGCAACAATAAGCGTGACTCTTTTAAAATTTTCTGTCCGATACGCAGCTTTTTCTGTGGATTTATCTGCAAATTTTGAAATAACCCGTCTCTTGTTCACATCGCTATATTCCGTTTCTACACAAGGACTTAATTTTTTGGCTGCGTCTTGATGCTCCTTTAGTTCTTATCTGATTCATGTCGTACATAGCTTATAAACGTTTTTAATGACATAATAAACTTATTCCCTTCACAGATGACCAAACCAGGAGTCTGTAATTTTTTGTTAACTGAATTAAATCTTTCTAATGTTTCTTCCCAAAATATAATTAAAATGGCAGTTTCGAGTTTTTTTTAATTTACTACATAAATTTACTGCCTCTTTTCGAAATTCAGTTTTCTCATTTTCATTGTCACTAAATGTCTTAAGAATATTCTTGATATTATCATAATTATCTTTTAAGGCTTCAACAGCATAGTAGTGGCAAGACCATCTGGTCTGGCTTAAATTTTTTAAGGTAAATTTTAGTTTAGTTTCATGATTTAGAAGCTCCCACCTATGGGTCGAAGCGGAAAAGAAAACATTTGTTGCACTAATCCAAAGAAGTTCACGATTTCAGTTGCGACCTTAACTAATTCTGCACGAACCAGATTAAGAGAATGTGCAGCCCACGGCCCATCATTAGCGAATTTATTTTTTTCTTTTAGAAGCACACCATTATACTGACCAGACATATTGGCAGTGTTGTCAAATGACTGTCCCCTACAATTATCCAACAACAGCCCATTTGTTTCTAAAAATTCTTGTAGAGAATTAAATAAGTATAAACCAGTGTGACTACTAGTCTTAATGGGGCACACCTTTCATACACTTTACCCCGAAAACAATATTGTAGTACAATAGCAAGTTGGTCAGTGTGGGACAAATCTGGTGCTGAATCCATCACAGTTGAATAGTACTATGTGTCATCGTTGTTTATCTGAGTTGTAATTGTTTCAATGGTTTTCTTGCCCATGATTTCAATTATTTGTTCATATATTGTTTTTGATAAGTACGGTATTAACGATTTTGGTCGTAATTCTCGCTGTTCAATAAGTTCACAAATGAATGGATCGAACTCATCTAGCAGTTCCAGGGCACCCATTAAATTACCATTTTGAGGAGAACCAAAAACTTCCTCAGTATACCTCTTAATGCTAAACCTATTGTAGTCAAATACTTTACTACCACAATAACATGTTTGAGTACATTGTGGTAGCATTTTGTATCTTTTCTTAGTTGCTCCTATAACTGTTTATCTAAAACAGACTTATTTTCATTTCGTGTCAACCAAACTAACATTGAATTTTTATGTTCAATAGAATTTTCATGATTTTCTAAACAACTTGTACATTGTTTCCAATCAGAAAAGCCGGTTGTGTATTGAGAATTTGTTTTAGAAAAACAGTTCGCAGGTCAAACAAAAACACTACTAATACTGGTTGAATAACACAGCCAAGATCTTTCCAGTACTTGGCCATTTTTAAGTTTTTTAATCTAGATATATATTATAAATGCGAAAGTTTGTGAGGATGGTTGGCCGTCTTTCACGCAAAAACAACTGAATGTATTTTAATGAAACTTTACAGTAATATAGCTTATACATTAGAATAACACATAGGCTATAATTTATAAAGATAGTGTGTGAAATGTCCAAAATATAACGATGTTTGTAAAGTAGGAAAAAATTCTGCCATCTGCAAGCAATTCTGGCGTGCGCTGCAAAAAAGCCAACGACAGTATTATCTATCTTTTATTTATGAAGAAAATTTTTTGTTTTGTCTACGCAAGGCGCTGGCTTCTAATTTATTCTTGTTATCAATATAATAACTATTTTTTTTATTTCAGAATAAAACGAAGTTTTGAAGGGAGAGTTTTTTTTTAAATCTCTCTTTATTTGAATAGCTACTACTGATTTTTTTTCATGTGTGAACCATAAGAAATTAATGATTATACCAATATAAATACTTTTATCGCTTCTGGTATTTAAAGTAAATGAACTTTGTCTTTCACACTACATAATTTGTTTGTGGTTAGTAGTTAATTATAACGATATAGTTTTAATTGTATAGGCAGATATTGCATTTTTTAAGTATAAAAATTATAACTACTCTATTGTATTTTTTTGGAGTGAGTGAGAGAATATTAACGTCGCACTGTTCATCTACACGAGGGCTTTTAGCGACGGCCCACGTAATTTTAAACAATGGTCAAGTGAGTGGACGACACCTGACTTGGCGCCCCTTTCTCCTAACTACCACACCACACCAACCTAGCAGGAATATTCTACCAATAGTTAGCAGGAATATTCTTTGAAATTCACTCTTCCAAGTTGTATGGCAGTGCGGGTTCTATGATGAGTGTTTTAGCGGGGAAGGCGAATAGTTTTGTAGCAGAAATTTCGTTTTCAGCGGATTGCAAAGATTATCATTTTTATCCCCAAAAAATAGTTAATGTCAAAATTTAATTGTCTTATGTTTTTTGTATATTAATGGAGACCTTAGAAAACGATTTGACTATTTATTTTAAGTGAACGGTGTATATAATTAATTTTACAGTTGAATATGTTTAAGTAATTAATTAGCTCTAATGGATAAAATTTCTCAAAGTTGAGAATTTTGTTTATGTATATTGCTTAATTTTCCGTGTAGTGATCCAAAAAAAAAAATAGATACTGCTTGAAAAAAATTGCAGTAAATCATAATGCGGTAGATAAAGGACTAACGTGCATCGCCCCTACACGGTGGGTCTTTCAAAGCTCTAATAAAGCTCGAGCTACGAAAGTAGCCAGACATTTGCCAACTTGACTCTCGTTAACATTTCGCTATGTTTTTCATCCAATCGCCATTATAATTTAAGAAACAGCGTTGCTTGCAAATATTACAATTTTAACATTAAATAAATAAAAGAGAAAGTAATATTAATGTATTACACATTCAGATAAAAATTATTTACTTAATTAAATTTTACGTACTATGTACTTAGAATTATAATTAATCGGAAAAAATCAAGGGCTTTGTGGGGGGGGTCCGGACCCCCAAGGTCCCCCCTTTGTGTGCGCCGCTGGGGTGGGGTATACGACCCTTTACTTGCTGTTTGTAATAATTTGGAGATTGACAACTCTATAAGAGTTTAAGCTTCTGGACTATTAAGTTGTGTTAAACGATTTAAGTTCTTATGCTGCATTGTAATTTGGTATAAAATGTTAAATTGTATCAATCCTATAAGTAAGCTCTTGTAGACAGAAGACTATGATTTACCATCTGCTATAGAGCTCTTGAAAAAATTTTAAGATTTTTTCAGGGATCTTGGATCTGACAGCCTTTAATGAAATGTTTTGCGATGCTCGAGAACTCGCCGACGAAATTGACATACCGGCTAATTTTGAGCTCTCCCAGCCACGTCATACAGTTCGAAGAAGGAATGTTAATTTCGACTATGAGGCACGAGATGATCCGATAGAAGATCCTACTTTGAAAAATAAGGCAGAGTTTATTTTTTCACATTTGAATCCAGCTTTGATTTGATCAATACCGACAGCAACTATTTCCAATTTTATACAATATTTGTAATTTAAAAGATACTCCTCAAAACGACGAACTTAAGTATTGTAAAGATCTAGAAGCAGTATTAACTGATTTTAATTTATCAGATATAAACGCGCTGGACCTGGTGATAGTAGCGTTTTTTTTTATTTTAAATAAAAAAGAAAGTCCAATCGAGATTTTAAAATTCTTATCGAACCTGGATTTTTCCCAAATCTCGGTATAGTTTTAAAGATATCGCTTACTCTCCCAATAAGTGTGAAATGAGGAAAAGGAGTTTCTCCAAATTAAAAAATTTTTACTCTCCACAACTACCGAGGATCGGCTAAACGGCGAGACAACAATAGCCATTGAAAATGAACTGTCTGAAGAAATTAATGTTAAAGAAATTATAAAAAAGAATTCTCAGAATTAAAAGTAAGAAAGAAGCACTTTTAAGAGTTTAACTCTCCGTTTAAACGTATTTTTAATATGTAATTAAGTTTTAGTATTTAGTGGTTCTATAATTTGTTTTAGTATTTTTTTAATATCTGTATTTTATAATTATACTCTAGAAATGACTTTTCTTTTTTTGTGTGTGCAACCCTAATTTTAATTTAGTGCCAAAAACATAAATTAATATAAATCAGTATTTTTTGCTAATCAAAACTTCAACATTATTCCTAGCAATTTTTTTTGCTCACGTTTTATTCTATCATTAAACGTGGGAAGGGTTTAGGTTATCTCTTTTAATTTTTGCTATAGACGGGCGGCATTTTATTTCTTTGACCGGGGCGGCGAAACTGCCAGCGCCGACCCTGCCAGCAAAGAATAGAAGAGATTCGCTGCTTTCCTTTCGAGACGGGAATCCATTTCAGGTGAAAGTCCGATTTCTTTTCCCGAAGATTCATCCATGCCTTACTCGGGATTCGAACCCACTCGATTACAAGCTGAGTGTCATAACCACCACACTGGGTGGGGCTGCGTATTTTAAAGTAAAGAATAGCATTAAGAAAGAAGAAAAGTTTCGGAACTAAAGATTTTTTTTTTTATGTAATGTATATGTAATGTTTATACGTATATTTGAATTCTTATTGTTTGTGTTTATCATTTAAATTGCTCTCTGCCCTGGTCTATCTCATTTATAAGATCTTCTTTCTTTCTGCGTGCTCAGAGCAATGCGTGGCAACATATGACAAGTCCAGGGTTATGGACATTTTCAGGGAGGGGAAGCTGTAGCGTCTGCTCATTAGTAGAATATTTCCCAACAATAATTGACAAGTTTGATGTACGGGGTGACCAGAATGCCAAGAAGGGACATTATATCTTCCAAAAGTGAGTGTGTATTCTTCCGAAGGCAAACAGGTGTCTCGCCAATTCTAAAGGGGTGGCTATGTTGAAAGCACACAGCCTCCTCCTCTCCGACCCTCAGATAAGGTCGGGCACCATGATCTATAGGAAGGAAGGCCTGGTGAACAATATACATTGTTAGGTTTCCCTCGCACGTGTGGGCTGCAAACTGTTTGAATGAAAAGGAATCATGACCTGTTGGAATAAAGACATACCCTAGAAGGTGCACTCAGTGTTAAAGTGTCAAGACGATTTATAGACCCTCCAGATGGTAAAACAAGTACCGCGATAATATTGGTTTCAAAGGCGTGAGAGTATTGTCTCTAAGCACAATAGAGTAGGGACTAAATCGAGGAGGGCCGTGTGAAGATCAGCTACGCTTGCCAACCAGATTGAGGGCGTGAAATCGGCCCACCCAGGGGGTTTAAAGTGATGACTCACAAGTTGACGGGGACCTTCTTGATCTCCTTCAATCTTCTGCATTACCTTCAGCATCAGTTTTTTTTCGTTTTCGAAGACACTCGATAGATGTTGTGGGGTAGTTGCACATCAAGGAGATACAGAAATGGGGATGACCTCTAAAGAACGGAGAGATGGAGTCTGCAAAGAAGCCACTCGAGTAATCTTGGATCATATCAGCGAAAGGGGTGACGGTGACAGCCGTACCCGGGAGCTGATTATCTCAATATCTTCAAATCTAAAACGGGACTTTTCTTCAACGAAAGCCTGTGAAGAACAAAAATTTACTACTGAATATAGTGTTTTGTCTAATTAGTTTAGAATAAAATGCCTTTGGGAAAAAAAAGCTGTGTGTGAGCCTTCACGTTATCCAGTAAGGAAATAGTGTTACTGGTTCGATTCGTTACAAAGCAAAGAATGTGAGAAAACTTCAGTGATACTGTGGCATAAGTGGCAGCGTATTGGAGTACCAAACAGTAAATTAGGGTTCGAGTCATGTAACCAGTGAACTTGCTACTTCCCCCCCTAATTTCTTAAGTTTTAGAATTAAATGAAATTTTTAAAACCCATGTGATTTATCTTTTACCCATGGCTTTATTTTTTAAAACCCCTGTTCAATCTTCCATTAAATGCGAACGTAAGGAATTGGGGCCTCAATATGTTCAACGTGCATCAGTCCCTCTTGCCAACGGAAGCTATAGTTGAAATATTAGTATGTGCACACACTGAAGAACTTACACAAAATTACAGGTTGGGAATTATTGCGTGAGTACTTTTAGAGGTATTTTAAATTGGGATAAGCATACACAAACATATGTTTATTATGTTCATAATAATATCACACACATTATTACCTTAATCAAACGTTTATACATCAAGGTTATATAAATAAATATCTATTTTTTCTAAATTCAAATTGCGACCTCAGTGTAGCCCTTTTTCAAATAAATAAATAAATAAATATATCAATTTTGCAGGAAAAAAGTATCAATCTTGTAGAAATTAATAAACATATTTTTTTTGAAGGGCTTAGAGCACAGTGATTCTCAACCACTGTGCCACAGCATTTTTGTGAGCAAATTCTTAAAGTGTGTCGTCAAATTTTTTTAAAAAAATTATTAATTATACTCTGGTGAAAAAAAAAATAAAACCCGGAATCAAATAATTTGGACGTTTTATAGAAATACACTTAGGGTATTCGTGTTATATTTACATTATTCTTCCGTGTACAGAGAGTTATGATCAAACTTGATTGGGATCTTAATCTGTTTGTAATAACGTATACATCTGTACATGAAATAACCTTGAGTCAATAAAAAGAACTAAGTTTGCTCTTTAATAATCGAAATTTACTTTCAAAACATCTGGAAAAGTCCATTAAAAAGAGTCACTAGGCTAAGCATCTTCAAAATATAGCGATTTTGAGCTTTTGATAATTCTAATATTTCCAAAATCGAACCTTTCTAGTGATATAACATATTTCCCATTTTGTGAATTGGAAGTATGTCAAAATAACTTATAAGAAATAATCAGCTTTGGTGCCATACTCACTTTGACAGATAAAAATGTAAATAATGACCTTTTAAATCTAGGAAGCAGTTGCAAAGTCTCTGCATTTTTGCGGCAATTGGTATCAACTATATGGTGCCGAAATAAAAAGTGATACTAGCTCCTGCAGAATGAACTAGGTCTGAAAAGGTAGAAATACCATACGCCGTCCAATAATACCATTTAATCAAACACTAATCACTGTATACTAGCTGCAAGTTTAACTTAGCGTTTGCTCACCTACTTTGAGATCGTAAATTTTATGAAAAATTGTTCTTTTAATGATTTTAAGTATAAAACATGGACGAATTTTTTTGTGGTGTATTGAAAAAGGTCTTTCTTTCGAAATTTAACCTTACCCTAAGAAGATCATTACAGTTTTAAACACTACAAAACTTGCTCATAAGAATTCTGTTCAAAATGCGGTTGCGTTAATGAAAATAATAAAATATTTTCTTGTTGCTTGTATATCAGACATGGAAAAAATGAGATTAAATGTGTCTAAATGGTGCACTTAATGCAACCAACATCTGGTTGGTTGCAATCAGCCTGTACAGGTGATAGATGTTACAATACTCTCGAAGTACTGCATGCGTAAAAGTCAGCTTTTGCATCAAAATAATAGTAATAGGATTTTCGTATCAACCAGCAGATCGATGGTAATTGAAAGGGAACGAAGAATCTTTCAACCTTTACTACCTTTCAACCTTTATTACCTAAAAGTGCAAAAATATTTTTGATGAGGTAATATTTTGTATAAAAATTACTTTTTTCTAAAATGAATATTTTTAAAATCGTGTGTAACTGTATGCATGTGCTTTATGTTTCTTATATATAATTGTGTATACCGAAATTTTTGAAATATTCTTGAAACATTTAGCTATAAAGTAGATATCGCAGCAAAAAATGACAGTTTTATATAAATTCATAGCTCAGCTAAAGTTTGTCTTTGAAAAAACTAATAAGTACATTTAAAAGATTTCACTTATTTATAAATACAAATGTCTAACGAATATGCAGAAAAGATATTGAGTCTATATGTTTAATAGTTTCTGAGAAAAAGGTACACCCAATGCAAAATTCATTGCGGTTACAAGAAGTTTGTTACTTACATAAAAATAAATAAACTTCATATTTAAAAAAAACCAGTCTTATTGTGGCTGTTTTAGAAATCACTTGATCAGTTTAGAGAAACTTTTAAAAATATATGAATTTCTTTGTTTAAACCCTATTTGAAGCGAAGCTGGATTAAAAGGTGAATTTTACAACACAAACAACACTTATTCTTATTTTTAAAGGTACAATTATATTAAAAGTAATAAAACGTTCTCCAAAAAATTAAACAAAACATGAGAAAAGTAAATATAAATCTGCTTTGTCACATAAAAGTAGAACTATAAAAGTAAATATTCTCTACGAAATATATGGAACAAAATGGCAAAATTCGACATGTGAATTTCCACACTGGTAATCAATACAACTAGTTGATCTTTTCGACTCGGAAATGTTACCGTAAAAGTCGTTCTCCTGGTGCTTATGAAACTTTTAATTCCGTCTTGTAGAATGAATAACAGAGCGAGAGCGATAAGTTTATTCCCCTCGAGAGTTTGTTTTGAGTCCGTTTCTCTTCAAGTGAAGGCAATTGCAGTTTTCTCAGAGCTGTCGTATGTTCGTTAGTCTCGTGTGTTCATTCGTGCTTTGTTTGCCTTCTACTTCAGAGTTTTGAACGTGATGTCTAAAATCATTTAACCTGATAAGGCGAGGGAAATTAAAGACAGTTTGACTGAATTTCGAAAAAAGCATCGCTTGAACATTAAATTTTGAATTGTTGGCCTTTCCTGTGTTTAAAAGTAAAATTTCTATTAATTTTAATGCATTGTTACTTTTAGAAACATAAATATTTAAGAAATTTTTCGATTAACTCCTTAACAGTTTCTTTTTTCTCTCATATTTTGTCAAAAAATAAACATATTTTTTGCACACATTTTTAAGATGAAACCAATTATATAAACTCAAATCAGCAGTCAGAAATGTTATAATATTGAATTTAAAGACTTCTGCTAATTATTATTTTCATTGAAAAATATATTTTTCTTTAAAGTTGGTTTTCTTCCAGAAGAAATAAGTGAACTCAAGAGAACACTTTACAAAAACGCGTATTAGATTTAACCTCTTAATTCTCGCTGCCGTCAAAATTACGGGGTGAAATTTCTCCCTCTATTTCTGGTGTCCGTGATATTTCTGGTTTGGAGTATTTAAAAGTAACGCGCTAAAAAGATTAAAACTATCTGATTCTTATGCACGGAATCATGTTTATTTCTCACCAGCTGGCAGTACCAGATTATTAGTAGCGTGTTTAAAAAAAAGATAGTTATTTTATTTTAAACTAGATGTTAGCACAATTAAACACACACACACACTTACACATATGTATATTAGCAATATGTTTTCGTAACCTTAGCTCAATTATTTAGTTCCGCTCTTCGTGAATAGATGTAGGTTGCGTTCGTGATAAATTTTTTTTTTTAATATTGTATACATTACAGAGTTAGTTTGGAAGTGAATTGAATTCTACTTTAAGTATAAAAAGATCTGAGAGCGATTCTGAAATAACTGATTGTTTTGAAAGTTCGGTTAGTGAGTCTGAGAGCAGTGATGATGGATCTGTACTGTTACCTGTGATATTGGCCTTTTTATCTCATGCTTTGAAATTTATCTCACAAGAAAACATTACTAAAGTGTTTTTGCATTGCATGAGTCTAATAAAATTCTCATTTAATGCTTAAAACATATGTTTTTTTAATTTTATTTTTTATTTACTCGACAACCAGCCTTCAGTCATAATTACCCTAAATGTTGGTTTTTCTTAAAAAAATTAATTTTTTTGTATTTAAAGCTAAAAATATACTCAAAATGTAAAAATAAATATATATATTGAACATACACACTCAGTGTTATATAATTTTCTTGAATAAAAATGTAGACACTTTTTATGACCTTTTTCATCAAAATTATGCCATCGTTAAGGGGTTAAAAAGCTAATATTAGAGTTATATATACATATTCTCTAAAATTCTGTTTTTGTGTGGTAAATTTTAAAACAGGGAGACAAGCGTAGTCCAACATCGCAATCGGGACATAAATACCGTGTTTTTTTCACCCGTTTTCCAAAATCGTTTCTTTTTGAACAACACACAAAACATTGCCTTGTTGGGTTCAAGGCTTTTGTCGGTGGGAGGAATCGTTTTAAAAAGTTTTTTTCAGTCAATTGTAAGGGACTGGGCAAAATTCCTGGTTGTCCTTTTTTCTCATTTACCACCCCATGTCTTTCAAAAAGGTGATCTATAATATCAAGCCTGAAATTCAAATGAGATAATCTTTCTTCCAGTTTCTGATATAAAACGAATCATCCCACAATGATGTACCTAAAAGATGGAAGAATATTTTTTTTTGTGTTATTTCTTGGCTCTTTTTCTTCCGGGTAACTTGTGAGATGCTTATCCATTCTATCTGCATAACAAGAAAAGTCCGATAACAAACTTTCATTACTTCCCGAATCATTTACAAAAATTTCAGACTCATTATCTGAGTCAATATCAGAATTATTTTCTGTTATGAGCCTCTTGTAATCACTCATTTTCTTCTATTTTAAGCCCCCCAAATTTAAAATAAATAGTGTTTGTAGCTTGCGGTTCCACCGATTTAGTAAAAAGAAATTTCGTTCCTTATCTAGTCTAAAAGAATACAGTAAAACCTAATCTTGAAACCTGGTTGAGACATTTTTTTTGTAATTCTAACTTTACTCTACTATTAGAGACAGCTGCTAAAAACATTGCACTTTAAACGAGCAACAAATACGGGAAAATCAGAAGATTAGAAAAAAAAAAAAAATTCGAGGAAATCAGGAAAGTACCATTTCAAGTGCCCAGAAAGGCGTTCTGGCAAAACTAAGAAGTGGTAAAAATATACATAATAAGAATTAAGACATCGTTGGCTGAAATTGAAGAAATCAAATCATATGTATCTTTTTAATTTTTAGCTATGTAAATCTAGACTAAAGATATTTTAACTAAACTAATCATTATTAGTAATCTTTCGTCATTGTAATTAGAAGGTAAATAAAAAATACATTTATGTATTAATTCACGGTAATTTCATCTTTTCAGTTTTTTACTTTTTAATGGTCCTGTCCCTACTTCATTTCGCGTAAATAAATAACTGTTAACTACCCGCATAATGGGATATAATCATAACTTTATCTCTTTGAAATGAAAAACTCAGCGTATATAAATTAAGAATTACATAAGAACATCATTCGATTATCTGGACCAATCAGAAGAGGCGTCTTCGAAAGTCATGTGAGTTTTTGAGCTACCGATTGCCGCTTTGTATAAATACTTCCAACTTCAAGGAAAATTAGTCAGTTGATACACTTTTTACAATGTAACCGACTTGTCCATCGTCTTTTGTAAATAGTTCATTGTTCTATGAGTGTGTCTTGTCCACCTAAATAATAAAATGAAGATATAAAAGACCATCAACCTTCCTCTCATCTGTTGCAACACGACTACAAAACCTGAATAATAATCCTCTCGGGGAGTTTGACCACCCCCACACACTGTTTTATTATTGCATATGTTTTCACAGATAAATATAAATATTATAATTTTTAAGTAATAGAACATTTTTAAATTTTAGAAAATAATTTGCTATTTACAAATTTAAAAATAATTTTACATATTCAATGAAATTCAAAAAGCTAAAGTAACACGAGACTATTTCATTATTTTACTTAAGGTTAAAGAAACTGCAAGTGGAGAAATTTTAATTTCACATTCTCTTAACTTTGCGCTTGTCTTAGTCCTGCATAAGAAATGTTTTTATTCAAGTATTCTATGGATCTGAATCATTTTAGAGTCCTGAGACACTGTTACTTATCATGGAATGAGCAAGTAGTCTAATAAAATACCGAGAATCCTTTTAGGAAACTTAAGCATAAAATTTCAATATAGTCTTGTCTCTTAAGTTTCATTGTATTTAAAGCAAATATAAGACTTCAGTTTGGGTTAACAAAAACAAAGTGAATGTGTTCTGTAACTCAATCAGAATAGAAAGTCAGAACTTTTGAATAATGGATGAACTTAGGAAGAATTGTCCTGGGGCTTATAAAAGAACTTCTGCTCCTTCTAAATAATTCAAGAGTAGCATATTAACTAGCAATCAATTACTTCGATTTCTATAACAAATGTTCTAGGGATTAACGAATACTAATTTTAAAACAAGGAAAACGTACTATGTAGGAAGTAAGAGTTTCAAAAGATTTTCTCGGAAGACACTTTATTTGTTCAAAATTTGCATCTGAATATCTTTACTTCTACTTTCGGACTGTATTGTTCGTTAAGCAAAATAAGAATTATTTAAATAGTTAAAGAGATCCTTTTGAGAAATAGGAGCTGTTTAGCACTGTAAAACAATTTGAGCATTCTATTAGTCTTAAAATTAGAAAGTGTTATTCAATAATATTATTTGATAGATTAATTTGTAAAATATGATCCCCCCCCTTAATACGCATAGTAAGGTATCCGACTATTTGCGACAACTTTTTAAAAAAAAATAAATGGAAATAAGGGAATTTTTTATTAGATTTTAGATTTCTTATATACATTTTAAGAGAAATATGCTACATTTAAGAAAAGAAAAAGAAATTATCATTGGCATCATTGGAAATTAAAAATTGGTAAGAATTTACAAAAAATTACACAAACTGGGCTCTTTCTGTACAAAACGCTTATGAATAAATTTTCAATTTTTCTATTTTGATGCGTTGCTATGCTATTCATTTTTGAAATGATCCTCAGGGTAAGAGATATTTTAATTTTTACATGAACTATAGCGCTTTATCTTGTAACGGGTCTATCCTCGAGCCTTTACTAATCTTCTTGGGGTAAACTATTTCTTTTAAATGTTATTATATTAAAAATGTTCTTCCGAAGAAGAAGACACGGTTTATGCAAATGAAGGTTTATTTTTAAGCATTAAATGTTAAGTACGCGAGAAGAGAGTGATTAGAGTTTAGTGGTTAGTGGAAAGCAGCTGAGAGGTAGTAGAGAGTTGCTAGACGATTAATTTCTTAATAATTAAAGATTGCTAATTGAAAATTTAGTAAATAAGTATAATTGAATAATAATGACCAGAAGTCGAATATCTGAGAATGGAATTATGGTAGTTCAGACCGTAGATGTCCAAAAGTTCTAAGTGTAAGTTAACTGCACTCATGTCCATAAATTAAACATAATGAAGTTCAGGCAAAGAAAGAGACAGAAGCAAAACAAATTTGACTTATTTGTAAAGCCTATTTATTAAACAAAAGGTAAAGAGCAAAAAAGATGCTATATGTTTGACATAATTAATAAAAACTGCGATTTTTGCTCCCTGGAGCAAATTTTGAAAAAGAACCTACTTACAAAAAACAGTATAACATGGCTAGTATGATGGTTAATACGGAATATGTCTCCCGGACGATGCAATATAGGCCTTACAACGCCTAGGCATGCTGAGTATCAAATTATCAATCTGATCTTGGGGAATATTACACCACTCATCATGCAATGCCCTTCGAAGTTCCGGTAGACCGGTGGGAAGAGGTTGATGGGCTGCAATTCGTCGGCCAAGCATATCCCACGCATGCTCTATTGGATTCAAGTCCGGTGAGTATGCTGGCCAATCCATACGGGTGATATCCTCCGATTGAAGGCATTCGTCTACAATGTTTGCAGGGTGAGGACGGGCATTGTCATCCATAAACAGAAATTCAGCACCCATGACACCCCGAAACAAACGTACATGTTGTTCCAGAATGACATCCCGATAGATGTGGCCTGTCAAACTGTCGTACCGGTAGCTGAAGAGAGCTGACGAGACAGGTCTGATGCTGTGCTCCGTCTGTTTCTTTTGGCAGTAACTGCCAAATATACCGGTCCTCATTTGGCGTTGTAACTCGGGAGCGACCTGTGCTGTAACATCTACTCACATTACAATCATCTTGGAATTGTTGCCAAAGCCTGGAGATGACACCCTGGGCGATTCCAAGTTCCTCGGATACTTCCAGCTGGGTACGTCCACATTCCAGTCGTCCAATAATTCTACCACGTAAAAAATCATCCAATTGCCTCCTTTGTGCCATAACTATGCGGTTATTGCATTGAAAGGCCTTTAAAGCGCTTGTGAACAATTTTTAGTTCTTTACCACCATTTTTTATATACCCTTCTCTTACACTCTCGTCATTGTGACGTACTATCCGCGCCATCTGGTGATCTCCTGTAATTTGAATATTCTTCTTCATGATGTGTGTGATAATTTTACAGTTGAAAGTTTTATTTTAGAGTTCAATTTCTGTGTGATTTTGAATTATCCTTAATTTATGGACATGAGTGTAGATTTTTTTATCAATTATTTAAGTAGCCTTTCTACCGAGTAACCGCAGCTAGAGCGTGCATTTCCTACCCTGAGCTGTTAAAAATAAGTTAGAGAGTAATGTATTAGATTTTCTCTGATTATGGCTGATCTTTCTTCGAACCCCAAACACTAACAAACGGGATGGCCTGTTTATTACAATCTTAGTTATTAAATGAAATTGCTTAAAAAAACAGTGATCATATAGGACTGCAAATCTTGTAATAAAACAGTGATTGATGAATCTGAAGGTTAAAACACTTCTACTATTATACAGAACACACACAAAAAATTTCAGTTAAATATTTTCAAAACTTTTTGAGCAATCTCTGTCCCCGTTTGACCATTTAAAAAAAACTTCGAGGAAAACTCATTTTAAAGTATGCCATCTTGTTTAAAGTAGTGTCATCTGCTTTTATTAAAACACTTGTAGTTTTTGTTCTAGTGAATGGAAAATAATAAACGGTATTTTTATAAAGCTAATAGAATTACATATAAAATAAAATCTTAAGAAAAATCGTCGATTATTTTACACAAAATTCGCAATTTTAGAGTAGTCGGATACCCTAAAGTTTATTCTACTTAATTGTTAAATTACAATGTTTGGGAATAAAAATAGAATAATTATGATTAGTAAATATTTACATCTTAATTTTACATATTATTGTATTTTTAAATTCAATACTTCATTTTGTCCGATCGTTATAGAATTCAAAAACTTTTAGGGCTAATATATCGCATTTTTAACCATTGAGGACAAATATATGATATGTATGATAAATGAAATATATTTATATATCAAGAATGCCATGCATAAAGAAATAAAGTTATACGTCATTTTTTTCCCCAGTTGACATTAAAAAAAGTATCCTATACTTTTAAAAGTGACATTTATTTACTATTAATAAGCTTAATTTTCTTTTAATTGACACAGTTACATGTAATAGCTCATCACAATACAAGTAAAAACAGCGCATTAAAGTATCAATGAAGGGTGCACCTGGGCGGAATGGGCTATTACTACAGCTAAGCGTGAAAGCCATTTCAATATGCTATGCCAAAGCGCCTTAGTTATATTATCTGGAATAACAAACAGCAGGAATTAATTTACATGATTTCTTTTGAAAATATATTTGACTTTTTTTAAGAGAATAATATGTAGCGGTGGTATCTATATAATCCAGTAATAGCCTCCGGACTAAAGTGATCACTTTTGTCTAGTGGTATGTTACGTGCTTACAAACCAATAGGTCATGGGTTCTACTTTCCATCATTGGTGACTCTCGCTGTAATTTGAAAAAATGAAACTTTCACGCAGCTGTCAGGCGCCATCTATCCACCACAAGAGGAACCAAAAGCCACCAGACACGCATGACGCATCAACATAAGCCGTCAGATTAACATGACACAACAGCAACAACACATACGTTCTCCATAAAAACTATATCGTTCGTTCGTCTATCCACCGATTCACTGGTAGGGGAGTTTGTGGCAGTGGTATGTATATAATCCAGTAATAGCCTCAGGACTAAAGTAATCATTTTAATCCAACGGTAAGTTTCATGCTTACGGTAATTAAGGTGCCGAGTCCTAATTCGCAAATACAAGAAGAATATAATTTGATGTGAGTGTATATCTAATTTAATGCATGCACTCATTTACTGCTCTTGTATTGTCAAAATCTTACTACTTCACCTGATCGTTTTTCGACTGTTAGCCATGATGGATATCACTAATTTCAAAAACAAAATAATTGATGACGAATAAGATTTTCTGTTGTACTCTTTATCATGTCTAACATAAAATCTTAAGCGGAGGTGTTTTGACGTCAGAATAAATTTATAATCATTACTACGGATATAGGCATAGTTTAAAGATGTGAAGTGTAAACACTTATCATAAAACTTTTCTATGTGCATTGACTTGCAACTATTTGATCAGACATCAGACATTAACCCCTTGCGTACCAGACTGCGCTTTCTAGCACACGCTCTAATCCCAGATCTCTAGGGAGAGACATTTCGATGCACTTTTGAAGCTGACTAAGACGCACACTTGTTCGTGTTTCGTTTCGCTTTCTTATGTTTCTGCAACTATTTTTGTTGCTTATTTTTACTTTGTCTTGCCAAAATGGCATCGTTGTTGAACTTCAACGAAAGGGACACTGAATGAGAATATTTGTCGGAAACCGATGAGTACGGATTTATCTGATTATGATGAAGATGAAAAAAGGGAACCAAAAAAAAATGACAATACACTTATGTACCATATGTGGAAAAGTTTTTTATTCTAAGGATAATTTCAAACAATTTCACGAAGATTTGTAATTTTAATTTTAATTTCAAAATTTCCTTTTTAAAATAAAATAAAATTTCATTTTTAATTTTTTAAATTTTGGTAACCCAGACATTTTGTAACACAAATTTCGTAATTTTTTTATAATCCCAATAAAAGAAAGTATTCCTTATAAATGTTTCTTGCGCTGGTTACACTGGTTGTACACGTAAAAAAAAATTATGCATCCACATGAAGTGTGATACCTCCTCCCTGGGGGTGTCCTCTCTTCATCTACGCGACCTAGATTTGTGGGAGGTAAGAATTGATCACCCAATTTAGCCATAATAAATCGAGTTTATTATTATTCAAATATATTGAACAAAGCAAGTCTTACAATAGGAAAGCAATCAGGAGTGATGTAACGTATCCCTAAATTATATGTATATAAGCACCTGAAATCCTAACCGCTTAACTTGAAGCAAAGTGATCCTATCAATCTTAATCTTCCTTAATTTCCTTTACTTACCTAAAGCCCGTTCTATAATTACGCTTCTAAGTTTAAATCCTTACCACCAGCTCACGGCGTTCAGCATCTCAGCTTCCTTTCTCCTTCCTTCGCGATTATTAAACCTTCACTATATATCTACTAACTAATATGAATATCATGGTTTCTTCTTGAGAGGACTGGCTGTGAAATAACGCTATTCTGGCCCCAAAGATTCCTCAAGAGGATTAGTATGAAAACACGATAAAGCTATGTTAAATGTTAAGGATAAAGTTACTATGAGATTTTCCCCTATACTATCCCCTAGTGGTTATATGATACTCAAGGGGTTAATATAAGCTAGAAAATGTGTTAATAATCGGCACGCTAAGAACTATGTTCTTTATATAGCATAACCATTGGTGCCTAAATATAAGAGATTTTTTTTTACGAAGTGCTTCGTATTTCGTAACCATTAATGCTGTTTGTTTACAGTTACACATTAGTTCTCTTGAATTTATTATATTTTTAAGGAAAAAACACGCTTAAACGTCACTTAAAGAATTTTAAGGTAAATTAATGTGCGCTTCGTTGAATTAACGAATTACAAGAGAAATTCAAATGAAACAAAGGAAATTGATTTTTTACGTTGTATTTTAGTATTTCATATTATTTTAAGTATTTAAAGACCATCTTTTAACTACACTATGTAGACATTTTTGTATTGTATAAACGTAATGTTGGTTTTCGATTTAACGAAATTCATAACTTTTAGCTTTATCTACTATTTTAGCCAGTTTCCATATTTTATGAATATTGTTGGGAATTTTTAGAGCTTATAAAAAATCTTTAGGACTCTTCCGGTTTAAGTATTTTTAAGACTTTGATGATTTATTTCTTAAACTACAAATCATGAATTTGGATGTAATTTATTTTTTTCTTTTGCTTGCATTTGAGAAATTTTATGTGAGGATGGATGTGATTATGGATAAGTAAAGAACTTATAAACATTTAAAGAAACATTTACTACTAGCTCACATACTACTAGTAGGATTCGAATGCCTATAACGCGAAAATATTTTGCAGTAGAGGGATTATAATAACGTTTACTGTGTTATTGTGAATTATTTTTCCCTTTTCTAACAAACGTTTGTTCCAAATTACGTGGTCGGTGGGTTGCTATGGTGTCGTATTTTGTAGGCGGATTTATTTAGTCGTCGGCGATTGAAAGAAATTGCTTTTGTTGAGAGGATAATGGATAGTAATTTTTGTGTTCATTTGGAAAAAAGTTCTACAGAGACTTAAGAAATTTTGAAGTAGGTGAAAGGATGTGATACATTATTGCGAACGCAAGCTTTTGAATGTCATCGACGTTTCACAGAAGACACCGAAAGTATCGAAGACGACAAAAGCTGTGGATATCCACAGATTTCCTGCACCGCTGAAAACATCGAAAAGGGTTCTGCGGCGGTACGTAAGAACAGGCTTCAAACAATAGCAGAATCAGTTAGGGTATTTTTGGCCCCATTTTAATGGATACTGACTAAGGACCTTAAAATGCATGGGGTGTGTCAACAAATTGTTCCCCGCATGTTAGACGAAGACCAATTTGCAAATGAAGTTAAAAGTGCATCGCAGGCTGAATTAAAGGACATGACTAAAAATGGATTCCAAAAATGTTTCGATGACCTTTACATGCCAAGGTAAAAATGTGTTGTTACTCAAGGGTCTTATTTCGAAAGAGGATGTATTTTAATTGGTAATATGTTTTAAGTTATAGACTCAGTCCGGGAACTTTTGAATCTTACTATGCATGCCATCAATTAATAGAGAAATTACTAGAAAATTGATCTTATTTGTACCATATAAAAATAATTGCAATCTTCAAATTAGCATTTAGAAGTTTTGTAGAGAAAAATGAAAACTTTGGAAAGAGAATCCTTTGCTTAAATTAGATAGTTAAAAATACCGAAAATAAATATAGATGAGTTTTTCTGGACTAACATTAAAGTTATGTATTCAAATTATAGTATTTTTCATTGCAGTTACTGATATATTTATAAGTAATCCCCTAATGAAGGGCTTAAAAATAACTAATTTTGCATCAGTAAAAACGTGTAAAATTTAAAGGAGTTTTGTTAGTTATTAAATTAGTTTTCCTATCTTTTTATCATTTTCAAAAGAAAAAAAACGGTGAAAATTACGACTTTAACAAACAAATGTGAAAACTGAAGCAATTCAAATTAAGATATGTTAAATATTTCTAATATTTTCAGCTTTAGAGAAGTTAACTTAAATTTCAAATTTCATTTAACTTGACAAGAATGCTTCTATAAGATGCTATCCATTTTCATTATATGCAAATATAATGAGAAAAAGAGCATTTTTCATAGTTTATTAGGTATTTTATGCATATCCTTTTATTGTTTTTATTCCTTAACATTTAAAAAAGTTTGATTAAATTATTGCACAAATAATATGTCATATTGCTTTTATTATGTAAATGTGATGGCAAAAAGGCATCCTGGTATGTGATTAAACAATGTACCATAAATTACGCTTTTCTTAGTCAATATTGTAATATTACATAAAAATTTAATTCGTGTCTGTAAATGTAATTTTACTGTCCTTTTCAAAAGTGGAAATCACTAAGATTTCCTGTAAACGAAATAAATTCAATGTGTGTCAAATAAATTTTGTATATTTTAGATCCATACAAATTTACAATTACAGTGAAATTCACTTAACATGAAACTGAAGGGACTGAGATATTTTTTCGTGTTAAAAGAGTTTCGTGTTAAAGGATAATGCAAAAATGTAGTAAAATTAAGCTTATTAGAGAACATTTTATTAACGTAAATGTGTATATATGCATATATGCATGTATGCATAAGTGTTTTGAAAAACAAAACATTTAATGAGCTTTGAGAAAACAATCTGGTATTTTTCTGTGCATTGTCTTTTTTAGAATCAAATTGTCAAAAAGTTGTTCGATGTCGTCCGTTTGGTTATTCATTTCAACATTGGAGCGTGCGTCTAAATAACTGTGAATACTTTTCTCGATGTTCTTCATTTTTGATGACGTGGGAACAGTAGCTGCATCAATCATTTAATTTTCGTCTTTAAATCTGCCTCAACGATATTTTTTGAGCTTTGAACAAACTCCAAAATATCTTTGCCTGCGGAAATTGGGATTGTACATACATTATCAAATATACTGCAACAAATTCTTACGATAATGTTTCAAAACAACGTTTTCCTTATTTTTCTCATTCTCAGAAAGGAAATCTTTTCCTTTTAAGAGATTTTCGTTTCATTATAAGAGAAAAAAAATGCATGAACATACATAGTAGTTTGTCGATACCGATGCATTATTTCGTGTTAACCGATACTTTGTCTTAAGCATTTTCTCGTTAAACGTTGTGAAGGTCCCCTTGGACCTCACTTTGAGAACGAGAATAAATAGGAGTCAGATAAGAGCCAGTAGCCATTTTTATAAACAACTTTCTTTATTTGGTTATCTTATCCAAATAGAATCAAAGACTTATTAACAAATATATCTAACTAGTATTATGAGGTTTAAAAGACACTTCCCTTTAAATAAACTTAAATATTTAATGATCCAATTAATTAACAATTAGAATATCGATCACGCAGAGATTACCGCGATAAGAGATCCCAGATTTATATTTAATAATGTTCCTATTGAACATCTAACTTTAATCTCTCTCCTAATATAAAACTTTAATGAGACTTTAATCAATATTTACCACACTGCAGTTCAGTTCAACTTTTTCGTGAGATTTTATCCTCCTAGTAATCTCCAATAATATCTTTCTAATTTCACTATTATAACTTTATGCATCAATCTCTCTCTCTTACTGCTCTAACTTTACTATTCCGTTTGACTTAAATACTTTATCTAATCTGCATAACAAGGAATCCTGTTCTCTTTTTGGAGCTGATTGGAAATAGGTAGGGAATTAAATTTCCCTAAAAAGGACGACTCAGAAGGTTAGTGATAAAGTTCCGTATAGATTTGTCACAACGTATTTCACTATTCATTGAACAGCACTAATAATTTTTTACTACTTTTACAGGCGATTCATTATGAAATAAAATTATATGCAATTCTTTTCGGTTTCATAGCAAATAAATATAGAATTTTACCTTTATTTTATGTTGCAGCATTTGTTGTCGTAAAAATTTACTTTTTAAGAAAGGAAGAAATAATCTGCAAAACAAATTTTCTCTGAACAAAATATTCACTTTATAAATTTATGTTAACACTGCGCTTTTTATAAAATCCAACAGTAATTGTCTGGTAGCTATTATACCCATCGACAAGAAATGTTTCCTCCAGTAATTGGGAGACAAATATATTTCTTGTTAAATAATTCTTGCTGAAATACTAACACGAGAATAAGAGTTTTTGATCTGAAGTTGCTTACTGTATGGCACATGCAATCAAGAACGACAAGCAATTGGGAGAAACAATAAAGATGAGAAACGGTACAGCAGCTTCACGTCCTCTAATAAATCTGAAGAAAGAAGAAATGATAGCTTAGACGAAGAGATGGATCCGTTTCTACTTTTGCTTCATTTGATGTATTATGAATCTTTCCATCTGTGACATTTCTTTTGCACTTGATTATTTTATTTTTGCACTTGTTGTTATTGTATTGCATTTCCTCCTGGGATACATACGAAAGACGAGAGATAGATGAACAGAAACATACAATATAAACACAGAAGAATTTAGACTTTATTGAAAACGATGATCCCAGCATAGAACAGAAGGGGTGCAATGCTTTTCATTCGAGATCGGAGTACAATTCAGGCGAAAGTTTGATTTTTTTTTTTTGCCGAAGATACATCCATGTCTTATTCGGGATTCGAACCCGACCCCACTTGATTGCAAGCCGAGGGTCATAATCATCATACTGTCTGTGTGCCATTTTTGTACTTGGAACAATCTTATTAGCCCCCTGTCTGTGACGACTGAACTCAGTTTGGGGTAACAGAAATACGCCAATTTTGGAATGCCCGACTCGAGTTCGGGCAAGAGAAATATTGGTGTTTTAATTCCGTGAAGTCCGAACTCATTTCATCCACTGCATAACATGTAATTTACCTTTTTCCTAATAGTTGGCGATACTTTCCCGCGAAATGTTTGGCAGTTTAGCGCTATTCGTCAGATTTTTGTAGTTATGCAGTTCGTATGTACCATACTGTAAATAATTGGGGAATTCAAACAATCTGAAGGACATGGAATTCATGACAGTTCATATGAATAAGAGTTGCTGTGTATTAGCTTATTATATTTATCTTGAAAATTTCGTCATTTGATTCATTTTGCTAAAATTTGAGCAAAAATTACTGTAATCCATTAATACTTCGCATGTTTGTAAAAATTTTAAATATAATAATTACACTCTGTCGCAAAAAATATATGCACCCAGAAGAAATCGAGCTACAATCACGAAACTCGGCAAGAATGTAGTCTGGTAAGAGATATGCAAATGATTAAAATTTCGAAGCCAATGAGACAAGTCTAAGTGTGCTATGCGCATATTAGTTGCGCAACTGGGAGAGTTTAAAAGCATAGTACGAGCGCCGTACGGCTATCCAAACGAATCTGATGACTTTGATAAACGATATTGAGACTTAGGATGTCTCTAAGACGTTACGAGCAGCTGACGGACTTTGATAGGGCCGTATAATAGGCCTCAGAGAAGCAGGTTGGTCGAATAGACGTATCGGCCGCCACCTCGGTCGGAGCGATATGGTAGTTGCTCGGTGTTGGCAACAGTGGATCACAGAAGGTAGAGTGTACCGTCGCGGAGGGTCAGGACAGGAACACAAATGATCGCGAGGATCGTGCAATGAATAGGCACCAACAACGTCGCTAGCATCGATTCAACGCCACTCCTTCCAGACATCCAGTGCCATCAAGAGAAACCATAAGGAGACGACTTATTGAGGAGCCGACGTCCGCTAAGATACCACTGACCCCACATCATAGGCAGTGTCGACTGGATTTTTGCCGACCTCGGGCAATGGAGTTCGTCATCTTCAGTGATTCGATTCAGTCTCAGTGCTGATGTCTGGAGGCGCACCGGCCAGCGGTCCGATCCGGCATTTATTGTCGAGCGGCATACAGCAAAAAGGTGTGACAGTGTGGGGAGCAATTTCTTGGGACACACGATCATCTTTAGTGGTCCTTCAAGGCACTTTGACAGCTCGCAGATACGTGGACATATTTTAACGCCGATTTGCTACCCATGCTATCAAGTCACCCAGGTGCCATTTATCAACAGGATAATGCTCGTCCACATACTGCGCGACTCTCCCAACAATGTCTTCAAGGATATGACGTCCTCATGGCCTGCCAGGGTCACCAGATCTTTCGCCAATAGAGCATGTCTGGACGCTGGGAAGGCAACTGCAGCCGTCCCGAGAAAGAATTAACTGCGCAGATGCAAAGACTATGGCAGGATCTTCCACAGGGGGTCATAATAATTGAATCGATGCCACGCCGAATTTCGGCTTGTTAGCTGCCAGAGGTGGTTAAACTGATTTGCAAGCTGTAATAAAAAATGATATTTTGTTCTGAATTTTTAATCATTTGTTTATTTTCATATACACTACATGCATACCAAATTTCGTGAATGTAGCTCAATTTCTTCTGGGTGCATATATTTTTTGCGACAGAGTGTATTTCGTTAAAAAATTTTTAATAAAACATTCTATTTCTAACATTTTGCAGATATAGTGAACAAAATTAAAAAGAATTTTTTTCTTCCATTTTTGGCATGTTTTTCTTGAATATGTTCCATAGGCAAGATGTTGAAAATAAAACTTGTTTGCTTCAAATTTCGGTTTCAAGATAGAAAAGAGAGAAATGTGGCTTAAAAACACCCTAAAAATGTTTTTAACCCAAAAAATAAAAATAAATATACCTGTATTCTATAGTAATAATTTCAAAATTGTTCCTTCCATTCCTTTTTTTAAGCTGAGGAAAGTAGCATTAAGCACAGAGGCCTTTAAAAATATGCAAATTTTAAGAACTGTTTTCAAGCCATTTCTCAAGCTCTATTTTATTTTTGGTACTATGTATTAATTTCACCAAAAATTTTCACTCATCATATTGTTACTGATATCATCCTGTGATTGTTAGTATAGAACAGGGATAGCGAACCATTGGCATGCGTGCCATTGATGGCACGTGGCATAATATTTTGGACGCGCCACCAATCAAGACGATCAAGCACGATTGATTCTTCAATTAAGGAATTTTCAATGAGATTTTCTTACACAGTTCTAAGTTTATTATATACATTGATGTGACATCATTTGACATACTGAACTTGCCCCAATTCGTTGGAAATAGAAGAATTTGAAATGAAACTTATTGTTTTCTAGTCTAGTTCAATATTGTTATATTAGTTATTTAAGTTCTAGTTATTTGTCATCTATTCTGCAACAGCAGAAATAACAATAATGTTACTTTATATAAGTTGAGTTACACGTTTAACTAAAACATTTAGTACTATAAAATACGAAATGTATTTTTCTGTAGTAAATGAAGAGTGTTGTGTTGTTAGTATTTAGTTTTGTTATTTTTCCATAATCACAAGTCAAAACTATTTAACGGCACGTGTATACATCATTTAGTATTTCTTTAGAAAAAAATGGCACGTTGGTCCATGAAGGTTCACCAGCCCTGGTATAGAAGAAGACTGTTAAATGAAGAAGGATTGCTTCGCTTGTAAAAATAGAAGCACAGTTTTAAAATAATTAATTTAAAAGCTCTTGAAAATGTAAGACATTGAAGAGATTAATTTAAATGTATGAAAAATGGTAAATATTATGTGGTACTGATAAATGTTACGAAGAAAAATAGCTGCAAACTAACAGGAAACCAAAATATTGTTCAAAGCAATTCTCTTTTGAACTTTCAAGTTAGTGTCCATACAAATGCTCTCTAAAAAGGAATAAGGTCTGGAAGTGATAGTTAATTTTTTTAAAAAAAGTAATAATAATAATAGAATTGCACTGTGTAAATGTAACTCGCAATTGCTTTTTAATGCTTGCGAAGGAATAAAAAAATTATAAAATTTTAAATATCTAACAATAAAACTTTTATTAAAAACTTAAAATATAAAAATCTAATTATAAAATTGTGTATTCACAGCTTCATAAAACCAGATGTACTTAAACTTATACTAAATAATTGATACTCTATAAATAAAAAATAAATACAAAAGGTTGTTTCAAAACCATCTTCAGAATTTAAAGTTCTGTTCTACCATAATCATACATGAACGACAATGGAACTCATTAGATTCCATGAATTGTGATTTCATTAATATTATTTTTGTTATTGCATTTAGTAATCAGTATATACTCATGTCAAAAATTAAGGTTACAAGCATGTTTTTCGTCACTACTTTAAAATGTCTTCAGTAAAACTGTTAGAACTTGTATTTTAAATGTTTTGAAGCACGGGGAGTACAATATCAATTTTCAGTTTAGGAGAAGATGTCGTTTAGCTTCTGTTTTTGCAGAACTACTGAATTGAAAATACTGAAGCATATGGGAATTTTGCCTCCAGCTTTGTGAGTGATGCATTAAAACTAACAAATTAGGCTGTTTGTAGTGAAAATGACTCATAACCTTTTAGATGATTTCTTGGCATAGAGAGCCTTTGGTAGGCTTGAAGCTATCTAGTCTCAAGCAGAGGTGACTCAATTGTTACAAGGGGTACTGTCACCAGAATAATATGCATAAATGCATTTAAAAAATTAATAAAAATTAATTTATTAAATTAAAATTAAATGAATTTTAATAAAATATTAACAGTAACTTTTAATTTAAAACTCATTTCTATTATCAAATAGCATTTTTTACAACAACAATAGGTAATTAAATTTTTAAAAAGTTAACATCAAATAAATTTCAAAATAGAAAAAATTTAAATGGTAAAAAGCTTTAAAAAAGTTTCAGTGGGCCGCATGTTTGACCTGCCTACTTTAGATCAATATCATAAAAGAAAGAATTATTCAAATTATGTTGGCAACACTAATTGTAACATTATGTTTACTTTTTTACCTATTTTTGAAATTCAGTCCTTTGTGTTAAATTTTAATTTTTTAATTGCATGACTTTTTTTAAATAGATGCTTTATACAATACTATTAATTAAATACAGGATGAAATATCAATACAGACTCGAATTTTCTTTTAGAAGAGTTATAAAGTTCCTGGAAAAGCACATATGCGTTGAAAAGGGTTTTACTGTAATTCGCTATTATTATTTTTTATGTTAAAATCGTATCGCTAAAAGGATCATTAAAAAGGACCATTATGGAATATAGAAGAGGCAGTTGTCACTAATAAATTAGAAGCACTTCTCAGTTACAAAATTCATTTGAAATTCATAATGAAATTAAAAGCTGAGAAAGAGAGAAAGCTGGCATTAATTGTTTCTGTTATTCATATGCAACTACAAAACATTAAGGGATATATAGTTTCGTATCTTTTATGTTCTTCTGGAATTTATATTCAATGCTGATTACTTTAAATCCTTAGGAGAACTTAATTTGGAAACTCGAGACAGCAATGTTTAATATTTTACCCTACATTAAGCAGAGTTTCTGTTTAAATGCAAAACTTTGGCACATTCTTTGAATAAATATAAAATGCATTTTAATGCAGCAGAAACCTTTTTGTATTAAAACCAATGCATGAAAGACAACTATTTTTGAAATCGTGCAATCACGTAGAAGTACTTCTCTTTTCCATATTTCAAGAAGAGCTCTTAGATATTTAAATTAATTAGGCTTATACAGTGACTACTTTAAGGCCTATTTTTAGTTTAACAAAGAACGAGTCAAATCTAAAAATGTAAGCTGCTACTTAATAATTATTGCGGTGGTTAGCTCAAATAAATTTAATTACTTATACATACTAATTGAGCACAGTTACAAATACAAAATAATTGTGTGTGCGCTTATGACCACACGATAAAAGTGAAAACTTCCGATTTATTCTGGGCAAGAGAATTTATTTATTTGGGTGTACTACGTTTTCTTTTACGACATTTTGGCATGCGGGCGTTAAGTAGTTCTCTTTTTCATGGCCATTCATCTGTGGATTATTTTTATTTAATCATTTTTCTGTAAAGGGCAATGTTTAAATAATTATGCATTCTTATATATTTTGAGTATGTACGATTTTAATGACACACAATTAGCCTAATTATTTAAAAATATTTACACGTAAATTACTCATGTAGATTATCTTTTTTTATATGTTTACATAGTACTTGCGTACTATCGCAACAATACTAACGTTCACGATAATTTGCCAAGTTGGCAATCCTGATTTCCCATGTGTCGCACCCTTTGAAATTGCAACCATGTGCTTTCTTTCATATAACGTAGCCAATACCGTCGTGATCATACGTAACTTTATATAATGCTGTATACTACGTAAGGCTAGGAAAATTTATGCTCTGAGAGGAGTTTACATGATTTGAATTTCTTTAAGCAAACAAAAGGAGATGGTTTGTAATTTTGCACAGTGCGTTTATTTTCTCTTGATCTTTTAGCTGTCATCACTAATATAAACTAAAATATTAGTAACTTTTTTACCAATTAGTTGCATTAAAATTTCGTATTTTAATTATTTTGGCATCTTTTTAGGCTTGAATGTTCTTTCTATTTAATCAAAAAATAGATCCATCCAATGTTGCGTTTCTTCTTATCTTCAAACTCCTACATTATAATCTTTTTCTTTCCAATTATACTTTTGATTCCCCTTCACTCGTTAATTTGCTCGAGTTGAGTGTAAGTGGGCGACATGACAGTAACAAGTAATGTAAAAAAAATTTATTTTAAGCCAATTCCTACTTAGATCAACAAAGAAAATTTTTATTTTAGCTACTTTTCACTAAATAGTTACAATTAATATAAATATGTATATACATATGACAGAATCACAACATTAAGGGGTAATTAATTTTTATTAATTATCATCAATGATCTCTTTGGATGATCGTATCATCATCCAAAACAATCGTGTACATAAAATTTCAGTTCGACTGAATGCTTTAAATCGTGAGAAAAAAAAAACTTTTCAAGTTTTGACACAAGTCGCTAAAAGGGTCACTGAGTTGCCAACGTGGCTGTATTTGTAATTCCTTAAATAATTAGTTTTAATCAATTAATTTTTATTAATTATAATTAAATTATTGTATTGTCGTCCAAAATAATCATGTATATAAAATTTCAGCTCAATTGAGCGCTTTAAAATGTATTTCATTAGCGATTGAAAATTCTACAAAGATAAATAAATAAATGAATATGTAGAGAGTGCGAGCTAATAGTAAGAATTGAATAAGAAAATAAAATTTTTACTTAAAATAAAAAACACGTGCCTAAAAAGTTTTCGATTCAAAACTTTCCCCCGACCCAAGCACGATTGTCTACTTTATCCAAAAAAACTGAGTAAACGTATCGTACGGGAACCTGACGCTTAATTTAGATTCACTCTTCAGAAAAATGCGCCTAAAGAAGTTATTTCCAAAAGCTCAAAATATACAACACGGGAAATAGATAACGGGGATGAACGGTAACAAGTTCTGTCTACTGCGAGGTTGGTGGCTGATCTATTAAGTGTTGAATCGTTCTCCTGCTTCGTAGCTGCAAGATCGGCTTTCCTATGAAGATAACATTACGCGCTCATATCCACACGTGAACCTCTAAAATATTGCAGGATCCCTTCATCTGCCATCAAGCCAACAATGATGGCTATGAGAAAAACAATAGCTGCACACCCCTTATGAGCCGAACCTCGAGGGAAATTTGAGGTGTAAGAAGGGACATTCCCACACCAAAATAGTGGAAAGAGAATACTGCTTAGAGACTAGAAAAGGAATTTTGTATTTTGTCCTTCACCGTCACCAATAAAATTTTCAGTAGTATTGAAATGCTCAATAGTTTGAATAACTTGTATCTAAATGTAAATATTGTAATTAATAGCTGGAGACGTAATAAATCAATAATTTAATTTCTTAAGTCTAACGCTACTGATCAATTTCTCTAGATCGTCTACAAGAGGGTACTCTATTGTTCTTTTTTACGGTACTCGTTCTTGTTGTTACTAATGTCGTTTGCCTGACGATGTTAGATCGAGGCCCACGAAATTCCTAGGCCTAGATGTACGCCTATCGTTAGCCATAGCTTCCAGCACCACACAGGCGACTTAAGCATTCGTAGCAAAAATTAATAAATAATTCAGTGTAGTATCATTCTTTCAGCCAATAGATATGCATTTGAAAATCTTTACTGAGAGCAATGACCGCCAAAAGGAAAGAACAAATAATTCCTTGAGTAAAATTAGTGAAAGAACTTTTCAGATTGAGAACAAAGTAGCTTTTTTAAGTTAGTGGAGAGGAATTGATAAACGAACGTAAATAGTAAGCTTTGATTTGAGTATGGGAATCCATCGCATATAATCACATATAATTAGAATTAATAACAAAAAGTTCTATCTGCCTATCATAACAAGAAACTGTAGTGCCATTCACATAAGTATTATATGACAACACAATGTTAAGTAAAATAGTCATTAGGATTGGAAGAGTGAAGAGATGCAGTTCTGTAAAGTATAAGAAAATATTTTAAGTAGGATAAACTATTTTTGTGAATGAGAATTGTAGAAAATACACTTCTTAAGTTTTGAAATATTTTTATAAGTGAAATATTAATAAATTACATCATCCAAATTTAATAAAAAAATTGAAGATACAAAATTCCAGTTTAAATTTTAAGACATCTGATATATGTTGCAGCGGTGATATATCAGAAAATAGCATTTGGTCAGATTTCAAATGCATTATTTGGGCAATAAGGAATTTAATTTTCAAAATAATGTTTAAGAAATGTAAATTTATTTTACATTGAATTAAGGTATACGACTACGCTCGGAACCGTGATTTTCAAAAGTGCGTAAATGGATAATTTTCATGATATTGAGTGTCACTTAGATTAGAATATATGCATAAAATTGTTTTAAGGACATTTTTGACAAAAAATATTTATTTAAATACAATATTTTGGCAAAAAATTAACCTAGAATAATCTTTTTTCCAAATGTTCTCCTTTTGTGAAAAATGCTTCTATTAGAATAATATTTTGCCTGTCTATAGCTCAGACCTCTGTACAGAGGGTCAACTAGAATTTGTGAAATATATAACTTAGAAGTGGGTTTATTCATATTTTACGACAACAGAGGGGAGCAATTTTAAGAAAAAAGCGCGAATAAATATTTCACTTGGTGGTAACTCTGAAAATAATATGAATTTTTCAAAAATTCTATCTGAGCCTCTGCAGAGAGTTTTGAGCTATATACAGGCAAAATATTATTATAATAGAACCATTTTTCACAAAAGGAGGACATTTGGAAAAAAAGATTATTCTAAGTTAATTTTTTCTCAACATATTGTATTTAAATAAATATTTTTGTCAAAAATGCCCTTAAAACAATTTTATGCATATATTCTAATCTAAGGAACACTAAATATCATGAAAATTATCCATTTATGCGCTTTTGAAAATAATGGGTCCGAACGTAGTCGGATACCTTAAAGCAAAACTCATACAAAAAATTAATAATTTTTTATCAATCCCATCCACGTATGGCAATAATTTTAATCTAATTAAGAATTCAAGAACGAATTTAAAAATCATCGAACTGTTATGAAGAGTACGACAATTTATGAAGCTGCCATGATGCTTATGAACTATTTTTCCGTACTTATGTTTTTCCTGTTTTTTTCTTGAGCCAAATATTGTACATAATGTAGTAAGTTTGGCGAATCTTAATTAGAAGGGCACCAATATCGTAGCTTTACAATGGAAATATAATCGTAGTAAATTGGCGAGTGTCACCAGAATATGAAAAATAATGTCAATCGTTTATCGTATGAAATATATACTGTTACGGAAATTTCGGACAATGCGTTTGCTTTGACTGAAAAGATGGTTTGCTAGTCCGTTTATACCATTTTTCAATAACAGTAGAACTAAGTGTTCTCTGTGACCCACTTGCCCTAGAAAATTATTCGTTAAGTTGCCAAATTTGACCATAGAAATAGATGATTCTGGAACAACATAGAAAATTCGAGGACGATTATTTCACGAAAAAATTCTAGATGTCATGACAATAAACAGGGTGCCCTTGGATTATTGGGCCAAACCTTAAGAGTAGGTAGGGGCATCACAAGGATTCAGATTTGCATAATAACCTATGGTCGGAAACGTCTTCTTTCAGCGCTAGGCGGCGTTGTTCACAAGAGCATTTAACCCGGAAATTTCTCGCTTAGGGTATGTCATTTCCACTGTCTAACTTTTTTCAACGCTCTTTTTAAACCTTTTTTTGGAAAATGGATAGTTTCTCGTGTGACTAAGGTTATATCCTTTGAAGAGCCTTAGCTTGTAGGCGAATTCTAAATATATATTTTTGGATACCACCCCTTCGGGTACGTCTTACCCTGCGCGTAAATGCCCGTTACAGTTCTGAATGTATCAGCACGTTGTAAACCTTCTTTATGCAATGGTGTAGTATTGTAGTTATGATGAAGAAATGTGATATTTAAGCAATTTAATACATACAGAATTTAATAGATATAATACAACAGTATTTCGGATGAAGAAATTCTCTCCGTGGTAATGATGAGGAAGAATCAAATGATGAAGAATATAACAGCATGATTTCTCCACTGAAATAAATTGAGATTTAGAAGAAGTAGACACTGTCGAAAAAATGCTTTATATATAGAGACACAAAACATTTGGGAAGAACGTAATTTTAAAAGAAATAGCTGGTACACATCTTATCCACTTTCAGATAAACTTCTGAAGAAAAAAACTATTGATGTAACAGTAAGAGGTAATAAAAAATAAATTACAAAATTTTTGATTAAAAATAGAGAAGTTTACTCCTATATGTTTAGTTTTAAAAAGACGAAGATTAAAAAAAATATGATCCAGTGAAAACATTGCCCTCACTCACGACGAGATTAAAGGAATGTATAAACAATGTACTGAACGCCCTTATAAAAGGAACAGAAAAACTAAATTTACGTGTGAAAATGTAATAAACATATTACACATCTTCTACTTTTCTTCTCTTTTAACTTTAGCATACAAATTTTACGGTAAAAATAGAATGTAAACGCCTTTGGTATAAGATAACCTTGCGAGAACTTTCGATTGTTTTTTTCACGCGAGTGATGCAGGGTTAAGGAAAAAGACCAGCATACCGCTGTCATTTGAGCTGTTATCACCCGTAGAAAAGTGAGGAATGTTTTACAAACACAGAGCTGACAGTTATGCACCTGATTTACGGATTGTCAGAAGGAAATATACGAGCAGCATGAAAATTGTATGGCGAAAGGTTCCAACAGAGAGATTAACTGGACCACCGGATAATTACAAACGTATAAACATTTGTTTGAATATGGATCATTACGAGGTAATAAGCATATTGAGGACCGATTACGAGTGACTCGAACTCCTAACATGGTACTCGGATTTTTTTGAACGATATCCAACACATTTTATTCCATGCATGGAACAAAGTATGTTTGAAACTGTGACAAGTTGGAATGCGTTGATATAAGTTACACAGAGTAACTTTATGACAACTAAAATCACAATACCGTGATCTTAACCAGCTGCTTTTGCGAAGCTCTCGCAGCACAGAAAAGCATAAAAGCAAAAATTAACAAAGGAAGAAAATCAAATAAAAAATACATCGTCAGATGCTTAAAAAGGATTAATAAGAAAACTATTTAGTAGAAAAAGATAAAGTAAAAATTCAAAACAAGGCAATAAAATGTTAAAATGCAGTAATTTTTTAATTCTGTAGTGGTACAATGTTTATATATATATATATATATATATATATATATATATATATGTGTGTGTGTGTGTGTGTGTGAATACCTGACCATATAATGTTTATATATGTAGGATCCAATAATTCTCAAGATAACGAAGCAGTCTTCGCGCGCAGGCGCAGCTAACTACAACACGAACTGAAACTTTTGAACTAGTAAAGGAGAACCAAAACTTTGAGCAGAGAGAGAAGTTGAAAAAAACGCGAGAGGTGCGCGAGCAGGGCGTTTTACCTTCTGCATATCATTGTCAAACTTATCTGTTAAACCAGCTACCTTTTTAATTAATTTTTGTTTAATGTTAAATAAACCATAAGAAAGACAAAGTCTTGGACCCCTTGTTGTCTCCCCACAAATTATGGGGGCTCGGCCGCGATCGATAAAATTTCGATTTTGAACCAAAGTCTGGACAATGAACAACAGCGTCCGTGAAGGGGCGCTCCGCCATTTTTCGAAGCTTCGTTCAACCTGTGTAGAGGTTTTGAACTCAGCATGAATACTCCGCCTGTGTAGAGGCCGGGATTGAAAATTTCGATTTTGATCAAAGTTTGGAACGTGAACAAAAGCCGTCCGTGGAGAGGGAGACGCGCCGCCATTTTCGAAAACTTCGTTCAACCTGTGTAGAGGTTTGAACTCAGCATGAAAATTCCGCCTGTGTAGAGGTTTGAACTCAGCATGAAAATTCCGCCTGTGTAGAGGTTGGAACAATCGTCGAATATTCCGCTGTATGTAGAGGTTGGAACTACAATTTCACAAACACCTGCGAAGAGGTGTCAATTCGAACAATTTCAACTATATTACCTGCGAAGAGGTGAAATCAGTGGAATCGAGGTTTTTTTCTTCAATTATTGGATACATCGTACGTGCGAGCAACAAGGGAGCTAGAAAAAAAAAGGTAGGATCTTTCCATATTTTTCTAAAATGTATAAAAACGCTCTTAAAGAGGATCTCATAAGAGTTGTTGAGAATCTAGACGGTACTGTGGAGAGTACGGACACTATAGTTAAACTAAAGACTAAAATTGAGAACAGTAGTACATTTGAAAGTGATCCAGATTTCGTTAAAACTTTTTAATTCAAAACTGTATAGATGAGAGGGTATCGCGAAACGAAAGAGAGGTAACTTTTTAGAAAAACGAAAATTGAGCTCGCGAAACTTCTAGTTAACAAAAAATTAGAAAAAGAAGTCGAACTTCAAACGGCTAAAAATAAAGCCTTAAGTTTAAATCCTGCAGCTAAAGTCGAAGATAAACAGTTCGAAACTAACATAGAAAAGATGATAACAAGTATTAAAACTTTATCTCTTCCTGTTCCCACCAGATCTGAAAATTTTAATGTTCTTCCAATCATTAGAACGCGCATTTTTTAACCAAGAAAATAAATGACGAATATAAATCTGAAATTTTAATAAATCTTCTGGGAAAGAGCTCATAATGTCTTACTGTATATTAAAGAAGAGTGAATTAAATGACTATGAAAACTAAAATCTATAGTACTCATAGAATTCAAGTAACCCCTTGCGAGTGTTTAAACTCATTTAAAAATGCTGTAAAATCATCAGGCGAGACATACATCCAATTGCTGCAAGATTGACGGCAAACTTCCAATATTATTGTTCGTTAAGAAAAGTTAATTCCTTTGAATCTCTATGTGATCTTATAATTTCTGATAAATTATTTGAAACTTTAAATAAGGAAACTGCAACTCATATTGGCATTCGAGAAGCAGAAGATTGGTTCAGGCCTATTGATTTAGTTAAGGGGGCGATATTTATATTTCATCTAGAAGCGGATCACATAAAGAAATTCCCATTACTTATGGATATACCCGTACCCCTTTAAAAATAGATCACAAAAACTTTTTAAACCAAAGATTAAAGGAGAACTATCCCCAATATCTTGAAAGAGAAAATAAAAATTGCTTTATATGCGGTGATTCATCTCATTGCGCAAGAGACTGTGAGAAGCGTTTTAAACCTAAAGAATCTAACGACCACATCCATAATAGAATAAACGTGAATACTTTGAAAATCGAGAACGAAAAACAAAATAGCGATGAATGCGCAAATCTTCAATACGTAAACATTTTTTGTGGAAAATCAGCCCGTAACAGCCTTGATCGATTCAGGTTGCCAGATCCCAGTTCTAAATTCCTCACTAATTAGAGTGCACAAACCTTCCGAAGAAATAATAACATTAAGTTCATGTTTTGGCGAACAGCGAATGGTAGAAGTTAAACCCCGATAAATCTTTCTCTTAATCAACACTCTTCCAGCCTAAGTGTGCGAACGGCAATATCACCGACCTTGACCGAAGAATTTATTATACATCCCAGTGTATATTCTGAAATAAAAAAACTAGGCCACGCAAAGAGCGATGTTTTATTGAGTGAAAGTGGATCCTCTTTGAGTGCAGATTGTGGTGTTTCTGTTTCAAATGTTTCTGTTTCAAATGTGATAGAAAACTCTAGTTATGATTTGCCACATGTTAAAAACTTTAATACTAGAAATGATTTGAGTTCTCTAATTAAGGATTATAAATGTTATAAAATTAAGAGTACTAAGTTAAAAATGAATATTAAATTGAAAAATGATATTCCTGTGTGTCAGAGAGCCAGACGTTTATCTTGTTCTGAGAAATTACAGGTAAACAATCAAATTGATGATTGGTTACGACAAGGTATTATAAAAGAGAGTGTTTTTGATTATTGTTCACCTATAGTATTGTGTAAGAAAGTCAATGGTGCCATGAAAACGAGTTCCGTGGAATTTATCTCCCGATCTCCTACCCCTTCACCTATGAAGAGTAAACATCAACGGTTTGTGTTGCTCCGAAGGATCTTTCAGCCCTGGCAGTGGAAACGAAGGAAAAAGAGAAATCGTTTTGAACAGACGTCCAGAACTCTACAGAGGAAAATATCGATGCGTTCAACCAAAGATCAACTTGTTAAAAAAGACGTTCTTATGCCTGTGAAACAATGTGTTTTCCTGTGGAACCTTCCGGATGTCGAAGAGGTGCCTTCACATGATGGAGAAACTGTCTAGTTCAGAAAAATTATGATATGTTAAATCTTTGTGTATTTGTCGTATAGTCCTTGTCTGTTCCGTCTTTTTTTTTGTATGTTTCAGATTCTCTGGTCTCCATGGACGTACCGCTGCGGACAGCGGACAGTCAGGATAGCCGACTGTAGGATCCAATAATTCTCAAGATATCGAAGCAGTCTTCGCGAGCAGGCGCAGCTAACTACAACACGAACTGAAACTTTTGAACTAGTAAAAGGAGAACCAAAACTTTGAGCAGAGAGAAAAAAAACGCGAGAGATGCGCGAGCAGGCGTTACCTTCTGCATATCATTGTCAAACTTATCTGTTAAACCAGCTACCTTTTTAATTAATTTTTGTTTAATGTTAAATAAACCATAAGAAAGACAAAAGTCTTGGACCCCTTGTTGTCTCCCACATATATATGTAAATAAATAAAAAAGGCTTCCAAATACTATAATTAATATTGTTCTAAGCAATCTTTACATAATATGCATAAAGAGGGATTAAAAGGTGAAATATTAAATGGAAATATCTTGTCAAACATTAACTATCACGTTTGAAATGCTAAATGTAATTTCAAATGTTGCTTATTCAGAATATAAATCTTTTTGAGATTGTTATAATGAATAGTGCAATAAAATGCATCTGTTAACAATGTTATTCATTTTAGCATTTGACAGCGTGTCAATATTTGGCCTTAGTTTTAAGCAGATAATCAGATACAACGTTTATTAAGACAGCATCACTATCTTGTCAAAATAAAGAGCTTTGTGCTGCAGAAACGAACACTGAGTTTTCGTAGATAAGTACTTTCTCTATAGACCCAGAATCATAATTGTTCCGAATAACGTCTGACAATTTATTGGTACATTTAGATCATTATAAATCAGTGTTTCTCAAACTTTCAATACTGGCGCCCCTTTTCAATCACAATTTTTATCGCCCCCTTATACATAATAATTTACTGAATGCAATAATAATGCACTTTTACGATAAAGCAACAATATTTATTATAAACCGTACAAATTCATGACATAAGTATTAAATTTTGTATATGTTACTTTTAAGCAAAAAAAATTAAGTAATAGGATAATTACTAAGTTATTTTCCTTTCTCTGATTTTTAAATTGGAACATATTACAAAAATGCGGTGGTTGCTTAGAAGACAAAATATAGATATCAGCTAAATATAGAAAATGAACTCAGAGGGTCAATTTCTTATCTTAAAAAGCTTCTTTCAAAAAATTTTGCTCTGTAAGACAAGCCCATGGAAGTAGCTAATAATTATTAAACTTGTTCTTAATTTAGTATTAATTAATTAGTCATAAAATACTCTGTGCACCACTCATACATTAAAAGCAGTGTTTCCCAAACTTTCAATACTGGCGACCAATTTTCAATCAATTTTTGTCTCGCCCCCTGTACAACAATAATGTATTTACTGCAATAAAAATGCACTTTGAGAGAGAGACGCTAAAGTTACAATACGATCTTAATTATAAACCGTACAAATTAATACGATAAGTATATTAAATTTTGTGTATATGTGTAACTTTTAAGTAATATATATTTTAAGAAAATTACTTAAAATATATATATTACTTAGAATTATGTTATTTTTCTTTCTCTAATTTTTAAATTGGAACAGATCGCAAAAATGATGTATTTAATTAAAGATTTATTTCCTTCAGCATATTCATTTCTCAAAGTACAAATGTCATAAGAAAAATAGTCTAGTCAATGTCGCTCTCTATCATATCCATCACATCTGGCATTTTGGGTACGTTTGCGTGAGTCTGGGCAACCTATCGGACGTCTGCGCAAAACATGTAAAAATGCTTTTCCTCGTACAATTCCCGTCAGTTTTGGTCGACTCGATACTTCTATAGCTACCGAATCTAGTTTGATGTACATTTTTTTAATTTCCATGTTAATTGTAATTCACGGTAATTAAGTATTTACGGCAGTAGATTAAAACAATATCATACATACATTTTTAAGTCGTAAGCAAACATTCTACCATAATAAAAACAAGTACACAGACGAACGAGCATGGTTCTGAAAATTAAATCAAGGCGATCTTCTCAAAAATACTTAAATTTTGGATTTACCACTACTGAAGTAAATGATGGGAAAAAAGCCCCAGCTCGATATGTGTTAAAACTTACAAATCTGTAGAACAACATGTGAAAGTTGTTTTTAAAACATGTAAAATCATTTAGCTATGTTGGCAAAGAATTTTTAAAAGTATTTTCTGGATGAGGACAGCTTGGTAGCAAGTTACGAGTGGATTAGGGATCTATTTCAAGATACTCCAGAAGGGCTCTCAACTTCCGAAGAAGAAATCTTCATAGATTTCACATCCAGTGAAAAATTAAAAGGCAATTTTGTAATAAATCGCTCTTTGAATTTGGGGGTAGAGGTGGATGAGGAATTATCTGTACTGAAAACAAAAGCACTTCGTATACTATTACCATTTTCAACATCCTACCTTTTTCAAACCGGATTTTCTGCAGTGGATGCCTTGAAGACAAAATATAGATCTCAGCTAAATATAGAAAAATAACTCTTTAAGTGTCAATTTCTGATATTAAACCTTCCTTTGAAAAACTTCCCTCTACAAGACAAGCCCGTGGAAGTCCCTAATAATTATTAAACTTGTTCTTAATTTAGTAATAAGATTGATTGATTGAATATTAACGTCACACTGTTCAGCTGCACGAGGGCTTTTGACGACGGACCACGTAATTTTGAACCATGGTCAAGTGACGTGGATGACACCTGAGCTGGCACCCCTCTCTCCTAACTACCACACCACACCAACGGGAAAACGTTTCAACTCTCAACAGATTTAACGTGCATCGCTGCCCTACACGGCGGGTCTTTAGTGGTACTGGGCTCGAACGTGACAAGGCAAGCCACGATCCGATACCTATACCACTCGGCTACCGCGGCCAAATTCAGTAATAAGATATTATTTATAAAATAGCTTCTTCAGTACTGATACATCAAACGTATACTGGCTGAAACACCGACTCTTCGCACGAGTTCATTTTTTTAAAAAATAAAACGTTATTCTTGATATAATAGCTGAACTGTAAGGAGAGTAAAACTGTGTGCACGACATTGTATAGAAAAATGTAAAATGATTTTTTTTAGATAAATGCTATAATTGTAAATAACTGTTTAAAAGAACTGTAATTTTAAACCTCACACAATTAGCATTTAGAATTAATTTTAAATTATGAAAAAGAATATAAAATACCGATGAAGAATAATTGTGTTACTTTTTAACATTTAAAGCGAGAAGACGTCAAAATGTTTTAACCCGGGAGCAGGCGCGTACTCGATACTAACATTAATCGTAGTGCGGGGGGACTCAGTCACCCCAATCATTTGTTTAGAATTATTTTTACTGTGTACACGATACAAATCGGAATTCTAGTGAATATTTTAATTTATAGAAAGTATACTTACCTTCTTTCAAGGACTATTCAATTCTTTGATGATTTGAGAAAAAATCCAATAAAACTGAACTAAAATGATTCAAAAGTACAAGAGACCATAATAAAGGACGCAAATTAGACATTTTTCAATTATCCTACAGAAATGTTAAACCAATTAATTCTTTTCGAAATATCGCAAAACTCAATTATCTACAATTTCCCTAAGCGAAAAGCAAACGCATAAAAGATGGGGGAGGAACTCTCTAATATTGATAATAACCATACCATAAG
Organism: Trichonephila clavipes; assembly: GCA_019973935.1. Classification (NCBI taxonomy): domain Eukaryota; kingdom Metazoa; phylum Arthropoda; class Arachnida; order Araneae; family Nephilidae; genus Trichonephila; species Trichonephila clavipes. The sequence goes on from BMAU01015568.1 coordinate 250,178, forward strand.
ATTGAAGGTCAATCAAATGATTAGCAAACGTACTACGCAGCCTGGCTGAAAAGTGAATCATGACTTCCTTTTCTTTTTCTACAACTAATGTACAGTATTTCAATAATAATTACAGCGGTGAATTGTTTATCTTCTTAGCATTTTTCTCAGGGTCTGTGGGTTTCGTTTTTTCTTTTAACGTGTAATATTTTATGTTAAAACGTAATAAAAAAATCTCTCATTGAGGAAATACAGCAAATAAAACAAAATGTTTTTTTTCTCTTTAATTTCGTTTTGGGATCAAAGATAGCTATTTGATGACGGAAAAAAGCCAGATAATAAACATAAATTATGTCAGTGTTGTGTGTATTTTTTTTTTTTTTTTTTTTTTATTATGGAAGAAAGCATTTTGTTTTACTTCTCTTTCCGGTTATTTTTTTAAAAAATCTTTAAATTTTCGATACGCTCGCGCCCCCTTGTAGGGTCATCGCGCCCCAGGGGGCGCGCCCCACACTTTGAGAAACACTGTTATAAATGTTCTTTTACGGTGTTAAAGAATATCTGATGTTCCGCTGCATATGTTTTTCTTCTTATATTTTTTGGAATCTTTTGTTTTTATCAATTACAATCTAAAGTAATTCACGAAGTTGCACAATTTTATTTTATGTTATAATAGGCGGAAAAAAATGTCATCATTTCGAATCCCTGTCTTTTTTATTGATATTATAATAATAAAATCTTTGTAATAAAATGAAACAAAAGTTATATAAATATATGTAATGATATTATTTTAACTTTTCTATTAACTGTATTAAGTATCAACATATTTGTATTTGCTTTATTTTGAGCAATTTAATATGTTTATATAGCAAAGTTTTAGTTTGGATGATAACAGTGTGGAATCAATTTCTTGTAATTACACATACATACTAGATGAGAGCTTAAATAGATCATTTAAATTCTAGAAATATATAGATATAAAACCATTAACTATTACTAATTTTTTATAAATGTAATTTAAAGCTAAACTATGTATAGAAATATAACAAGATAGAATAAGTAATAGCAAAATGGCCACAGTAATATTTAGCAAACTCTTAAATTAAGAATTAAGATTTTCGTATTAACCAATGTTTTATTGTGCCAACCTTCACAGATATTTGCTTATATTAATGTCGAAAAAGAAAAAGAAATAACATGCACATTTTTCTTTTTGGTAAAAAATTAAAAATAATTTCTAAAAATATAAATCCAATATTTTAGAATGAGAAATAAATATCTACGAGATAAGAAATTAAACCTCGATAACAAATATTTCATAGATTTTCATTGCGATCTATTTCCAATTGTAAATTCCATTTCCTAACTGTGAATTTCAAATACTTTACATTTCCAATATATCCAAATTGGATTTATGATAAAACAACCTTACTCGGAATTTAGTAATAAATGTCCTAGTAAATCTGGAAATAAATGTCTTTCCTTATCAAAATTATGGAAATATTTTCAAAGAAACTCTGAAATGGCAACGACATTAAAATTCCCATTCGCTTTTTTTAAAATCCTGAAAAAAATTTGACGAATACTAAAGAAAATGTTGAATAAAAAATTGTATTTTATATTTCCTTTTAAGCTTAAGAAATCTTATTCTACTATCTTTTTTGTACACAAATGCAATTCTTCGGAATTATTACTGCTTCTTTCACTTCGTTTAATTCTCTTTAAATTTACGAAAGATTTTAGCTACAAAGAAGTGCTGTGCTTCAGTAAAACAATTGAAGTGTTTCTCTTCGGTATTTTAAACTCATTGAAGAATTGTTTTTGTTTATTTAAATATTCTATTTCATGTTTCGATGAATGTGCGATGTCTTTTCAGCAGCTTTAAATCATTCCATTCAGTTGGGGATAGGACATTATGTAAATTTTTATCATGAATTATTCATAGGATTGGTATACCTATTAAACCTTTAATTGCTCCGACGTATATATCCACCCTACTCAACTCGTATGTTAAGTTCCATGGACGGATATATCCGTCCTCCCAAAGTATGATTCATTGCATTGTCTGCTCTGTTTAAAATTAGTCTGACGGCTTTGGAATACATTGGCAGGTTTCGCAAGGGATTTACTTATTGTAGAGAATATTTTGCTTTTCTGTGCCTATTCTTTTCCCCTTAATATACTGCGTACCTACGTGAACTAACTTTTAATTGGCAGTTAATGAGTTAATATAGCATAATTTTGTACTTTTTGTTCCTTTTTTTAAATATTTACAGAATAATAGTTTTTAAATTAGTTGACATTCAATGCAAAGTCTGTTTTTTATTACGATACAGGTAAATTAACCGAGCAATAGACAACGAAAAAGAATCTGAACGAACTTTAATAAAAAGCACAATTGTTAAAAAAGAACATTCTGAATAAGATTTGTAATTTTTATTTCATTTTAATTTGATAGAAAGGATAACATTGTCAGTAACTAAAAAAAAAAAGACTAAATTATAGCGTAACTAACTGTACCCTGCTACGCTTTGCTGTGGTTCAGTACGGTTTAAAAAAGAAAGCACACATATTTCTAATATTTTTAATCATTTGCACTTAAGTACGATTCTTTGCATTTGCACTTAAATTTGGATTCTTTTTCTAAAAAAATATGTATAAATATGTACATTATGTAAATTTTGATCATGATTTATTCATAGGATTAATATACCAATTTTGTATCATGTATTTAACCCCTTAACTTCCTCCGACGTATATATCATCTTTGCTCAACCCGTGCTTAAGGTGCCATGGGCGTATATATCAATCCTTCCTAAGTAGGATTCTTTGAGTTGTCCTGGTCTGTTTAAAATAAGTCTGATGGCTTTGGAATACATTAACAGTGCTTGCAAAGAGTTTACTTATTTACAAGAATATTTTGCTTTTCTATGTCTTTTCATTTCCCCTCAATACGCATACGCGTGCCTATGTGAAAAACGGTGACATCACGTAATTTTTAATTGACAGTTAAGAGGTTAATAGAGCATAAAATTTTGGAATTTTCATTTTCTTTAAATACTAGTAATAATACTAGTTTTTAAATTAATTTCTATTCAATGTTAAGTTTGCTTTTTTTTATTACGATACAGGTAAATTAAACCACGCAATAGGAAATGACAAAAAAGAATCTTAATAAACTTTACTACGATGCACAATTATTAAAAAAGAACATTCTGAATAATATTTGTAATTTTTGTTTCATCTTAATATTTATAGAAACTATGTCAGTGTCAATAACCTAAAAAGGCTGAATGATTGCGCAATTTATTAGTTAATGGATTTAATGAAGGGTATTAATTAATTTTTACAGAAAAACTTTTATTATGCGTTTTTCTTCTCTTATATGATTTATTATCTTGAAACAAACATGAATTTCAGATTGCATAAAATTTTGCTTTTAAAAACGAGAGATTTTAAAAATGAATATCTATTTTAAACATCAAGCATATCATGGCACAAACTGTCAACTCGACACACACATGCACTTTTGAAAATATAATTATTTGAATTAATAATTTATTTATTTATTGTAAATACAATGAATTAATTAATTATAAATATAATTAATTAATTGTATTTACTAAAAGTCTCATTTTTTTCCGATATTAAAGCCACTTAAAATCGAGTATTGCTTAGAATCGAATTAAAACAAGTAATATATAAAAAAAAAATTAAGTCAGCTCCTACTTAGATCAACAAAGAAAATTTTTATTTTAGCTACTTTTTATTAAATAGTTACAATTAATATAAATATGTATATACATATAACAGAATCACAACATTATAAGTGGTAATTAATTTTTATTCATTATCATTAAAGCATCGTATTGTCATCCAAAACAATCGTGTACATAAAATTTCAGTTCAACTGAATGCTTTAAAACGTGAGAAAAAAACCGTTTCAAGTTTTGACGCAAGTCGCCAAAAGGGTCACTAAATCGCCAAAAATGATGCCAACGTGGCTGTATTTGCAATCCTTTAAATAATTAGTTTTAATCAATTAATTTTTATTATTAATAATTAAATTATTGTATTGTTATTCAAAATAATCATGTATATAAAATTACAGCTCAATTGAGCGCTTAAAAATGTATTTTATTAACGATTGAGAGAGAAAATTTCACCAAGACAAATAAATAAATAAATAGAGAGTGTGAGCTAATAGTAGGAATTGTAAAAATATGTTGGATGGGACAATTAGCACAATTTCATGTTCTAAACTATTTTACACTATTTTCCATTTTCCACAAAAAATTGTTGAGGATTTGGGGTGCGGCTTAGATTCGAGTAAATAAGGTGCTATTTTTCCAATCCATAATATATTTTTAATAATTAGAAGTACTATTATTTTTAGGTCATTAATAATTAAAAAGGGCTCTGAGAGAAAGAAAAGTGAATTGTAATACTTGAATTTCTCCCGTCTAAAACTACCAAATCTATCAAATATCGGGAATTATCTTGTGAATAGCATTAATTTAAATTAAAATAGTAATACAATTTGGATGACATTATGTAGATTTATGTTAATAAATTATCAATCCTTGAAGTGTTTTAAAAGGAGAAAAGTATTACGAGTATCTGTTTTATTGATTGATACAAACAATGTTATTGCAAAATGTCATAATTTACAACCACGTAAGTGCCAACTCGAGCATTAGTATTATAATTATTTTTTAAAGATATTTTCAAAACAAGTTATTGTTAAACAGTAATGTAGCAGAAGAGCTTTATTTAAATGAGTATGTTACAGTTGTATAAATATACTACCAAAAGATGTATAAGTAAACATAAAATTAAAATCTACCGAAAGGCATTTTAACATCTTTTTTCTTTTGAAAAGTTTTTCGATAAGTTGACTAGTAAAAAAAAAGTAATCAATTATTTGATAATTTTTATATCATGTTAAAAATATTACAAATGTGACTTACATTATTTTAAGCCGACAGAGTTAATATAAAAAATGCTTTTTTTATAAACAAGAAATTAAGTAAAATAATATTTAATCAAAAACAAATTAGAGAAAAATTTATTAAAAAAAACTAGCAAATTAATCGTTTGCCTTGAATAATTTAGAAAACGATTCCTTAATTGTTTTTGCCGAATATCTTTAAAAATAGAATCTAAATTTAATTCATAACATAGGATAGGAAAAAATCAAATTTCGCAAAGAAATATTATTTTAGAAATAATCAACTAATTTAACTATAGTTATTTTATTGGTTATTAACAATAAAGTTTAATACTCATTGAAATTTTGACATGAAATTTACCCAGTTGAAATAAAAATTTCAAAAACTATCGAAAAACATCATTACTTTGTAAATGATTATAGAAACATATTTTTTTGCGTCGAATTTTTCAACTTTACTATATTTTGTGCAAATTTCTTAGTTTTTTTCTTAATGCAGTGATAGGATTTCTTAGTCCGATTATTAAAGCTGTTGAAAATTAAGTATGCAATATATTTCTTCATTTTAAGCCCTATGTTGCTATTTTTTTCTAAAATTTAAAAAAAAATCTGATTCTAAAATTTATATTTAAATCTATATATATACATATTTTCAGGGGGAAATATATATCTAAGTTAAATGTCTATACAGCCTATTATATTTCTCCATCACCAAGTTTCTATATTAAATTGAGATTCTGAGCTCTATAGTTAAATTTTATTATAATAATCTCGGACATTTTAGCAAGGGTTGGGTAAAATCCTAGTCTGGCACACTGCTGTTTTTGGCGCCATTTTTTTTCGCTAAATGGCGCCAATAACCCCTGTTTCAAAAAATGACGTCATGGAAGAAAACGAAAAAAAAACGGTGGTTGACGGTCTCAGCCTAAGAAAATGGGGTTTCCGTAATAATGTCAGTGCCGGAAACGAAGGAAAAGGGGAGGGTGATGGTCTCAGCTCCTGTTCAAAAATCCTAAAAAACGGGGTTTCCGTAATGGCGTCAGTGATGCTGAAAACATGTATTTACACAAAAGCATAAAATAAAGAAAAGGGCAAAAGTTTCTAAGAGATAAAGGCAGTAAAATAAGGGGAAAAAAGCATTTTAAAAATTGTAAAAAATCACTTACCACTGTGTTTTTAATTTTTAAATAATTCACTACAAACTCATTCATACTCTTGCCTAACCAATACCTGGCTCATCATTCGATTTATTTCTCATTTCAGATTATTTCTCATTTCATTTGGATAACCTCGATTCGCAAAGGAGACGCCGAGCAGTTCAGACGTTCGAGTCTGAACTCCCTATTTTATGATCACTACTTAGCCAGAGAGAGCACGTAAAGTCCTTTGTAGCCCTTTTCAGGGCTTTTATATCAAGGGGGTTGCCTCTAACGATACGATAGTTTTGACGATCCGTTTTTAAGGGAAATGACCGACCATGCTAACGGGAATTCCTCCCGTGACCCTGATGCTGTCACACGCCCGGAGAAGATAGACTCTCTCCCGCCAAACGTGCATTGCGCACGCATACGAACTTTACAAAAACTAATCAGATATGCTGAAACACGCATCCGCTACCAGCAAGAACTGATAGACATCGAGACTTTGGACCAGAGAGATACCGATGCTGCGCAACTACAATCATATATCCATGCCAAAGGGGCAACGGAGCTTGACTACAACATGAAATTGGGTGAGTTGAAGCTTCTCTTTCCTTGCCCAGTCAAAAACTGCAATCATAACACTACAAACGGGCTTAATGCTACCCGTCTTAGGAAAAGAGCGGCAGAATCCTGCATTCGTCCCGCTACTTTTAACCCCATTACTAAGGAGACTAACTCCAACTCAAAAAAGCCTAAAACTAATGATAAAAATACCAGCAATAATACCACAGAGGTAATCAATCAAAAAGAGCTGCCCGAAAATACCATTCCGGTAAATAACCCCTTCTCGGTCCTCACAATCGACGACAACGATATGGAAGTCGCCGGCTCAGTTGAAAACAGAGACATCGCCCAACCCAAAGTAAAGCCCATTATGCTTAAATTCAAAAAGAATTTTAATCTAATCCTGCAACACCTAAACCGCAAATACCCGGATTCAATAAACAAGCTCACCGGCGAATACATTAAAATCACCGCCGCTAATATTGATCAGCACGGTGAAATCACCAACGAACTAAAAGAGAAAGGAGAGGAGTTCTATGCAGTTCCCAACCCCGGAGATAGACCACTAAAAATGGTCCTGAAAGGCCTCCCCTCAAACACTGATATCGATGATATCAAGTACGACCTGGCAAACCAAGGTCTGCCCGTTATGAAAGTTGCGCAGCTGACGCAACGTAAATCAAAATTCCCCCTTCCCCTCTTCCTCGTCGAAGTTAGGAAAAACGTTCCGGACAGTCGGGACATACGCGATATTAGCACTTGCTGCTATATGTCCATTACTTGGGATTCGTTCCGCAGAAGACCAGGTCCATCGCAGTGCTACAACTGCAACTACTTCCATCATAGTTCGCTTAATTGCTCTATTAAAACCAGATGTCTGAAGTGCGGCCAGGAACATCGGACAAGCGACTGTCCGATCACAGAAAAAATTGAAAACCCTAAATGCATAAATTGCAACGCCACAGGTCATATGGCAAACTGGAGCCAATGCCCAAAATTCCCCAAAACCAAGCCCAAAAAGGGTGACGCTCAAAACGATAGAGATAAAAATAACATCAACGAAAATAGGCCCACCTTTAACTCAAATAAAACCACCCCAACCATCAGCTACGCAAATGCTGCCAAAAGTGAACAACAGATGGCAGCACGAAAACCTGTTTCTGAGCCGGCGACGAACTCCTCTGAGTCCAACACCGAGCCTAACATTCAAAACTCCGCCCCTTGCTCGGATATCTTCCTAGCAATCCGCGAGTTCCGAAACTTCTTCGGAAAACACCCCGAACTTATAACCATTGGGAAAGCCCTGAGAAACGCCTCTTCTGAGGAAGAAAAAATGGATATCTTTTACGAGGCAATGGCCTCAACCTCTAACAACCAACTATGAACTTAGGCCGCTTTGGACTCAGAATTGCCTCATGGAACGCCAACGGCGTTTCATCCCGTAAACTAGAATTAATTAACTTTATAAATAAGCACTCCCTTGATTTAATCCTCATACAAGAAACACATCTGAGACAAGGTGTAAATTTTAAAATCCCTAACTTTACAACGTACAGAAACGACAGATCCCAGCCACATACTCATGCATCCGGTGGTACTGCTATCCTAGTCAAATCCTCTCTCAAACACCATTTCATTCCAACACCACAGCTCGGAGTGGTGGAAGCAACCTCGGTTGTTCTTACACCCCCGAACGACGACCCGCTACTTTTAGCCTCAATTTACATTCCACCAACCATCAACCCAGCCACAGCTATCAGCGACCTGGAAGTGATTTTTTCCCTAGGACACTCTTCCATCCTGTGCGGAGACTATAATGCCCACCATACAGACTGGGGCTGTATTTCTAATAATCAAAGAGGCCTTTTCTTAAGAAATTTCACAGACGACACGGACACTGATATACTAGCCCCGCCTACACCAACACGTTTTGGCTATAACTCCGCCTCCACAATAGACTTCGCTCTGACGAGACATTTTCACTGGAGAACCAGTATAAATTCCGTCTCAGAGCTCAGCTCCGATCATAACCCCATCATCCTAAACTTCAAAACTTCTATTAAATTTGATTTCCCAACCCGTACAGTCACTACGGATTGGAACCTTTTTAGACACACCCTCAAAACTAACACATCATTCCAACCAATCACAGCACACTCGAGAGAGGAAATCGAGAAGCTTACCGCTGACATCACCTCCAACATATTACACGCATACGATCTCTCATCCAAACCTATCCAAAACAAAAACAAAACATATATCGACAGTGATCTTAAATCACTCTTCAAACAAAGAAATCGAGCCAGGAAAACCTGGCAATTCACGAGAGATCCCAACGACAAAACCATCCTAAACAGACTTCAAAATAAAATACACAGGAAAGTAAACGCTCTAACACAAAAACAATGGGAGGACAAACTCATTTCTCTAGATCGCGAGTACGGTTCCCTTTGGAACATGGCCAAAGGATTTAGAAAGAAGAGATCCCCCATCTCGTTCCTGACAAGCCCCACCGGAATTGCTTACACAGACACTCAAACAGCCGAGACTCTAGCAAATGCGCTAGAAGATCAATTTCAACTCAACAATATTCAAAATCCTGATACAGACAATCAACACATGAGGCTTGTTGATAGGTTCTTTATCAACGACAATAACTTCGACGACATCCCCATTAGCACTAAACCCTCTGAACTTCTACAATATATTAAAAAATTAAAAATTAAAAAAGCCCCTGGCAGAGACAAAATAACTAACAAAATGGTTCTAAACTTTCCCATATCTGTCATCTTTCAACTCACTAACCTCATGAACAAGATCCTGCACTCTGGTCACTTCCCACAAGCATGGAAAACAGCCACAGTCATACCGATCCTCAAACCCGGTAAAGACCCCACGTTGGCGACATCCCATCGCCCTATATCACTCCTACCTGTCCTCAGCAAACTCGCTGAGAGAATAATCCTAAACAGGCTCAATGACCACCTACAGCAAAACGACATCCTCATCCCCCCAACAGCACGGTTTCCGTGCCAATCTTTCCACATCGCACCAACTTCTGCGTATGGTTGAATATGTCAAAACCGGATTTGCGGAAAACAAGTCAACTGGGGCTGTTTTCCTCGATATACAGAAAGCTTTCGACAGAGTCTGGCACTATGGCCTACTCTATAAACTCATCCGTACTAACACCCCCTACTTAATTAAAATTATCAAATCCTTCCTAGAAAATAGGAACTTCTCGGTCCTTGTCAACCATTCATACTCTCCTCTCAAAAACATTTCTGCCGGCGTGCCACAAGGCGCGTTACTCTCTCCAACTCTATTTAACATCTACGTCAATGATATCCCTAGAACAAGCTCTCGACTATCTGCCTTTACGCGGACGACACAGCAATTCTGGTGCAAAACCCAAACCTACAAATACTAGCACATCAACTACACAAACACTTGGCGAGACTGGAACACTGGCTCTCCACCTGGAAAATCGCACTGAATGTCGAAAAAAACGGAGGCAGTCTTCTTTTCTCGCAACATTAAGAAAAAACCACCTAACATATACATCCAAAACAAACACATCCCCTGGTCTCAAAGCACCAAATACCTGGGTGTTACCCTTGATAAAAGACTCACTTTCCGACAACACCTTATACAACTTAGAAAAAAAAAATTTCAGAATTTCCGTGGCTAAAATCTACCCCCTAATTTCCCGGAATTCCTTTTTATCTCTCAGAAACAAATTGCTTATTTATATGCAAATTTTAAGACCCACCCTGATTTACGCCTGCCCAATCTGGGGTCATGCAGCCCACTCAAATATAAATCAAATTGAAATCGCCCAAAACTTAATCCTACGAACCATCACCAAAGCAGACTGGTACATACGAAATGCGGACATCAGATCTGCTCTAAATATCAAAACTCTAAAAGAAGTAATCAAGAAAATAGCAACCAAATTCTTCAACAATATAGACGCCCATGACAATAGAACAATTCTCCGTATAGAAAAATACCCAATTAACCCCCTCTTTAATCGCCCAAGAAATATTCTTGCAAATTCATAACTTCAAAAAAAAAAAAAAAAAAATTTTTTTTTTTTTCAATCTTCCCTACCATCCTCTTCTGGCAGACTCTCTCCTCCAATAGGAGCAGAGCGAGCTGACCAATCCCGACCGCTGCTCTCATAGCAGTTTTTCACTTCAAAGTCTCGTACATCCACCCCGCCCACCCCGAGTGGCTGCATCCCGATTGGCCGAGCCTAAATCACTCTAATGTTCCAAACCCCCGATTTTTCGCGCAGCTCCCAGACGGCCCTCGCAGGTGTTACGGCTCGCCCCATCGCCTGTGTCCGGCACATTCTCACTCAATCTCATAATAAATTTGCCATTTCAAGATCTATCAATTTAAAAATTCTAATCTTCACTTATACACCCTATACCTCCCCCCACCACAAGTAACTCTCCCCACAAGTGTTTTCCACTTTCTAATGAAAAAAAAATTCAATACTTTAATGCAGTTCTGGGCTAAGGTAAAGCCGAAACAAAGCTCACCCACAGTTCCAAAGATAGGAGGTGAAGTTTCCCTGCGGGAAACAAGTACTCCGACAACATTTCCACGTATATATATAATACCTGGCTAATCGCAAGGTCACACAAATACTCAATCTACTATGACTAAACCACATACCACCGTTTCTTACACTCCGGCAAACAAAGTGGGGATTCTCTTTCGACTGTACTCGACAACGCCATTCAAAGCCATCAATCGTACCCTTTCGTTCAACCAAAAGCATATTCTTTTTACACTTCTGACACTCATATCTGGAGGGAATTAATCCCTCTTTCATAACCCAACCTAAAACAGCCTTATTCCCTTGCTCTCCAAGCTTTCTTACGGTTTTAGGGTTGCCATATGTTCGCCACCGGACTGGACAATCCGGAAGGGTTGCCATATTGTAAACTTTATCGCCAAAATTTTTGGCGCCAAAGATTTTGCCGCCAAGCAGTGTGCTTGACTAGAATCCAACCAAGGGTTGATTTTTGGGTGTAATGAGCTAAATTTATGTGACATCATAGACACATGAATGATGTCACTTACAAACTAGAAATCGTGTTTTTTCCGGTTAATCTGTTTATAAATTCATGAATGTTATAGTCACATGACAAATGTAATAACATATATCCAGCCAATTACTTCATGTGATTCGCTGTTGCCAACTTTTGCAGTTTGCAAAAACTTTTTTTTAAAGAAGTACAATAAAATTAACGCAATTATTTAATCAATAATACTAACGCACGAAGTAAACAAAGTGTACTTGTTTTAAAAATATATACGTATAATATAAGAATTTTTTTTTTTTATTTTGGCAAATCTTTTGAAAAATCTTAATACTTGAACCCAATTATCAAGTTTAAATTGTTATTAAAATTTACAAGTAGAAAAACGAGTATAATGTCAGTTTTGAGTTCAATGGAGAACACGTGATTACATTTACGATGTGACCAAAATGTATTTTAACCCCCCATTGGGACTCAGCATATATATAACTTTGTATTTTTATGAGTTCTAACTTTACATTTGGATCGGGCATTTATATTATAAAGGGTGTTTTTTTTGGAGGTATAGAATTTTAAATTGCAATAAAACAACGACGTATTATTCGATTGACATGAATTTTTTTTATTCGAAAGATAATCTTGTGGCTTTACATTTTGAATATGATTTCTGGCATATGACTGCCACGGCTGGCTTGGATGTAGTCCAATCTAGACGTCCAATTTTTGATGACTTTTTCCAACATTTGTGGCCGTATATCGGCAATAACACGGCGAATGTTGTCTTTCAAATGGTCAAGCGTTTATGGCTTATCCGCATAGAACAATGACTTTTAATAGCCCCACAGAAAATAGTCTAGCGGTGTTAAATCACAAGATCTTGAGGCCAATTCACAGGTCTAAAACGTGAAATTAGGCGGTCACCAAACGTGTCTTCCAAAAAAATGATTGTGGCCCGAGCTGTTTGACATGTTGCGCCGTCTTGTTATAACCACAGCTCCTGGACATCATGATTGTTCAATTCAGGAATGAAAAAGTTAGTAATCATGACTCTATACCGATCACCATTGACTGTAACGTTGTGGCCTTCATCGTTTTTGAAGAAGGATTCCACCAGCCCATAAAGTGCAACAAACAGTCAGTTTTTCTGGATGTAACGGTGTTTCGACATGCACTTGTGGATTAGCTTCACTCCAAATGCGGCAGTTTTGTTTGTTGACGTAGCCATTCAACCGGAAGTGCACTTAATCGCTAAACAAAATTCGCTTATGAAAATCGGGAACAACGGCAATCTCGTTTTGGGCCCATTTGACGAATCTACGCCTTGCTTGATGATCGTTTTGATGAATTGCCAAACCAAACTGAGAATAAATCACTTGACAGCTGTTAAATCGGTCGCCATCTTGGAAAGTAATGCCAACTTAAACTTCTATACCTGGAAAAAAACACTCTTTACAATACGTGTTAATGCATTTAAAAGAAAATTTATATTTCGTCAAGTAAATTGTGTGTCGTCGAAATAAATTTTTGAAACTTAACAATCTAAAAACGCTACAACAGGAAAGTTATTAAAAAATTCATTTAAAAATTATAAGAATTACAATAATTTTAAACGAAGTAAAAAAGATCAAATAAGCAAAATTAATTTACTTTTTTGTGGAAAACCAATCGGATAAATATGAGTTTCACTCCTTGAGTATCAAACATGAGCACACCCCCTCTCCTAACTTTCACACCAATGAGAGGATGCTTGAGTCTCGACATATTTAACGTGCATCGGACCCCTCTGCATGGCGGGTCTTCAGAGGTACTAAGCTTGAGCTCATGATACGCTGGTCACGAGTCCGTTACCTTGACCACTAGGCTACCGCGGCCGCAAATGTAATTAAAACTAGAGGGAGAACCACACCCAGGTCTACATAGGAGAATCAAAGCTCTCAGTTATGCCGGTTCTACAGTGACGCACACCCAGTCACACCAAATGCAAGAATCAGTGTCCTCATAGCCTACTTGCTGCACGTAAACGGGGCTCATACCAGGGATCAAAATAGATATGACCCCCGGTAAGGATCCACAATGGACTCTGGGACCGTGCCATCAGCACTCTGGTACAGCGTTCGTCTGGGGACACTCTTCCTGGGTAGCTATTTGTACCAAGAACTCCCGCTGAAAACGAAGATCTCCTTTCGGTCAAAGGATGGGCCCTCTAGAGGTGAAATCTTCACACAGCAAGTAGAAGATTTCTGGTGTTATGAAAAAATATTAAGTTGGGGGGAATGAAATCTATTATATTTTCGGTAGATGGCTGTAGTGATTGATATCTCGTTAAGTATCGATAAAACAATTTCAGATTTATGCTCGTTGTAAAGGTGACATTTCGCACTAAAAATGATTTTGCTGTTTTTGTTCCATTCAATTGTAAGCTACAGGGTGTTTAACTGGAAAATATACCGAATTTTCTCTTTGTGAACTTTCCTGTTTTTCTTTGATAAAGGTGAAAATGCGAGCCAAGAGGCTGAAATTTTGAGTGGTGTTTATTGTCCCGATAATGTAACAGCCAACTACTTGCAATTTTGGCTTCATTTATTCCGTTCAGGTATGCCTGTCATTGAAAATGTCGATAAAACCACAGAAATAATCGAAGTTGACCAGCATATTAGTAGTCTTGGCATCGCCCAGGAGCTAAAGATCGGACATAGAACCGTTTCAAATCATTTGCACAAAGCTGGATTCAAAAAGAAACTTGATATGTTTGGATGACACCATTTAACACTAAAAACATGATGGATCAAATTTCCTGCTGCAAAGCCTCAGCCAAGCGGATGATAACTAGGGATGAGAAATGGGTCACATAGAACAACGTTGCCTGAAACCCATCGTGATCAAAGCGTGGTGAAGCAGCTCAAACAGTGGCCAAATCAGGAAGGTTCTATTGTGCATTTGGTGGGACTGGAAAGGAATAACTCATTATGAGTTCTTTCTATATAGCCAAACACTAAATTCGGATTTCTACTGTTAACAATTGAACCATTTGATGCTAACAATTCACCAGAAATGGCCAGATTTGGCAAATAGGGGAGAGACTGTGTTGTATTAGGACAAAGCCAGGTCACACACGTTTATATTGACTCACCAGAAACTCTAAGAGCTTAATTGGGAAATTTTCATGTATCCACCATAGAGTCTAGACCTGACACCAAGCGATTGCCAAGCTTTTCTTGGATTGCAAAACTTCCTTGGTGATAAAAATTTGGTATCAAGAGAAGATTAATTGTCGCTTTTAACAGTTTTTCTCCAATAGGGACCACCACACAGAGAATAGACAACACATCTCACAAAACACACACACAAACCACACATCAAACAAAAAAACCACACATCACACAACATATAATGGACAGCACAACATATAATGGACAGCACAACATATAATGGACAGCACAACATATAATGGACAACACAACATACAGGGTGTTTCAGCTAAGATGTTACAAACTTCTAGGAGAGGTAGGGGACAACAAGACGACTCGAAGTATATAGGCAATGCTGGGTCGGAAATGCTTTCCTAAGGCTCTACGCGCCGACAAAATTTAGGGTGCAAAACTTCAACTGGTCTTAAAAACGGGAAAAATTGTCGAAACGCTTTGGGTTTTGGTCAAAATTATTGTTATTATTTATTATTTCATAAAACAAATTCTGAGCAATATTGCTGCTTAAACATCGCTAGAGGGCGCTTTAGACTTTGGAACGCTAGGAAAAAGAAATTTTCAATATTTTTTTAAGTTTTTTTATGGCTTTCATAAGTTGAAACTTTAACTTGAATTTTGATACCAGATTTGGTATGCTCCGGGGAAAATTGATGTAAAAAATCGAACATTGTTCAGGGCACTTAAAGCACAAACGGTGCTAAAAAAACGAACAAAATGTTGGATTTCAGTGCGGTTTGCGCGAAAAGCATTCTCTTGCTGACTAATTTGTTCAAAACAAATTTTGACATTGTTACCAAATTTAAAACCAGAGGTGCTTCAAACAAGTAAAAAGGCATTTCCGACCGAGCTTTCCTGTGTGATTCCGAGTCATCTAGGTGTACTCTTCCACTAATGAGGTGGAGTACACCTAGACGACTCGGAATAACATAAGAAAGGTGGTCCGGAAATGCCTTCCTGAAGCAGTAAGACCATCGAAAGCCTGATACGTAGCCCAGGAATTGCAAGTGTCGTGGAAGTGAATAAAGCGAGCAGGGTTCTCGGCAAAAATTTTAGCGAGAGAGTGTTAAAGGCAGAATATGCAAATTTCACCGTCGAGAGTTGAATTAGCCGCCAGAGGAACAGAACGATAAGAAGGAGTCCGCTGGAAGGAAGCTTTATTTCCATCGCACACAGACTGGCTGTACGATGGCAGAGTACACGAACGCAGAGAAAGCAGATATGATTGTGGCGTACGGGGCCACAGATTGCAATGGTCGAGCCGCTCAGAGGTTGTACGCCGAAACGCCTCCTGTCAGGCGGACTCCTGCTCATACCATGTTTGCTCGCCTACACCAGCAATTATGTGAGACCGGTTCATTCCAGAAGGCAGCACGTAATCGAGATCGGACGGCACGTACCGAATTGAACGAGGAAATTGTACTAGATATGGTAGAGACCACTCCCAGTTTAAGTACACGAGGTATCGCTAATGAAATCGGGATTTCATACAGTAGCGTTTGGAGGATTCTCGATGATAGTGCCCTGCATCCATTTCACTACCAGCACGTCCAGTCACTAAAAGAATGTGACTTTACCCCTCGTCAGGCCTTTTCACAGTGGTACTTGCAGCAACGAATTGCAAATCCCTTTTTGCAGCCACCGTGCTGTTCACAGATGAGGCGTCTTTTTTTTTCGAGAGAGGGTATTTTCAACACCCATAACAGCCACTCGTGGGCAGCAGCGAACCCACATATAACACGTATTCGGGCTGCACAGGATCGTTTCCTGGTTAACGTATGGGCTGGCATTCTAGGGGATCATCTAATAGGACCCTACATTCTGTCTGATCGCCTGACTGGTCCACGCTACCTGATATTCTTGGAACAAGTTTTGCCAGAGTTATTGGACAGCGCACACATTACCGCTGCGACTCGTACTTCCATGTGGTTCCAGCAAGATGGAGCTCCCACACATTTCAGTATTTCTGTTCGGAATCACTTGGATGCAACATGTGGTGAACGATGGATTGGCCGTGGAGGTCCAGTGCATTGGCCTCCCCGATCGCCAGACCTTTTCTGTCTGGATTATTTCTTCTGGGGGCAAATGAAATCCTTGGTGTACGAAACACCCGTAAACAGTGCCGAGGAGCTTGTAGCACGCATCAGTGCAGCAGCCGGGGAAACACGAAACACTCCAGAAATGTTATCGAATGTTCGATGCTCCATGAAGCGAAGATGTGAAGCCTGCATCACATGCGGCGGGCGTCAGTTCGAACACCTCCTTTGACAGCAGTTTTTCCTTCTTTTCTTTACTTTTTCTTTTATTATTATGCATAGCAGTAAGTAAACAGCTTTGTTCCTCCTATATTGAGTCTTTCCTTGTGTTTTATTTCTTGTAATTTAGTACTTGTGTTTTTTACCCTCTTTTACTAAAATTTTTTGCTATAAAATTACTTTTTTGCAACACAGACCAACTCGAATCTCATTTAGGACGAAAAATTGCTAGTAATTATTCAGCTTACACCCAACCACAAAATTATCCAAATGAGTTTTCAAGTTGCAATGTCTGAAAGCGCCCTCTGGCTTTGGTTAATGGCTACCAAGTCAAAATTTATTTTGAACAAATTAGTCAGCAAGAGAATGCTTTTCGCGCAAACCGCACCGAAATCCAACATTTTGCTCGTTTTTTAGCACCGTTTGTGCTTTAAGTGCCCTAAACAATGTTCGATTTTTTACATCAATTTTCCCCGGAGCATACCAAATCTGGTATCAAAATTCAAGTTAAAGTTTCAACTTATGAAAGCCATCAAAACACTTTAAAAATATTGAAAATTTCTTTTTCCTAGCGTTCCCAAAGTCTAAAGCGCCCTCTAGCGATGTTTTAGCAGCAATATTGCTCAGAATTTTTTTATGAAATAATAAATAATAACAATAATTTTGACCAAAACCCAAAGCGTTTCGACAATTTTTCCCGTTTTTAAGACCAGTTGAAGTTTTGCACCCTAAATTTTGTCGGCGCGTGGAGCCTTAGGAAAGCATTTCCGACCCAGCATTGTCTATATTCTTCGAGTCGTCTTGTTGTCCCCTACCTCTCCTAGAAGTTTGTAACATCTTAGCTGAAACACTCTGTATAATGGACCAACACACAACACACAAATGGCAACACAGACTTGACAATACAACACAAAATAAACAGCACAACACTAACACAAATGACAACACAACACATAAATGACAACACAGAATAGACAATACAACACACACAAAATAAACAACACAACACAAACACACAACACAAGCACACACAACACAAGCACACACAACACAAGCACACACAATATAAACGCACACAGCTCAAAAACACAAAATAAACAACACAACATAAATTTTCAAGATAAAGATAAATTTCAAGATAAAAATCTATTGTTTTTGTAAAAACCTATTCTAGTCTATTCCAAACCAGTCATCCAGGCTGTAGTTATAAAACTTGGCACAGAGACACAGAGATTATCTCAGAAATAAGTCCAAACTTGTACTTCTTTATAAATACCAAAAGGAAGACTTAGTCAAATGATGATCAATTGAGACACAAGACAACTCTCCTCTTCTTCCAAAGTTTTAAAAAAACATATTTTAGAGAATTTACTGGACACTCTTAAATCTGACCTGGGAGCAAAATCAATCGTCAAATCCTGGGCTAACATGCAAGATACTTGGACAAAGTTTTTTCAAATACAGAGCATTTTCCTGCAAGATAAGTACTAGACAAAAAGTCACAAAAACGTACTGAGGTTAGAAAACTATACTAGAAAGCAAAATCTGAATGGCAAAGAAACATTTTTCTGATACAATATGAAAAGCAAACTTTTTATGCAAGTTACATGAAAAATACCCTGAAGCTGAATGGACTGATGTCTCTATAATACAAAACAACACTGAAGCTGTTGTTTACAGTAAACTCTCTTTCCAATGTACTGTGGAGCCCTTCATGCGGAATTTTGATACAGAGATCCTTTTCCTCTCAATAGCTCTGAAAAACCCCAAGAAAATGATTGATAGTTTCTCTCAAGCTGTTATTCTGCTCCGTTTCCAAGCAACCATTCAGGCTGTGGTTATGAAACATGACACAGACACAAAGATTATCTCAGAAAAAAGACAGATCTTAAACTTTCTTCATACATACAACAAGACGGACTTGAGAAACACTTGAGGAACAAGACATACCACAATGTAAATACGCACTCTAGTAAAATATTCTTGAGTGAAATGCTCCAATGTCGAAATGCAATTACTTGTGAAATATGTAATTACTTGTAAACCATTATATCCCTATTGTGACAGATTCTTCATCACTGATATATTGAACAATATCATATTGAATTTGTTCGGGGACAGTCGAGCTTCGCACTATCTTTCAACATTTAAAAGCTTGGGATTGCGTTCTATATTAATAAAATTAAAACTCCTCATTTAATGACTGCTACAGTAAGTGAGTATTAACGTCGCACTGTTCAGCTACACAAAGGCTTTTGGCGGCTGACCTCGTAATTTTGAACCATGGTCAAGAGACGAGGACGACACCTGAGATGACACCCCCTCTCCTAACTACTACATCACACCAACTGGAGTACGTTTGAACTCTCGACAGATTTAACGTGCATCTCTCCCCAACACGGCGGGTCATTAGTGGTGCCGGACTCGAACTCGTAACATGCCTGCCATGATCCAATACCTTGACCACTAGGCTACCGCGGCCACCTGCTACAGTGAGAAATCATTCTCAAAGACGTGAGCTGCTGCATGCATTACATAATCAGTTTCATATCTACCGCTTGTGCCATATTTAAAAATAAAAACATGCTTAAAGGATTTAATTTAAATTTAAAAAATTAAGATACACATGCTGTAAATTTGTTATCTAAATTTAAATAGTAATTAACAACGCGGATTTGCCTAGAAAGCTTTTTGTTCTATATATATACATAAATATTTCATACGCATTCTTTAATTTACAAAAAATATCATCATATATAACATCGTATATATGAAAAAAACATCTTATGTTTCTGATCAGTTATAGTATACATGTATATCATAATTTACTCACAAGGGATGATCTCTTCCAAGTCGCATTGAAGAAGTGAGTCAAGTGGCCATGGTCAATAACTCGCAGCTGGCGATGTCTGTTGGCACTAAAAGCCGCCGTGTAGAGAGTAAGAGACATGACCTCTCTCTAATGTTTGAAGAGTGAGAGCGTAGATTCTATTGTAACTTTAATAAAAAAAATTATATCAGAATATTTAATAATAACTAATATCCTATTTTTAACTTTCAGTGGTTGTTTCTACCAACTGATGCTCATTATCAATTTAAACGAAAAAATTTTTAAACACATAAATTGGGATTACAAAACGAAGATAATGTTACTCAATCATTTTCTTGATTTACCTCGGTTTATGTCAAGTAACAACTATAAATCCCTGATTTTTAAACACTTCCTAAAGGAAATACTTCAATTTGAATTTACCATCCTAAAATTCAGAAGTGGCATTACAAAGTCTTATATACTGGTATATAATTTTAATTAACTAAACCACTAGTCATTTGTGTTCGAATGCATAAGAAGGAAAACATTATAGGAAGTATATTTCTTTTCAATTAAGTGTACAAAGAAATATATTTAAAAATGTATTACATTTTCAACAAAGATATGAGTTTAAGAGTAAAGTAGAAAAAATTTATCATAAAATCAAAAATAAAATTTTCAAAAGAGAAAAGGTAACGGAATAAAGCTAAATGATTTCTAGGATTAACTAAAAACATTAGTATGCATATGCATGTATGGTTTCTAAATAGTTTTTCTGGACCTATCTCAAAGTAGAGATTGTATATTTAAATAATTTTTATACAAATATATAACGCGCGCGCGCTTAATTTCCTTTAGAGTTTGTAAGTGTGCAGTCAAATTTCAAAAGCTGAAATGAGAATTATGAAAAATTAAAGGTTACCCTTGTGGACAAATTATGGCGGTGATGTAAATCTTAAAAAATTATTAATCCGTTAACCGGTCAATTATTTTTACCCAAAATGTTTAAAAAAGACATTTTTATTGTGTATACACCATACTGAATAAAATAAGAAAATGGAAGAATTTTATTTTAATTTTAAATTTATAAGTTTTTACATCATTTTTTATTTTACAATTGTGGAACATAAAGAGTAGTTAATGCTGGCGTAGTTAGCTTATAATGGGCCCTGTATCCATATTACTTATGGACCCTTTCTAGGAGTCCCTTAACATTTTGAGATGTTTTTATACGTTTTGGGGCCCCCGTGTCATTGCTATGGGCGTATCTACTCTCCTGATGCTTAATTTTTCTTAGTACAGTCTGAATGACATGAAAAGAATTTTTTTCATAAATCTTAGAAAAACTTTTATGTTAATACTTTCTCAAATGGTTGAGAATAATATAAATAATCAGCAAACAGTTCTGAATTCGTATCCAAATTTAATTCATAATTTCACAAAAAGGTGTTTTTATTGTTTGCGTTAACTGTTATTTCAAAAATCGCCGTTCTGAAAGCAAAAGCATTGCTTGCTGTAGAACACAATTTTAAGAATATAAATTCTTGTATTCATCAAAGAAAAATTCCCATCTTAATCACAAAGAAAATACCAGATAAGTATTTCACTACCACAGTCAAACTCTGCATCACTTTTCAAAACGCTATAGCTTTAAATAATACCACCATAAGAATTACAAATACGTGCAAATCAAAGAAAGAAAAAGGATCAGTGTCTGTACAGCGTACGCGCGAACCGGTTAAGGGATTATAAATTAAAATAAAGAAACTTAAATTCATAACAGTACAATCAAATACTTTCATATTCTCCGAAGACTAAAACATGTGCCAAATCAAAATTCATTTATAGTATTCAAAACGGTTTTTTCTTATAACTGAATTGGTACAACTGATTATTGAAACTTTTTTTTATCTTATCTACAATACGTGTTAATGCATTTAAAAGAAAAATTTATATTTCATCAAGTAAATCGTGTGATGTCGAAATAAATCTTTGAAACTTAACAATCTAAAAACGCTACAACAGGAAAGTTATCAAAAAATTCGGCCATTTTAAAAATTAAAAGAATTGCAATAATTTTAAACGAAGTAAAAATAAGATCAAATAAGCAAAAATAATTTACTTTTTTGGGGAAAACCAATCGGATAAATATGAGTACTACTATTTGAAGAAGTAGAATACGCGAAAATTAGAAATGGCAGGAAAAGAAGTAAAAACATAATATATTTAATATGTAATGTGGGGAAAATAAAAATTAATAAATAAATAAAAATAATTGCAAAAAAAGTTAAAAATTCCAATCCGAAGAAAGAAACCCTTTTTAGGATGTAAAAGATTGATGTTAAATGCTATGAAAGTTTATGAATTCTCTATTCCTTGAATGCATTATTAATATATTCAATTAGCTCGAATATATACTCTGAAAATAATTCGAATATAATTTTCAATATATTCAAAAATTACAAATTTCATTGAAGAATTTCATCGAACAAGAAACATTTAAAAGTGCATTAATTAAAAATAAATTTGAAGTAAAATAAAGTTTAAAATAGCAATTCACTTGCAGGGGAAAATTAATTACTTTTGATGGATTAATTATTGTGACCACGCAAATTTGCACCTTAAGATCCGCAATAAACCTACGGTAGTCAAATTTCTTAACCTCTCTGTAAACTGTTTTTATTTTTCTGCCACACTTATCACATTTCCTAACGGCTGAAATAAGCGATATCTTAATCAAGAATAAGAATTTTTTAAAAAAAATCATTCGAAAAGAAAGTGGGCATAAAGTGTGAATTCGGTAATCCTTTGCAACCATAAAAATTAAAAACTTAGCTTTTAATATTCTTTTAAAAAATATCCTAATACTCACCGATAATGTTCGAAATATTAGTGTTCTAATAAACAACAGAAGGCGAAAGCTGCAATCTAGACAACGCAAAGTAGGGAAATGTTTAAGTTAGTGAAAAAAATGGAATTAAAATCGTTTGAAATTAATATCGATAACGCCATAAATATAAACAAATAAAAAATTAATATAATATGAATACTGTAATAATAATTAAAAAAGTAAAATAATATACATAACAATAAATAGTAAAAAGACAAATAATAAAAATAATAAAAACACAAAAAGAACAAATTTCCTATAAAAAAATTAGAATTAAAAACAATTTTTATAAATATAAAAAAATAAAGTTTGGTAAGTAAAATAATGTGATGGCAACTACACAAAATCAAAGTAACCACATTAAAATATTATTGCCCAACTTGGCGAATATCAACAACAATTTGGCGCTTAGTGTATTGATACCAGATTTTAAATGAAATTTTTTTTAAAAAAAAGTACAACAAATAGGTATCCATCAGGTCATTAAAAAGTGATTTCTTATCATTAGCAGCTTTTTCATTCTTTCACTCGATTTAGAAAAATGCAGATTCTCTTCTATCGTATGACTATTTCGATCCTTGCAGCTTTATGAAATATTATAAGAAATCCCAATTTTTTATTCGGTGTTTGCTGTTTTTATTTCAACTTCTAATTAAAGTTAAATACCATAAGAAGTCAATGAAATCGTTAGTATTAAAATATTTTGAATTGCTATATAGTTCAGAATTAGAGAAATTGTATGTAAATGATTTTAAAAAACTTTTGAAATATATTACAAATACATTCGGTAAAATATTACCTTGATCATACTAAATTATTAAATTAATAGCTTCTTAAATTATTCCTTGTTTGTAGTATATTTCAATCAGAATAAATTATTGAATCATTTTTCCTTTTCAAAGAAATTATTAAAATTTGGAATTTTTTTGACTAAGCAAACATTTTTTGAAAAACACAATTAATTTTTCCGATAGTATTTTTGTGTAGCGGTCTTCAAACTTTTTCAACTCACGAAACCCGTAGAACAATAAGGTGTTTTGGGGGAACCCTATTCTCACTGGCATAGCTAGTCCTGAGTGGGCCCTGCATCAAAAATTTCTTGGAGTCCTTTTTGGGCCTCGTTAGTATTTTACGATTTCGTGTCTACATATGTTGGGGCACCTGTAACTTGGGGGCCCCATATCATTGATACGGTGGTAGCTACGCCCCTACACATTCTACATGTACACCCTTAAAAGGATACATCTTAAAATAATTTTTAAAGTAGATCAAAATATATTTTATGTGCTTTAAATAAAGACAAAAAAAATATTGTATTTGTTTGAAAATATTAATGTAACTTTACTATAATAGTTACTCAATAGAATTAATTTGTGATTTAAATGTCACCTATTCATGCAGTATATTTAGTAATTGAAATTCATACTTGCATTTTCTTAAACAAAATGTCGAAATCTAGATCTATAGAAATTATCTGCAATCGCATTTCACAATTTCTGCGTTTAATTAGTTTTTATGTTTTGTTTTTGTAGCCACTCTCGTTGAGAAATATTTTTCACTTAATGACATTATTCTAAATGGCAATAATGTGTGCGAAATCTTGATTTTTTTTCCTTGGCATGAATTTGCAATTTAAAATTTAGGAACGGTTCTCGCTCAAAGATCGATTTCAACGTCGAATTTTTTTATTTGTCGATAAATTGTACCTTCTTCATTATAGGGTTGTTTGTTTTTCATAAATGAAAAAAAAAAAACGGATCATTTTACATTCGAAAACGATTTAATTGCGCGAAACATTGCATTAATGAGTATAAAATTATTTCGTTGGACCCGGGATATTAAATAATAGAATATTTGCTATCTGGTATGTGGTGCATATAAAGAAAAAAATATTTCAAAATACTCTTCTATTATATTATAATAAAAGTTTAAAAATATTCAAAAATAAGTAGCTACGTATAAATAGGATTTTCAGTTTTAATGACTGAGATGAGTTTTAGATACTTGTGGTTATATACAAACTTCATAGAGAACGTGAATCCCTTTTGTATACAAATTTATGATTTTTTTATATTTTTTGTTATGACTCGCGGAATCACTGAGTATACCTCGTGGAACCGTTTGATGGCTTTTAAATTAAAATAAATGTATCAATAAATCTACGCTAAGGACATGGTCCCGAACTTGCGACAGGCGTTGCTTTCTTCAAGTATTGATGCAAAGTACTTGAGTAGAGCAACCGATGCACTTTTAACTTTTTCATGCTTGGTGGTACATTTGTTGTACCAGCAATTCTTATTCGTTTATTGTGTGGTGGTACATAAAACATACCACTTGTTTAAATGCCTCTGAAATTGATGATAGATGGTACATTCTCTGAACCATTACAGAGATCAACTCCTAGCAGTTACTCAAGTTTCCAACAGATGTCAGAAGCTAATTGTGGGCAATGGGATTATATAGTAGTTCATTTTTTTATCAGCTGCGAGTCTGTTGAGTAATATTTTTTGGAAGTGACTGTGTTGTGTATTTTTAAAGGCAAGTGAAAGATATTTTCGTGATGTTTGATACAAATCAGGTAAGAACATACATTATGTATCTAAATGTCGATATTACAAAAATTAGTACCTCACATGTGCATCGCTAGTATGAAAATATGAGAGTCCAAAAAATTTACCACAACACTATTGAAGGTCATCTTCTTTGCAAATACAAAATGCATTCCGTAGTTAAAATAGTGCGAAGTTAATATTCAGTCACTCACTTCTCGAATGCGGCGTTTCTAATGTCCCCTAAGGGGGCGTGATAACTCTACGAGGGAGATAACTCTACGTGATAACTCTACGCGAGCATATTAAGAAGTCCAAAACAAAATAATATTTTTTAAAATTATTAATTTACCTTAAGTAACAAACAAAATGCTTTCTGACATAATAAAAAATAAAATACACTTTTACACTAATACAATACACTTATAAATGAATCAGTCTATACAATGTATTTTATAAATAATTTAACAATACTAAGTTAAGAACAAGTTTGATAATTACCAGCAACTTTATGGGTTTGTATTTAAACTTATCTTGATAATTTGTACGGTTTATAATTAATCTCTTAATTGCTGAATAAAATGTACGCGATTCACTCTACAATGCCACCTTTTCCCATCTAGTTGCTCTTATGAGATGTTTGGGGGGGGGCGGAGAAAAGGGATAAATAAGCGAATCCTCTGAAATAAATAAATCCTTCGCAAACACTGTCAATGTCCTTTTATTGCATTCCAAAGGTTTCGGGATAATTTTATGGACCATAGTGCACAGAAAAGATCGTACTTCGGGCATACATGCACTTGTGTAGATAGTTGAATAAGAGGAAATATTTGTAAGCACATCCATAAAGTTGCCCAAATGTTTTTAAATGATGACAAACATAATGAAGAAATACAAGAAATTAACTTAAATCAAAATATTTTAAAAGAAGCAGTCGAAATTTTCCCGTGTAGCTCTACATCTGCTGATAATGGTGGCCATGAATCCAAAAAAAAGAAAAATTGAAAGCATTCTTGCTTTTATTGATGAATGGGAGTTTACACTAAAAGAGAAAAGTAAAATGCATAGGAAACTAGATAGCATATTAAAAATTCGCTATAGTAAAACGGAACACAGTAATAAAATAATTAAAATTGATGGAATCCTCCTCAACCATAAATGTAAAAAAGAAGATTGAAAAACAACCTCGATATTTCTCTACTCGAAGAAAAAGATGCACTGCCGGTACATTCAACAATCCAACTGCTGAAGTTTAAACAATTTTAAAGAAAGATTACTCTTAAATTCACAAGGAATTGCATCCATCAGTATGGATTTTGACCACGCTTACTGTATAATCAAAATAAATAATTTCTAAATGGAGGTTCATGCTCTCACATTTAAGTTAATAAATAAGATTGATTTATTTCCATTTATATGGCTCTTTATTCTTTCAAGTCATTCACATTTAACTCCCGGCATTAATATGCAATTAAAATATGATATCCTGGTGATTATATTTGTTCTCAATATATTGTGTGTGTTGAAAAAATTAGCTTAAATGTTCTATTAATATAATAGTAATACATGTACATATATATGTATTAATATTATTCTTAAAAGATACTTTTAAAAGACTACTTGATAAGTTGATATTTTATTTAATTCTTCCAAAAATAATAGAATTTAAATCTAGATGAATTGATTTACATTTTATATATAAATTAAGGTTATATTTCTAATATTTTATGCTTTATTTTTTCTTGAAGCAAAGCAAAAGTGTAGATATTTTAATGAAATTTACATTATTCATTATATTTGGCCTTTTCAGTCATTTATTTTGCAATACAATACATTATTTTTCATTCACTAAATAAATTGTAGATTAAACTGACTTTTAAATTATTTTTCATTCACTAAATAAATTGTAGATTAACTTGACTTTATATTCACAAAAATAAATAATATTTTGGGTAACAGATGGCACTGCATTTAAACGAAATTATCCGTACATTTGGGCTGTTCCGATGCACATTCGTTTTTTACACCATCCCATTTTTGTTAGTTAACAATTATAACTATACTTGAGCGATGAATTATATGAGTAAAAATAATACAAAAAGATAAATTAAAACATAAGGTTAAAAAATTCACAACGATCGTTCACAATTATATGATGCATCAATAATATTTTTGTTACATAATTTTTAAATTATAATTGATTTATTAATATTCCTGACTGGTCCACTCTTTATTTAACTACAGGCCACTAATTTTGGCTAGATTTGTGCAGCTATCTAGTGAGGAAAACCGCAACTAATACTGTCCTTACAAGGCACTGCACAATTTGAATTACTTCGAAAGGAGCGCCACCTTTGAGCATGAAAGCGTCACCTAGAAATTCAGTTTTATGACATCGCTTTCTAAAATGTGTATTTTTCAGAATACAAATTTAATTTAGATAACGCGTTGTGAATTTAGAGGTAAATAATTGGGAACAAGTTAGATAAAAAGACTTTTAGAAAAATAGCTAATTTTTTTTTTTTTAGCGTCTGAAGTTGACAACTAAAACATCGGATTGAAAAATGTTTCTCCACTCAGAAACGGCACAAGATGCAGTAGTTTGTCCCCCTTCCACAAATAAGTTAAAGATGAAATTCCCAAGTCGATATGGAGTATTCAGTTTTTACATTCTTGCTATGTTCAAAGAAATTTGCTAATGAGGGCAACTTTCCGTCATCTTTTCAAAAATAGTTGGAAATGTTTGATGTTCCAAAAACTGAATCCATAACAGTCAAAAATATAATAAATGCACGTCAAGACAGTGAGGATATTTTAAACGGCGGTAATTTCTGAATAAAATGTTAGCCCATGACCTGTGATGTAAAAAAATAAGATTATTTTTTATGATACATTGTTATCATCTGCACATAATGAATTATTAATAATGAAGCGTAATAAACCAATTTTCAAATGAACCAATCAATTAAAAAAAGTCGTCAAACACAGTCATCACTATTATTGTGTTCGAAAATGCGTGGGAATGGCTTCCACTATTGGTTGGACATCATGGTATTTAGGAATTTCTTTTGATTGGACGAAAATTGTCTTCGGTATAATGCATAAGTACAATTTTAATATAAATTATAAATGTTCATTTTATCCTCTTTTTAAAAACAGAGATAATCGGTTTTTCATATTGAATAAAAAAAACCAAAACTCTGATTTTAAAAATGTACTGGTCTTTTGCAGGTCTTAATTCGGCTACAATCAGAGAAGGAAACATAAAGATATAGAAATTCAGCAGATTCGAGGGCTTTAAAAATGATCTGAAGTGAGTGAAAAACAAAAGGTCACTGATACATTTTTCAAACTCTTTTACAAATAAAAATTTTTTATGTAATAAAATATTTTACCACTTTTTAAATACTTCTCAACTTAAAAACTATAAATAACTTAAAATTTACTCAGGGTATTAAGACAGCTGCGGTGCGAGATGATACACATTCGCTTTTAGACCGTCGGGTACACCGATGGCAATTGATAATGACCGCTAAATCAAGTGGTGATCTGCCTTTAGAGCAAGCAAGCATCCTTTATTTGTTGAATAACGAAAAGTTCTGAAAATACAAAAACAAAAGCCTTAAATTTGTTAGCAATGTGTACGCTCGGCCCAACTGTCTTTTAACAATTAGGTAAACTGAATTTGATTTTGTTTAAAAAATTTGCACCGGGTTTCTTTCTTTTTTTTAATCTCGAGAAATTTTTGTTTTCTTGAATGTGACTTGGAATATTAATTTTCTTACAAGTCAGAAAGCAGCACAGAATAATAAAGGAAATAAACACATTACTTAAAAAATACTTTCTAATGAATGAAAAATAGGTTTTTTTTTCGTACTGGCTATTTACAATCTGGGCTATGTAGCGTTCGTTAACCCATCCTGCAATTCGGTGATGTTGAGGGTTGCCATAATTGCAAAGTATTGGTACAAATATCAAATAAAACATGGGAAGGCAAGCCCCCTACCAAAAATGTTTGGCATGAGCGAGCGAAAGCTTTTGAGGAGAAAAAAAAACTGAAAATATGAAAATAAAAACGAAAAAACTGAAAATACAAATAAAAATGGAAGCGAATCGCTATCTGAGACCAAGGTGCTTATGGAACAGATGTCAGTAATCATGAGTCAATTAGGAACTATGTTCCAGAAAATCATGAATAAATTAGGAGATAATGTTTAATACCTCTAACCCCTATAATTCTTCCCTCCGTGTTCTGAGCTGGAACGCTAATAGCGTCAAGTACAAGTTAGGAGAATTGAGGAATTTTTTGTGTGACGAAGACCCAGATATTATTGGTATCCAGGATACTCATCTGGGTTCCGCCGATTCCTTCAAGCTTCCCAATTATATTTGTCACCGTAGTGATCGTTTATCCCACCGAGAAGGTGGTACGGCCATTTTTGTCAGAAACTCTCTTAGGCATTACGTTGTCTCTTACAATACAAACACATTTGAAAATACAACTGTTAAGCTTGAGTTAGGTAACAACACTCACCTCACGTTGTCTTGCATTTACAAGCCTCCGAGGAATCATATTAACACGACGGAGCTTGATGCTATTCTTAACGCCAGTCCCAAGGTCATGCTTTTTGGTGATTTTAATTCTTACCACCCATGCTGGAACCCAGGGTGCCCAAACACACATGGAACTACTTTGTACACCTGGGCGAGTGCCCATGCCCTGGACATCATGGCACCCACTGCTCCCACCTACTATGCAGCCCGTGGCACATGTTCCATTCTTGATATTGCTTTTTCCAAAAATCTTACTCTGGTAGATATTAATTCTACTAACGAATTAAGTAGTGATCATAACCCTGTACTAATTGATCAAGCTCTTAATAATTCCTTGCCTAAAAATCTCCGTACCCTCAAGTCTACTAACTGGATTAAATTCCAAGAAATAGTTTTTAACTCTATTCCTGGCAATCATGTCATTGATATTAACAACATTGATAATGCAATTAATAATTTCACTGGCATGATTACTAGTGCTATTTCCACTATCACTGTCACTAAAAATATCAATATCTCACACCTAAGACTTCCACACCACATCAGGGAGTTAATTAAAATTAAAAACTGCTTTTGTAAACAATGGCAGCTCACAAGAAATCCTCTCCTTAAGAGAGAAGTTAACTCCCTTCAAAGGCAAATCAGAACACAAATAAGCGAGCTTAGAAATAAATCTTGGCATAACTTGTTGTCTAACTTACACCCAGAAGACAACTCTCTCTACAATCTCCAACGGAAGCTTGTTAAAAAACCAGTTATCATCCCCCCGCTGGCTGGCAGAAATAGCATCCTTTATTCGGATGATGAAAAAGCCGAAGAATTTAAAAACAATCTCGAGGCAACGTTTCAAGAGAATCCTGAGCCTTACAACGACACAATCATAGAGTTAGTCGAGTCCGAAACTTATGATTTCCTCGCTAACTCAAGTACGCAAGTACCACCACTCACCAGTCCAGCAGAGAAAAAAAAATCTCTAATATTATCTATAAACTACAAAATAAATAGCTTCCGGACCAGATAATATACCAAACTATGCCTTAAAGCTTTTGCCACTTAATGCTATTACTCATTTCACTAAAATCATCAACACCTGTCTTAAACATAGGTATTTTCCTACACTCTCGAAATCGGCCAATGTGATCATGTTACCTAAGCCTAATCTCAAAATCATAATCTTGTTAATAAATATCATTCTATAAGTTTACTATGTGTCACGGCTAAAATATACGAAAAGATCATTCTAAACAGGATCAAGCAACACTGTGATACAATCAATTGTATCCCTCCGGAGCAGTGTGGGTTCAGAAACAAACACTCTACCATTCACCAATTAATTAGTCACCAACATAATTAATGAAGGCTACACTTACAAGTTATTCACTGTAGGGGTCTTTCTCGATGTCAAACGAGCATTTGATAAGATGTGGCATGATGGGCTCATCTATAAAATGATTAAATTAAACTTCCCTGAGTATCTAGTTAAAATTATACACAATTTTCTCAAGAACAGGTCGTTCAGAGTCAAAGTTAATTTTGACTTCTCGAACAAGGGCTTTCCAGAGGCAGGATGTGCTTAGGGGTCTTGTCTCTCGCCCCACTTATAAAATATCTACACTTATGATTTTCCCCATCATCCCAGCGTTAGTATCTGTTTATTCGCAGACGACGCTGCGGTCCTCGCCCAAGGAGCGAACTTAAATTACACTCAACGCACATTCCAACGGTACCTACACACTCTTGAATCTTGGTTGACAGACTGGCGAATAGCAATAAATGTCGACAAGTCACAAGCTATTGTTTTTAGAAAACACGGGCGCTCTAAAATTTCTAAAACTTTATATTTATTTGACGAAGAACTCGAGTGGGTTAACGTGGTACGTTACCTGGGCCTCTTCTTAGATAGCTCTTTTACCTACAGGCAGCACACCAAATACATTTGTGATAAATTCTGGAACAAAATCCATCTCAGCATTTCGCTGATTGGAAGGAGGTCCCCGCTATCACTTAGGAATAAAGTTTTGCTTTATAAGCAAGTTCTTTGCCCAGTGCTAACGTATGCCGCAGCTGTCTGGAGGTGGCCCCAACCACTATGAAAAAAGTTCAAACTATGCAGAACAAGATTCTTCGTATCATGACAAATGCGCCTTGGTACATCAGAAACAGTGTTTTACACCACGATTTGAAGATAGGTCCTATTAGGGATTACATTACCAATCTCTCACGTAACGTCTTTAGAACTATCGAGAATCATTCAGATCCTCTAATTCAAGCGCAAAAAATCTTCGCTATCCCCAATAGCAAGCACAAATTTCCCTTCAATTCGACAAAGTGGTCTTATCCTTTAAAACCCCCGTAGCCAGCTTTCGCCCTCCCCCTCCCCTTTTCTAGCACTTTTTCAGTCAAATTTTCTAAGCACTCATGAACTAAGATCCACACTAATTGTTTTGTTCTATTTCCATTCCATTGTTCCGTGTTTGGCTCCGCCCACGTTTCGTCCTGATTGGCTTTGTCTCCTCTTGTTGCCCCCACCCTTCTCCTTTTTAGGGTATTTTTTCTACTGGCTCATTCACTCTTTCGCCATCCATTCTGAGCAGAAGCGCTTGGCTCGCTGTCGCTCGCCATCTATCTTATTTTCGTTCGTTCGAAGGCAATGTATTATTTTGACAAACAAAACCAGTGAAGTTTAAGTAACGTAACGAAGAAGAAAAAAGGTAAAAGATATATATATATATATATATATATATATGTGTGTGTGTGTGTGTGTGTGGGAGTCCGAATAAATCTTCGAATAAAAATCAGACTCTTCAGAAGGCGGGATTTTAGATTGGCGAGGTGGTTTGTCTAGGGGTAAGTATTTAAGGGTGAGTGATGAATTATTAATTTAATCTAAGTTATTTAAACACAAATACTTCAAAGTAAAAGAGAATTTATTTAAAGTTCAAGGGAAATATTTACAAAAGGGGATATTTACAAAGAGAAAGAAATGCAGGAATTAGGTTAATTAAAAGTTGAGTTATACCTTTAGAAGACGGGGAAATAAGCCTTTCTCATTCTTGGATGTTAGGACTGGTAGTGCCGCTCTGGGCGCGGAATTGCGGTAAAGACGCGACGTGTTGAACAAGCAGTGGTTAGTTGGCCTCTGCCGAAAAAATATTCAAGCCGGAGCTACGAAAGCTCACTAGATGGCGCTGCTTCGGAATGCAGTAATAAATAAAATTGAGATTTATGGTCCTCTGAAAAGGATATGTGACTCAACCTTTTAACAAATGTTTCAAAGGGAAAATCCTACATATATATATATATATATATATTATCTTGTTTTATATAGCATGCAATCATATTTTAAAGTTGATTTTACATTCCAAATTACATCATTTTCCTTCTTCAATTGCTTCCACTCGTAACATGTTTCTTTTAGTGAAAAGCTTGATAGGTCGGTTGAAATCGGTACACTTTGTTTTTAGAAATTTCTTCTGTCTCTTCCTCGATCTTTTCAAAATGGCGGCACGATTACACTTTCTTCCCGCCAAAATATTAACAGGCAAAACATCGCTGCAACCCAGAGCAAAATCGGTTGTAATTAAAAAAACTAATCTCTTTAAATTGAGAGGAATTTGGTCCTAAAATTTCTGCATTGAAATTGAAGGACAGAGAAAAGGAATTTAAAGATGAAGTCAAAGAAGAAACAAGCCTAGCCAATCTGGATGCAGAAAAACGTCCTGAAAAAGATTAAATATTAGATTTTTAAAAGTTTGAAAAGTATAAAAAGAATGTTTATGAACAAATTTTGACTTTTAATTAACACTATAGAATTGGTTAGATAGAAAGAAGAGGGGGAAAAGACCGTGTGGGTGTGTCAAA
Organism: Trichonephila clavipes; assembly: GCA_019973935.1. NCBI lineage: Eukaryota > Metazoa > Arthropoda > Arachnida > Araneae > Nephilidae > Trichonephila > Trichonephila clavipes. Next base: position 283,995 of record BMAU01015568.1, read on the forward strand.
ATATTTTAACAGTGGGGAAATAAGACACATAAAAATGAAGACAAAGTGATGTATTATCACTGTTGTCGAAGTGGGAGTCACCCATCTGTTTGTAAATTAGTACAGTACATTAATGAAGTCGTTTGTACTTACAGCGTAATATGCATTATTATATATATGTGTGTGTTTGTGAACTGTTTTTAACTTGTTAATCATCATCTTTTAATGGACTATTCCATTATTACCTTTTACTCTTAGACATCCTTATTCTTTATTGAGGCACTGTCATTGTACTGATGCGACGCTATTTTAAACTTAATAAATCTATTAAATCTTTGAACCCAGATTCCTAATTTCACGTTGCATCATGACAATTAATTAAGTTAACTAATTCTAAAAATTAAAATACTCATCTCACAATAAATTATACACTGATCGTATAGTTTTAAAACAAATATTAAATTTATTTAAGTATCTGTAAATTTACTTCACTACAAGATTAAAATTTAACTTAGCTTGAGAGAGGGATGAAGTGGGGTAGGAGAATGGACATGGTTGACGCCCGGAATCTTCGCGGAGGTTTAGATTCTCAAGGTCTGGGATCGGCTCTGTCTGTCCCTCTCTGTCTCAAAATCGGGGTGCGTCCCGTTTTATTTTCCGACTTTTTCACACCAAAATCCTAGAGCGGACTCTTTGTCTTGTCCACTTAATTGCCTCTGATTAGTCCAGAAACCAGCGCAGAGTTACATCGTTCCAAACCCCGAGGGTTTATTGAACATTCGGAAGCGCGGGAAATTTGTTGACGTACCCCGCAATTTATGGGTCCAGTGACCCCCCAGGCGCGGGAACTTTTGTCACTCCCTTATCGAAGGAATTCCACCCTCCAGTGAGAATTCCAAAAAAACTGACTTTGAAAATTTGAGGTCTGGCCTCCCTTCACTCCTCCCCTCTCTCAAATACACAGCACTAAAAAAAATTGCACAATAACGTATAAACAGAATTGCCCCATCAGGAGAAAAAAAACTGGAACACATAAATTCTCTCCAATCTTTGAACGATGCCATCCACTGGAGTCCTTCACTATAAATGTCCCAATTCTCTCCAATCCTTGAACGATGTCATGCACTGGAGTCCTTCACTATAAATGTTTCAATTCTCTCCAATCCTTGAACGATGCCATCCACTGGAGTCCTTCACTATAAATGTCCCAATTCTCTCCAATCCTTGAACGATGCCATCCACTGGAGTCCTTCACTATAAATGTCCCAATTCTCTCCAATCCTTGAACGATGCCATCCACTGGAGTCCTTCACTATAAATGTGCCAATTCTCTCCAATCCTTGAACGATGCCATCCACTGGAGTCCTTCACTATAAATGTCCCAATTCTCTCCAATCCTTGAACGATGCCATCCACTGGAGTCCTTCAGTATACGAGAGCTCGACCATCCTGTGGCCCCGACAGGTGGTGAAGAAGTAGCTGATGCAGAGAAAGAATTGTCTCCCAGGGAAACCATATTAGTCATGAAACTAAAATCAGTGTATAGAAAGAAAAACTTGACCTCATTTGACTGCCGCCGCGGACTCCAAGCACCACCACGTCATTCCTACAATTTACAATTGAAAATGTAACAGAAAGGAAGAAAAAAAATTTATAAAGTAAATTCTAAAAATTAAGTCCCAATTCCGTTAGCGGTGAGAGGGAAAAAAATAACTACTAATAACTACAATTAAAAACAACTACAATTAAATTCATGTTACGAAAAAATAATTGTCGAATGGGTCACCAAATATTTCACAAGGACAACATATATAAAATAACAAATAGAAATATAACCACACATACGAGCATCGAACAAAATACTTTGTGATAAGAAATAAGTACAAGTGAAAACATATATAATCAATACAAACGTGGCACAAAGAAACAGACACCTCATAATCGTATAACATCGAAATCTTGACACGACTAATATGATGTGCATGTATCAGACCACCAAAAAACAAAATTATTATTTTAACCTTTAACAGTACTCAAAGCATAAGAAATTGCGATGGTTCACAAAGAGCAGCGATAACAATCTTTAGTAAAAAAAACTAAATAAATTATTATAAAATAAAAAAAAATTAGAAATTCAAGCGAATAGAGCGTAAGTGAAAAAAAAATTAAAATAACCTCTGAGAATGCTTAATAGCCTATGAAATTTTTAAAAAATTCACTACAAGCATTGGTTACAATTTAAAATTAAAAAAATAATGTAATTAAATTCAGATTTGCAATTAAAATCTATACATTGAAGCGAATAGTGTACACTGTAAAAAATTTTTTATAACCTCTAAGAATGCTTAATAGCCTAAGAAATTTAAAAATTCACTACAAGCATTGGTTACAATTGAAATTAATAAAAAAAATTAATGCGATTAAATTTAGAATTGCAAACTATGAGTGTGCATTTGATCAGGATGCATCCCCAATGTTTACAAAGGCAGAAAGAAAAAAAACAGAACATACTATCTTTTGCGATATGACGATTGCTAGCCACCGTCAACACAAGAGAAAGAATGTACAATTAAGACAAAAAAAAACCCATGCAAATCCGATTATAAAAAAAATTAACTATATCGATTAATAATTTTTTTAAAAAAATTTTGAGAGAAAAAGAAATTTCTTCTCTACATTCAAATACATGTGAATTTCCATGTTGAGAAATGAATTCCAGAAATCGCAAATGCAGTTGAAAATTTCAGAAGAAAAAAAATTTATAAACATAAAATTGATAATGCAACCCATGACATATGAAGCGATACATACATAGTAAAGTATTTTTAACTAAAACAAAAAAGCAAAAAATATTACAAGTGCTACACATAATTAAACATAATTCTCCCCCCCAAAAAAAAATTTCACTTCACTAATCAACATCACTTTTTAACATTCCATGTGATACAATGTATCGATTCCAAATAAATAAAAAAAAACTCATCACAATGTTTCACTGCACTCGCAACAAATATACAAAAAAAAAACGACAAAGATCCTCAACTTTCAACAATACCGCTAATTCAATTAATCGATAATCATCGAATTAATTACTCAAATATCATTCTATAACATTAACCCAAAATTCTCAGTAACATTAAAAATGGTTCCTCAATCATTCAAAATAGCCTTTACCTCAAGATCATTCATATCCTGTACCTCAATAATACTAACTAAACTTATCTGCAACTTCCAAATAATTAATCGACTTCTCCACAATACCATTAACTGAAACCCATCTATGCCCATCAACTTTTTACACAAACTGTCACATTATCCTCAACTAGAACTTTCCTAGGTTCATCTCAAAACATTCTCAAATAATGATGCGACGCTATTTTAAACTTAATAAATCTATTAAATCTTTGAACCCAGATTCCTAATTTCACATCGCATCATGACAATTAATTAAGTTAACTAATTCTAAAAATTAAAATACTCATCTCACAATAAATTATACACTGATCGTATAGTTTTAAAACAATAATTAAATTTATTTAAGTATCTGTAAATTTACTTCACTACAAGATTAAAATTTAACTTAGCTTGAGAGAGGGATGAAGTGGGGTAGGAGAATGGACATGGTTGACGCCTGGAGTCCCCGCGGAGGTTTAGATTCTCAAGGTCTGGGATCGGCTCTGTCTGTTCCTCTCTGTCTCAAAATCGGGGTGCGTCCCGTTTTATTTTCCGACTTTTTCACACCAAAATCCTAGAGCGGACTCTTTGTCTTGTCCACTTAATTGCCTCTGATTGGTCCAGAAACCAGAGCAGAGTTACATCGTTCCAAACCCCGAGGGTTTATTGAACTTTCGGAAGCGCGGGAAATTTGTTGACGCACCCGCAATTTATGGTCCAGTGACCCCCCAGGCACGGGAACTTTTGTCGCTCCTTTATCGAAGGAATTCCACCCTCTAGTGAGAATTCCAAAAAAACTGACTGAAATTTTGAGGTCTGGCCTCCCATCAGTATTTTGTGACGTCTTACGAGTCTTTTCTTTAACAAGTCCTTTGGGTTCTTTGGGCCAGAATTAATGGCAACTCTTTTCCAACCAAATCCAAGAAACGAGATGTGAAGAAGAAATGCAAATAAACCGACTTTAAATATAGGATCTTAGAGTAAGCGGAATGGCAATGTAAAGGAATGTTAGACAATTGATGTGCGTTGTGGCAGTTGATGATTATTGCAGTTCGTAGTTCAAGATTGATTAAGTTCTACGTGTCGTGTGTAAACATATTGATGTTCGACTAGAAGTTAACCGTCAAGCTGCATACCATTGCAGATAAAGACACGTAGCATTACGGAATAATATAAGGTAGGATTGATTACACTTTATTAGAATTGAGATTAGGAGGTTCGATTATTGAGATTGGTCCGAATTAGAATTCATCATATAAATATAAATATATATATTGTGTGTTGCGTCTTACGTCATCGTAGATTCTCTCATATTAATTATTATAATTATATTTGTTAAAAGTTTCAGTTGAATATCTTAATAAAGTCATATTAAGATAATGTTTGATCCTAGTTCTTTCGCTAACCCTACACCTCTAGCTCACGCTGATACTTCGAGGGATGTACTTCCAAGGGGAGGTACATCACAATGGCTCCCAATAGGTTTAATCTATATGACCCCGAGACGAGAAACGCGAGAGAATTTAATGTTTGGCCAGAAGTATATTTTTCTGGGTTGGAGAACGTCACCGAATTTTTAGAGGGTATAGATAACCAAATTAAATTACTTGAAATACCCAGTGACTTATCGTGTGCTTATTTAAAAAGTCATCTCATGGGTTGAGCCCTGAATTGGTACCAAATATTCGGATCGACGTTAGTACAAAATACCGCAACGGACTTCGCACAGCTGAAAGCAGCATTGTCGAAAGCATTCCCTGCCATCCAAAATAAAAAGGAGTTAAAGACTCGGTTTTACGCGTCTCAGCAAAGACAAAACCAGGAGCCGACAGATTTTGTTTACGATTTGCTTAAGTTAAACAAGAAATTAGAACTGGGGATGTCTGATAAAGCCCTTGTAGATCATATTTTTGTTAGACTTGAGCCGCAAGTACAAGATTACGTGGAGGTGCGTAATCCACAAACCGCGATCCAATTATTAGAAGTATTAGCTAAGTTTGAGGAAAGATATTCGTGCAAGGCAACATTGGGTTCGAGAAATAGTAATAACATGGAAGGACGAGGTTGGAATGAGCGTAGGATGACTAATGTTTGGTAATAATCAAGGAATTTGCAGAATTGCTGAAGTGGAGCCTAGACCGACTAATGGCAGAAATGATTATAGGGATAGCCATCAGAACAACCGTCAAGGAAATCAGTGGTTTGAGAGCAGGAATAGGTTTCAAAACGATGATCGCCGATTTAACGATAGGGGATATAAATTTAGAAATCGAGGTCAAAATTACGATTTTAGTAGAGAGGACCAAAGAAATAGAGGTTCCAGTGAAAATTTTAGTTGAGGCAGTAGAAAGCAAATGGGATGATTAAATGTTTTGAAAGTGAGTGATATTAAATGTGATCAGACGCAGTCGATAAATCAGTCACCGATTAAACTTTCAGCAATATGTATGTCTCCGGTAGAACTTCCATATGCTACTATTTTATGAGACGAAACTTTTACGAAAGCGTTATGGGACACTGGAGCGGAGAAGTCATTTATATCGGAAGAGACATACCAAAAATATTTTTTTTATAAGCAAGTAAAGAAATCAAGTACTCAGGTGATCACGGCAAAGGGAGCTAAATGTCGAAATATAAGAGTTGTGGAATTAAATATTTGAATACGGTATTTTGAAAAACCTTGGTTGTTCCATGTGTTAGCAAATTTGGAATACCGATGTATTCTTGGAATAGACTTCATAGGTGGATCAAAGATCATTTTGGACTTTGATTGGAAATCGTTGGCGATTTAAGAATCACAGGTTGAACATATTAAGATAGATCACGGAAATTTGCGCGTTGATTTGTCAGAAACGAAGTTAAATGTTGTAGCTAATGTTTTAAATAATAATACAATTGAAATTATAATAGGAGAGAAAGTTAATTGTGCAATAATCAAAGATTTAGTAATTTCGTCACGAGATCAGCTAATTGAACAAAAAACAGACCCAGAATTAGGTCATATCTATAGATATCTAGAAAACCCAGAAGATAGCTCGGTTAATGCGGCAATATGTGAGAATTGATCTCGCGATTTTAGGCTAGTAGATGGCTTGTTATTTTATGCAAAATATGCAACGTCATTAGAGTATACATTCCAAAATCTTTAAGGAATGAAATTACGAGAGAATTTCACGACAAGCCATTAGCAGGCTATTTTGGACGCTGTAAGACTTACCATAAAATAAAGGAGGTTTGTTATTTTCCGTACATGAGAAAATTTATTTATCAATATGTCTCTACATGCCATATGTGCCAAATTAATAATTATAAAAACGCGTTACCAGCTGGTAGGTTAATACCAATTGTATCAAATTATCCAAATGAAATAGTTACGTTAGATTTTTTAGGTCCGTATCCCGTGTCGAGAGTAAGACGCAACCGATACGTATTAGTAATTACGGATCATTTCAGCAAGTGGGCTGAAATCATACCCCTTAAAACAGCCTCTGCTCCAGTTATAGCACATAATTTTTTTGATAATTATATATCGCGTTTTGGATTTCCAATAAAATTAATTAGTGAAAACGGTCCCCAATTTATTTCCGATATTTTTGAGAATTTAAGAGAAAGATTATAGGCATATGGCATGTGAAGACTGTTGTATATAGACCTCAAGCAAATAGAACAGAACTCGTAAATCGCGATCTGGTGCAAATGATTGCAAATTATGTCAATGAGCAACATGACACATGGGACCAATTCTTATGTGAGTTTTCTTATGCTATGCGTACGGCTGTAAACAAAACAACGGGGAAAACCCCTGCGGAATTATTCTTAGGCAGAAAGTTGATTACGCCTTTTCAGAAATTAGTGATGGTATTAGACGGAACAGAATTTGCAGTAGGAGATTGTTTGAGGACGCTACACGAAACACAAAAACTAAACATGAAAAAAGGGAGAAATATTATAATAGACGTAGGCGTGATGTGCATATTAAGATGAATGATTGGGTTTTGGTAGCAACACATCCTTTAAGTTCGGCAACAAGAAAAGTAGTAGCTAAGTTTAAACCAAAATTTGAAGGTCCGTATAGAGTATTAGATGTTAAGAATAACAACGTAGTGATATGGAAAGCGGGAAAAAGGATAATGATTAATGTGGATCAGGTTCGAATATATCGTCATAGGAAATGTGACGAGACGGAGATAGGAACTGGTAGTTCGGATAACGGTAATTTGCGCGATGAATCAAGTGGTTTTGACAGAGTACAACGGAGATCAAATGAGTCGCGAGATGGTAAAAAGAAAGACTTTGAATTAAAGCGTGAGTTGGAGGAAAAAGGGTTAAGTTTTAGAAATAATCAAGGTGAGAAACACACAAATAAGACCAATAATCGCGGACCACTTATCAAATCAATATCTAGTTTTTGGTCTGAGAAAGGTAGAATGATTAAAAAAAGTAAAAATTAAAAGTTAGGATAAAAAAGATCAAATGAATCTAGGTCAGGAGTACCAGAAAGGAAGACTCAGAAGGGATCAGAGCATAGAGTAAATAAAAGAGGTTTGTCATTAAATAATTCTAATAGTGTGTTGCCAAGATTAAGAAAGAAAAACTGAACGGAAGAGACGGTAACGCCCACCACAAGTGGCTACAATCTGAGACCAAGAAAGGGGAAAAGAGAGGAGTCCCGACTAACCATAGAGAGGAAGACACAACAAGGAGGACCAGTTTGATCCAGAAAAGGCAGAGAAAGGAACTATAGTCCATACATCGAAGAACGAACAAGATCAAGCAACAAGAATTCCAGACGAGGAGTTGATCAACAACGGCAAGACCAGGAAAGGAGAGGAACGTGGACAAAGAAATCCTTGTCACTGGAGGTCTTTGTAGGAAACGCCAACTACAAGTCATAAGAGCCAGGTTGTATCGTTTCTCATTATATTCTTTCGAACAAGTGGTCGGAAGAAATTTTGATATAAAGCCAAAAGTCACGGTCGGATAATTAAAATTTTAGAAGTCAAGCAAAAGTGGACACTACAATGAGTGTTTTTCTAGAAAAGAAAAAAGCTTTTGTCTTGTAAAATTTTTGAATATATCTGGAGAAAACAACTGTAGAAATGCATTTGTTTACATCTGTTATGACTTCGCTGGGATGCGACAATTCCTTTGGTTGTTTGTTTTGTTTATTGAAAAAAGTTTGTATTTGTATAGTGTAAATATATATATATGTGTTGTTATATTGTTTCATATTAAGAAACATCGGGTTTTGGAAAACGCGGCGTAGATAGCATACTAACATAACGTTTAACCAGCGCTACGCGATTTGAGGGGAAGTTTTTGAAAGAAGTTGGGGGGGTCTTTGGGAAACTGGATTTTATGAAATCCGCCGTCCCATATCTGAAGTATTTGAATCATTAAAGTGGTATTTAGAAATTAAAAGAGCACTTAATAGTAATTATAGTTCACTTGAGTTCTTAAAATTGTACTGTCCAAAATGTCCTTTATGTTGTTTCCAAAGTTCTTTTGCTGTCTTAGGTGATTAATGTGGAGTCTTGACAGTTCGTTGTAGCTCGCAAGGAGCCGTGCTTTCCTTAGCAGTGTGTCGTCGCAGCATGGTGATTGATAGGGTGGCATCCGGGGAGAAGCGCTTGTCAGGAGGAGTGACGTCATCTCGTAGAGGAGCGGGCTGTCAGTCTTGATGGATGACCTTTCTGTCGTTGTCGGTCCTGTTGTGTGAGAGAGGGCACTTCTATTGGATGTTGCAGCAAGTGATAGTCCTCTCTATTGGCCGTGCCGAAGGTTGTGCAGAAAGTAGTGGGGGGGAAATTTGAAATATTTCCTGTTAGAGATGTATCGAATGTAGGATTGTTGGGGAGTTTAATGTAATTTAGAGTTTAATGAAAATTTAATGAAAAGTAGTTTAAAATTTAGCAAGAGGGGGTTCATTCGCCGATCGGTGAATGAACGTTTAATTAAATTAAGGCGGATTGTAGGAGTCTAGGAGAATTCTCCTAGGTCTTTTTTGAGTATCCAGAGGAGTGTAAGTTTCTAGGTTGATGATGTTAAAATTATTGATGTTGGGGAGATTGTCATAAAAAATTTTGGCTGTCTTGAATATGTTTTTTAAAAGGAGGTATTTTGATGGCTCTGTAAATATTTTTGTTTGAGTTGTACCTGCATGCTCTTACAATACATCGGATGATAGAATTTTGTGCTGTTTCAAGGATTTTTATGTTTGTATTGGCTGCGTAGCCCCATATGGGACATCCGTAGCTCAGAATTGGACGCAAAATGGCCGTATAGAGAAGTACTTTATTGTATAAATAAATATTGGAATTCCGGCAAATTAAGGGGTAGAGTTTCTTTAATGCGATCCGGAATTTATCTCGCGCGTAAAGAATATGAGGCTTCCATGTGAGTGTTTTATCGAAAGTAATATTCCAAGGTACTTAGTTGTTTGAGACCAGCGTAGTGGTGTCGAATATAGAGTGGGTGGTGCAATTGGTTTACGAGCTTTAGTGAATAACACCGCAACGGTTTTATCCACGTTGATTTTAATCTTCCAGTCGTTAAAGTATTTTTCGAGTAGGGCCAGGTGTTTGTTAAGTGCAATTGTGACTGATTTTGTATTTTTGTAAGTGGCCGAGATCGCAGTGTCGTCAGCATATAAGTTAATCATGGTGCGTGGGTGTGAAGGTATATCATTAACGTAGATGTTGAATAACACAGGGCCCAATAAGGAACCCTGTGTTACCCCAATGTTGACGCGGTGTGTAATTGAGAGCGTGTCGTTCACTCTGACTTTGTATTTCCTGTTACTAAGGTAGGAGTATAGGATATGAATGATAGCAGGTGGAAAATTATAAGTGATAAGTTTATAAATGAGTCCGTCTATCCAGACACGGTCAAATGCCTTTTGGATATCCAGGAAGACAGCACCAGTGGTCCTGCCTCTCTGGAATCCTGAGGATATTTTTTCCGTTAATCTGAGTAGCGGGTGGTAAGTAGAAAGTTGTTGGGTGAATCCAAACTGATTAGGGTTTAAAAAGTTAGTGCTATAGATGTGGTTTTTGATTCGATTTAGAATTATGTGCTCAGCAATTTTGCTGAGCGAAGATAATAGAGAGATTGGCCGGTAGGCATCTGGAGAATTTTTGTTTTTACCAGGTTTGTGAATTGGAAAAACAATTGCAACTTTCCATTCAGTTGGAAAGTGCCTGAGAAATAAAATTTTATTTATAATGTAGGTAAAAATTAGAATGATTTTGAAGGGAAAATTTTTAATCATTTTGTTAGTGATATTATCGATTCCAGGGGCTTTGGAGTTTTTTCATATAATCACAGATCTCGTCTGGGTCTGTGGGAGAGATAGGAGATGAAGGTGGAGTAGAGAAAAATCTTGTTAGTGTATTAGTGACGTCAGAGTCTATGTTGGTAGTGTGCTTCCCTGGTCTTTTATTTTCCGTGTAATTGTCTATGAAAGTGTTTGCAATTAAGTTGGCCTTCTGTTCATCGTTGCTAGCGATGCCATTGGGTCCAGTTAAATTTGGAATGTCTGAGCGTTTTTTGCGAAAGTATTTTTGCATGCGCCAGAGACTGTTATCTTGAGTTTCGAGTGATTCGAGTTTGGCGTTCCAAGTGTTTGTGCGTGTATCCTGATTTCTTTTTTAATTAATTTTTGAAGTCTGTTGGCTTCAGTTTTGTGTATTGGATTTAGAGTCTGTTGATATAATTTCCTGGCCCTGTTTTTACAAGTTATTAAGTAATTGATGTGTTGTGGCGTGTAGTTGTGTCGGGTGTTTTTAATTGGTATAGAAGCTAAGTTGTGGGCGGAGCTAACCGCATCTGCAAACTTCGCTACTTTTTCTTCTAGCGTAGATTCATTATTGATATTAGCGTAGTCAAAAAGTTTAATTTCGTTTTTAAGATTTTTTCTGAAAGCAGACCAACAGGTGGTAATTGCTCTAGGGTTATCTTTGTGGATGGGGGTAGTGATATTAAAGTTTAACATTACAGGATTATGATCAGACGAGAGGTCATTTATGGATACAATATTGTAGGGGTAGTTGAAGTTACTAATTAGTGCGAAATCTAGAGTATTCGAGGAGTTGTATCCATATCTGGTTGGAGAGTTGGGAAATGCAATTTCTAGGTTATTGTGGTCAGTAAAGTCTTTTAATCGAATGCCTCTGGGAGAGTTTTTGGAGCAATTCCATGCACTGTGTGTGGCGTTAAAATCGCCAAAAATCACACAGTTACTGTTGGCCTGAATGAGAGCCTCAATATCTACAGTAAATAAGTTTTTATCAGATTTAGGGGGAATATAAATACAAGTTATTGAGAAGTTGCTGATATTCGGGGGAGTAATAGTTACGGTGGTAGCTTCAATATGATGCAGAGTGGGGGAGGGGGGAGAAATGCGGAATAGATTTTTTAATAAAAATAATAGTACCACCGAAAGTAGGAGTAGTCCCGTTCGAGACGCGGTCGTTCCTGTAACATGGGTAATTTGAAATGTTTATGTTGAGGGTGGGTCTCAAACGTGTTTCTTGGATTAGTAAGATGTCAGGGTCGTACTTCTCTATGAAAATTTTTAATTCGGATATTTTGCTTAGAAGGCCGTTTGCGTTCCAGGAACACAAACTCAGACCGCTTATTTGGTGTCTATTCATCATAATCGTCTAAAAGAGCCTCTACTAAGGCGCGTATTTCCTTCTTGCGTTGGGTTTTATTTTTATTAGTACTGGATGGTTGAGGGGTGTTTGATGAAAAATCAATACTATTGATTTGCTGAACTAATAAAGAAAGAGCTTGAATGGTTTGAGAGAGTGTTTGGGTTATGAGACTCATACAATCGTTTTTAGCATTATTAGTTACTGGTTGCTTCAATGTGGGTCACTGCGGCCTGAGTTTGTGTTGGTATCTTGGAAGGAACCTGACCGTTTCGTGGTGCCATCTGTTGAGTAGTGGGAGCGGTAATCTTACTTTGTTCCTGTTGGGCAGCTGCCTGCCAAAGGAAACGTTTGTGCGGACTAGACTATTTACAATACTGGTATAATTTGGTTTAATTGTTGCGCCTTTGCGTGGTTTGGGGTAAACGGGCATTTTGAATAATTGGCCATGTGCGCCATAGGCTTCGCAATTTACGCAGTACATAGTTTCTACTTTATCGATCTTACAATCAGTCGTTTGATGGGGTTCCCCGCATTTGAGGCATTTAGGTTTTATGTGGCAATTGCTTGCCGTGTGATTGAATTGTTGGCATTTATAGCATTGGGTCACCCCTTTGCTATCATAGCCCTCTACAGTTACATTTAAATAGGAAAGTTTTTCTAGTTTAAAAATGGTAGCGTTAGTCATGTTTCTTGGTAAAGATACCAAGAATACGGGGAGTAATTGGTTTGTAATTTTACCAGTTAGTTGGGAAACCCGATCAACGGTGAATCCCAGATCAATCAAGTCATTATGGATATCTTCTGGTTTAGCTTTTTTAGGTAGTCCTTTAATAACTACCTTGATGGGTCGTTCGGATTTTAGTTTAATTGAGTAGAATTCATATTGTATTTTTTCGAGGAAAGTAAGCAGTTCGTGGTATTGGTCGTGAGTATCGCAATATAACTTGAAATACTCATCGGTCATTTTGCTTCGTAATTTAGGCATGAAGTTGTTAATTACTTTCATTTGTTCTCGGAAATCGAGAGTTATTTTTAACATGATTGGTGGGGGAGATTTTTCGTCGGGTCGGCTGATTTATTTACGGCGGTATTAGTCGTGGGTTTTTTCTTGTTACTTACTGTTTTATTATTTTTAACTATAGTTCCGGTCGAGGTTCCTTCAACGGGATCGATTTCGGAGTCGTTAATTTCAAGAGCGGTGAATTTGTTTGAGAGATTTAGTCTAAAGTTTTGTTCAGTATTCGGTTGAGTATTTTGATTTTTAGATAATTTGCGGTTAGGTGGGGAAATAAATTCGGATTCGTTATCTTTTCTTTTAAGTGAGGTCGATTTCGGTAAAGTTGGAAAATCGTTATCGTTGACTTTGGTGGGAGTACTTTTTGGGGTGTGGTGTTCTGCACAACCGGGGGTATCACAGCTTGGAAGAGAGGAAAACTCACTTACCGTTAGCTCGTTGAGTGCGCGGTGTAGTTATCCAATCTTTGAACGTGTTCCTTCATGATGTGTGTGTGTGTGTGTGTGGCAGTTTTCATCAGTAAGTCCGTGTAGTTTGAGGGATCTTATATTGGTCTTGTGATTCTCTATGGTGATGGTGTAGAACTTTATATTTCTGGCGAGTATTTTCCTTTGCTCACAGTTGGTGAGGTGTGGAGTTCCGGGTCGGGAGTCGTCTATTGGTAGAGGTTGTTCATTCACGGGTGTCGGGAGTCGGTCGTTGTGGTTGTCCAATCCGTTAATCAGTTCGATGTCTAAGTCCATTTCCGGGGTCGTTTCCATAATTTCAGCCTTGTTCGCTTTGATTTCGATAAATCAAATAGGCAGGATAAAGCGTGAGGCTCTAAAAGAGCTCAAAGCGATGAATATCCTTCCTACAAAAGTGCACTCAGATAAAGGTGGGAAGTTTTTGAAAGAACCAGATGAAAAATATATATAGAAATTAGTTACAATTTAAAAGTGATATGTACTGTATGAAAATTGTGAAATGTAATCATAATGTGTAAAACATTGTTTTTGTTTCAAATCACTTAAGAGATTTTTGTTTCAGGGTGACAGACCCTGAAGTTTATCTTTCTAGAAAGAACAGAGCTAATGTTTCATGACGGATATGAGAGAAACTCTAAAAAAGAAAAATTGTTAGAATTTAAGTAAACATTTAGGTAGAATTAAGTTAGTTAACAGACGAGAGGGCCTCGTTTTTTCTACCATTTAAGTCATATATGGTTTTTCTCCGGCTCTGTTACCCAGATGGGACACGTCTATTTATTCTGTACATGTGAGAATCTTCCGTGATTAAAATGCATGGCTATGAATGTTAGTATAGTTAATTAAGTAAAATTTATTGAACCTGTTGAAAATTCAAATTAAGGAGATATATTAAAAATTAAACTTAAGATGAAGAGTGAAACTTAAAATTTAAGTGAAGAATTAGAAATTACCGTTACAATAAAATATAGGCATGTAATTTCTTAAGGGCCATCAAAACCCTCGAATAAATCACGTTTTGTATCTTGGAGGGGATTGTGACGTCTTACGCATCTTTTCTTTAACAAGTCCTTTGGGTTCTTTGGGCCAGAAATAATGGCAACTCTTTTCCAACCAAATCCAAGAAACGAGATGTGAAGAAGAAATGCAAATAAACCGACTTTAAATATAGGATCTTAGAGTAAGCGGGATGGCAATGTAAATGAATGTTAGACAATTGATGTGCGTTTTGGCAGTTGATGATTATTGCAGTTCGTTGTTCAAAATTGATTAAGTTCTACGTGTCGTGGGTAAACATATTGATGTTCGACTAGAAGTTAACCGTCAAGCTGCAAACCATTGCAGATAAAGACACGTAGCATTACGGAATAATATAAGGTAGGATTGATTACATTTTATTAGAATTGAGGATTAGGCGGTTCGATTATTGAGATTGGTCTGAATTAGAATTGATCATATTATAAATATAAATATATATATTGTGTGTTGCGTCTTACGTCATCGTAGATTCTCTCATATTAATTATTATAATTATATTTGTTAAAAGTTTCAGTTGAATATCTTAATAAAGTCATATTAAGATAATGTTTGATCCTAGTTCTTTCGCTAACCCTACACCTCTAGCTCACGCTAATACTTTGAGGGATGTACTTCCAAGGGGAGGTACATCACAACTTGTACAACAAAGGTTTCCTTCGAGCTTTTATAATTGTAAAATCATTAATGGCATTATTTTAATCAATTGCTATTGTAATGTTTTATATAGCAACATAAAAATGTCAAGCTTTTAACTTTCCACAGTAGATATCATTTCAGTCTTTACTCTCTAAAACAGTGGTTTCCAATCCCCGGTAACGGTCCATGGATCAAATAATACAGGTCCGCACAAGAAACATTAAATTATTTCCATTTAATTTTCTGCGGCATATTTTGCTTGGGTTTGGGCTACTTTTTGTGACAATCACTTTATATTCCTTGTTAAATCACTTTATAATCATTTTTGGTGTGTGATGTTCCTCCCCTAGGAAGTACATCTCTCGAAGTATCAGCATGAGCTAGAGGTGTAGGATTAGCGAAAGAACTAGGATCAAACATTATCTTAATATGACTTTATTAAGATTTCAACTTAAACCTTTAACAAATTTAATTATAATAATTAATATGAGAGAATCTACGATGACGAAATACGCAACATACAATATATATATTTATAATAAGCCCTAATCGAATTCAGACCAATATCAATAAGAGAACCGCCTAATCCTCGATTCTAATATTAAATAATCAATCCTACTTTATTACAACTTGTAGTAACGATCAATCTTGTCTTTATATGCAATGGGATGCAACTTTGCGAGTTCCTTCTAATCGAGTACTAATATATGTATCCACGTCACGCAGAACTCATTCAAACTTGAAACACGAACTGTAATAACCATCAATTGCCACAAACCAACATCAATTGTCTAACATTCCTTTACATTGCCCTCCCGCTTACTCTATGATCCGATATTTAACGTCCGTTCATTTGCATCTTCTGTTTACATTTCCTTTCTTGGATTTGGTTGGAAAAGTATTGCCATTAATTCTGGCCCAAAGAACCCAAAAGACTTGTTAAAGAAAAGACGCGTGATATGTCACAGGTATAGCTATATTTTATTCTGAAGGAACGTTTAAGTATAATTAAAATAAAATTATTAAAACAAAACAATCAACGTCCTCCCTCTCAGAGGGCCGCGGTAAAATTATCCAACGTTGACCGGTCCGCGGTGATAAAAAGATTGGGGAACACTGCTCTAATGGAGAAAATATGGGAAAGGTGAAAAAATTTACTTATAAGCTTATTATGGGATTTATACGAAAATAGATAATTTTTTATACAAGTCTAGAGGAAATTTAAAATTAATACAATATATTAACAAAAGTACAATCTAAGATCTTATTACTTGTAAAATTTTTACAAGTTCAATGAGTTCAGTTAGGAATAAAATAGAAATGAGTAACTCGACACATTTAATTCTAAATAATTACTAAAAAGCCAGTACTGTTTAATGTGACTTTTGAATTTTTTTTACCAAGTTATCTATATTAGGATTAATTCTTGAAGATGTTTACAAAATAAGATTTAGTTAATTTTGAGCGGTATTTTGATCTTATTGTGTTCATTATAGAAAACATATGTTCACACACAAACATATTTAAAAGCACTCATAGGGCAGCTGATTGTTTTCATCCAGATCAGTGCCTGTTTATGCATTGGGCGCTTGAGGCGGGCAGGTGCTTAGGAGTCCGGATGAGCAGGACTTAAAACTAGATTTTCTGGGTATAAATTTCGATCTTTCAATACCAAGGAGGTCTATACATCTGCGTTCAGGGTTCACTATGCCATATATATTTTTAAACACACTAACTGAAATACCGAAATTTCGCAAATGGAATGCTCTCTTTGGAAAAGCAGCGCATACAATGGAATGCTCTCTATTAGATAATTTTCTATTGTAATTCAATTAAATGTATTTAAAATAATTTTGGAGGGTATGATTTATTTATTTTTGTCTAAAATAACCAGATTTGAACAAAACTGTGAAAAAGGGTTTTTTTTGTTAAATTTTCATTTTTTAAAAATTTTTCAATAAATCTTTTCGTGCGACTGTTGTAACTTTGCCGTGTCACACTGTGTACCGTGGGCTGGGCATCCCTTCTTTAGGCTGATGAAATCACGATCTCCATTTCATTCAAAAAGCGTGTATTCTTTCCATATTTCAGGCATCCATACCGAAATATTTTCAATCTGTTTCACTCCTACACACATATAGCAATCATTTCTTTCTTACCTCAACACACCGCTCACAAACCAAAAAGGTGTCACTTTGGATTCTAACGACGCAAACTTCTTAAAGGTATTGTTAATTTCGAGACCTTCACTGCTCAGTAAATATAAGAGCAATTTTTATTTTATTTACCCGTTCATCTTCCTACGTGGGGAGCAGATAATTTTCAAGCTTCTGTCTCTATTCCTTCCATTTTACTTATACAGGGTGGGCAAAAAGTCCGTAAAAATTTTAAAACTTCATAAAATCCGGAGAAATGAACGAAAAAAAAATTGCTTGCAGGATCAGCCTTAGTATGTCACGGGATTTTTTTAAGCTAGAAAAAAATAATTTGAAAATCATCCGGTAGGTAGCGTTGATGTACGCAAATCAAAGAAACAATGCATAAATAATGAAAAGAAAACTTTTACAACTTTATTACACCAGAATATGTTCCACATGACCACCACCACAGGGGAGAAGACATTCCAGACGAGTGACAAATCCAGCAACGGCAGAGTGCAACATGTCCAGATGAATGGAGGATACTTCTCTGCGGATCGCATCTTTCAGTTCCGACACACTTGACGGACCGGATAGATACACGCGAGATTTCAAATATCCCCACAACCAGAAGTCTGCCAGTGTTAAATCTGGAGACCGAGGAGCCATGGGTACCTGCAGCACCTGCTAACGATTCTGTCTTCCCCGAACGTCTGTATCAGGAATGCCTTAACCGGGTTAGCAATGAGACTGGTTGCTCCATCCTGCATGAACGTGACATTCGAAATCTGACCTTGTTGAATTAAACATGGCACGACAGTCTCCCGCAGAAGCGTTAGATAACGCTGAGCATTTACCGTTTCCGTCATCCATCCATTTACTGGGCACTGCGTTTCAAAGAAGAAGGGTCCTATGATAAATGAACCCGTGAAACCACACCATGCTGTCACTTTTGGGGAATGCAATGGCTTCTGTGTGTACTCACTTGGATTAGAGGTCACCCAAATGTGACAGTTGTGGTTGCTAACGTCACCATGAAGCGAGAAATGAGCTTCATCTGTCCACAAGATGTTAAAAACCCAGGTGGGATCCTGTTCCATTTTAGAGAAGGCCCACTTCGCAAATGCTTCCCTCTGTGCGGTATCTGCTGGCAAAAGTACATGGCACGATTGCAATTTGTACGGGTACAGCTGGAGGATTCGACGAAGAATATTGTGTACAGATGATGGTGGTAAGCCCAATCGTCTGGCAGCTTCACGAACACTGCTGGTTTCTGAAGCTGCTTCGGACGCAATCGCTTCCATTTCGACAGCAATGCAGGGTGCACGTTCTTCTTTCAAGCATGGTCGTCCGGCTCGTGCTCTATCTTCCAACTTTCCAGTTTCCTCAAAACGTTTAACAAGCTTTAAGAGACCTGCAGGTGTTAAAGGGCCTTTTCCACTCTTCACATTTTTCTGAACTCGGAATTTACGCAAGGCAATGGTCGCTGATTCCTCGGTCATGTAAAATAACTTAACCAACAAAGCTTTATCCGGCGCACTGAGCATCCTTTTTCACATTCACTGTTTGTAATGGTGAAATGAATGTGGATTCATTGAGAGCAAAGGTTTTTATAGCCGTCTAATTTGCATATTTTCACCACAGACGCTTGTAACAGCGCCACCTAATGGATGATTTTCGAATTATTTTTTTCTAGCTTAAAAGAAATCCCGTGACATACTAATGCTGATCCTGCAAACCGTTTTTTTTTTCGTTCATTTCTCCGGATTTTATGATTTTTTAAAGTTTTAACGGACTTTTTGCCCACCCGGTACATACATTTCTGAGAGAAAATAATTGCAGTGAAGGTGGCCGAAATGCTTCCATGATAAGCGTGGATATCTTTTCAATCCGATTCCGACAGTTAAATTTCTGACACCAATTCTGGGTCTACTTTAAAAGAAACGATTCTTATAAAGATAATTTTCCTGTATGAAGCATGGACTATTTCCACATCCATTGACAAATATACTAGTGTAACTCAAAAGACCAAGAGCCTTGGAAAGCGACAGGAAATTCTGGTCAATGTGGGCCCAATCCCGAGACACCCGGAGAGAGCCGAGGCTGTTGCCCGCTTTCGTCTAACCACCGGACATGACTTTTTGGGAGTATACCTCCACTGGCTTGGCCTGACTGCTAACGAGGCCTGTCGACTCTGCGGAATGGATGCCAGAATGGATAGCGACGTCCTGCTCCAATGTACTGGACTCGATGAGTACCCGACTGACGAATTCGTCAGTCGGTATTGAGAGGCTCGGCGTCAAATGGTCAAGAAGCCAAGCACGGGCATTGGATAAATGTATGAAGCAGGAATGAAACATGAAAATCAATACGTAAAAAATTATGCCTTTAACGGGAATTTGAAATAAGTGAATAATGAGATAATTGTTTTTCAACATCAATTACGAAGTATTTTTTTGTATCGTATTAGCTATCGTTTCAAATGGACTTTAAAAAATATAAAATAAAAACATAAAATAAAATATTTGAAGTCTTGGTTATAACTACAAATCACTGCGCATGTTGATTTATTATATTTAAACGAGCAACACTCTTTTGGTATGTCAGCGTCATCTACAAATTTTAAAATATGGAACTTTATTCTTCGTTCTGGGTGCCGTAAATAGGGGATTCCATGTATGTAAAGGGAACGCCACTGCATGCCCCCTGATACGTAACCACACGGCCTTCTGAAGGAAACGAGCAGCAATCACGCAGACAGAGCGAGATAGACCCACGACAGCGGAGAAAGAATACCTTTTCAGAAAGATACGCGGTTAAATGTTTTAATATAACAATTGTTATTACCATTTTCTTTATTATTGTTTAAAAAACAAACATTTTTATCTGTTAATTATTAGTAATCTCCAGCCTTTTTAACCAACATCAACACATAACATGCATATTTATCCCAAAAAATATTTAATATTTTAATGAGGGTATGTTTTAAAGTTTGAAGTGAATAAATTTTCTGAGCCAAATAGTTTTTCATTATTTGGAGAATAATTTGGTCAATGATGAAGAAAGCGCGTGAATTTGGATCGGTATCTTTAGTACAGCATTCAAGTTGAACATTCTTGAAAATTGGAAAGAAAGAGTCTAAATTCAGTTAGTCCGGAAACAATCGGAAATGTTTGATGTTACTGGAATTCGTAACGGTCGATTCAACCCAGACGGAGTTGCTTCAATCGACACTAATTTATGAGCAAAATTACTATCATATATAAAACAGGATCTTTTGGACTCATTAATTTTTCTTCTAAACTACAGTTTGTAAAAAAATGCAACAACATGAAAGAATCATCAGAATTTAATGAAATCCATTGCACAAATGACTTGTATTAAAACAAATAAATGACGAAATTTTCAAAGCAAAAAAAAAATTAAATGTCCGAAATCAGTACTTGGTGTAACCAACACGCGCTGTAATAAGTGCTGCTATACGACGTGACATGGAGTCAAACAGATTTTGAATGTCTGCTAGTGGGAGAGAATTTCATATTGCTTGCATGGACAGCAGAATTTCGTCTTTTGAAGATGCAGGACGTGGATCACGAGCGAGACACCGACCAACCAAATCCCACACGGGCTCAATCGGTGACATATCCGGCGAATAAGCTGGCCAAGGAAGAAGTTACATGTGTTGAGTTGAACAGAAGTCTCGAATAGTCTTTGCAACTTGTGGGTGTGCATTATCCTACTGAAAGATAGCTCTAGGGATGACTTGAAGGAAGGGAACGACTTCGGGCTGTAGTACTTCACAAACGTACTTCTTTATATTGAGACTATCCATAATTCGTATTAAATTGGATCGTCCATTATACGAAATCGCACCCCAAATCATAATTCTGGGTGTTAGGCCACTATGTCGCTCGATAACACATCCTGGAAGGCAGTGTTCACCGGCATAGTGTCTAACACGAATGCAGTCAACATGGTCCCGCAAATTGAAGCGGATTCATCTGAAGAGACAATTTAATGCAAATCAGCTTGCCAGGCTCTGTGCTCATGAGCCCATAACAGACTCGACCATCGAGGGTTTGCAGTGAGGGGGATCCTGTATAAAGGCACCCTTGCACGCAATTTACGGTGCAGCAGAAGTCGACGAATTGACGAAGTCGACATCAGTACATCTGTAGTGGTAGACCAACGTTCTGCCAACTGCCTGGAGGAAACTGTATGATGATACACCGCCAAACGGAACAGGTATCAATCGTCGCCTGCAGACGTCACCTTTCATCACCCACTGCAGGTTTTTCGAGTTGTTCGGTGCTCGTTGGTCCGCTGCTTCCAAACTCGCATCATTGTAGAACGGTTCCGCGGCGCATGAGCTCCTATTGCGTGATAGGAAAATCCTCGTTCTCGAAGGCCGATAATCCTCTCCCGTTCAAACTCCGTAAGTTGTAGGAATTTCTCTTTTTTTCGTCTTAGGTCTCACTAAATTTTCGCCAACGTCCCGCTACAGCCCTTTATTTATACCCTTTCAGCATCAGTTCAGAGGGCGCCGCGCACGCCATGCATACGCAGTGACACTGAAACTTCACTATTTTACATCCTATAATTCATATTTGCTGCAAAGTTCATTTAATTCTGATGATTCCTCCATTGTGTTTTTACAAAAAAAAAGCAGTATATATTATTTTATAGGAAAGCAAAATTTATAACATGTTTTATTATTTCCTATTTTTTTCCTACATAAAGAAATGTTTGTTAAAAAAAGTTGTGTTATTTTCTCTTCTTAAATAAAAATAATTCAAATGTTTAAATTTTGTGTTGTATATTTTTATTTATTATTATTTTTTTATATTTTCAATCAATTTAAGGTAAATTTATAATTTATTTGTTTGTATACTTAAAAAGTGCTTCTAAAAAAATTATAATGCAGATTTTGACTTTTTTTTTCGGCTTCTGCTAGACCTAAATCAGTTGGAAATATATGAGCCATAAAGTGAAAGAAATTAAAAATGAAATATATAAATTTGGGTGTACTGCATTTCGCATGTTACCACTTCTTTAATTCTTGTTAATCTCCTAGTTATAAATATTTTTTAAAATTTGAAAGTTTTTTAGACGGTGAAGGTGAGAAATGATACACACGTGCGTATAAACCGTCTGTATGATGGCAATTCGGAAAGCCCGCTGTTTTAAATTAATGGTGATTTGGTGCATCTCTCTTGAGTGTATTGACTTTTATCTAACAGTTACAAAACGTGAAATTCGAAAAAAAATACTGACTTGCAATGTGTGTCCACTCATGTGTGTTCTGCCTAAACTGTCTTTAAAGAATTCGTTGAATGTCATTCGTGTTTTCTGACCTAAAATTCACGTCATAACCATCTCGCTGTGTATTGCTACGTGTGCTTTGCTCGTGGAATGCGCGGCGAGTCGGCTAAGCGTATCTTTATAACAAAAAATAGTTCTCTTGAATATTTTATTTGGACGTTAATTTTTTTTTCATACAAGCCAGAAAGTGGCAACGAATAATTGATGAAATAAATACATGAGCCAAGGGTATGAAACTCAAAGGATAACTTGGGCCAAACAGAACAAGATTTAACTTTAGGTGGGCCGCAAAAAAAATTAAATATTCATAGGAACAACGTAAATGAATAATACATTATTATTGTGTTGTTTCTAATCCCTGAATCCAAAAAATTCAAGAACGTCTAAAAACAGAAGAGGGTCCAGAAAATCCAGCCAAGTCAAGATGTTGACAGGAGACGAACTCGGACATTATATAATAAACATATAAAAGAACAAGAAAATGTATTGCTTACATTGTGACACTTGACATCTCTTCTTTGCTATTATCTTTTCTGTTTCGGGAGGAATTTTGATATTTTATCGTATGTTATTGTATGCCGATATTCTGGCCGAGCCACAAAGATGTCCGTCGTGGGCCGCGAGTTTGACACTCCCCAAATTAACCTTATAAAAATACTTTTCTGAATGAAGATGCTATATTTATTGATATGTCACAGGAAAGTGACAAAATTAGGGATTTCATCAAATCCCTAAGACCGATGATCCCTCAAGAGGGTCCAGGGTTTTGGTGAAATGATGAAATTGACAAGTCATCATTTGTAGAGCTCTGTTTTCACGTGTTACCACTCCCTTTTACCTCCCTCCTCTCCTCATCCGAGCTAGGTTTCTGATGTGATGCTCCAAAACAAAATGACCTAAGTATCATTTTTCAATTCCTACTATTAGCTTACACTCTATATATTTATTTATTTATCTTGGTGGAATTTTCAATCGTTAATAAAATACATTTAAAAGCGCTCAATTGAACTGAAATTTTATACACATGATTATTTTGGATGACAAGACAGTAATTTAATTTTAATCAACAAAAACTAATTGATTAAAACTATTGGGTTGTTCGGAAAGTAATTTCGTTTTTTTGTGTGGAAATGAAAGAATATATAATTTATAAAATTTAATAAATATATAATTAATAAACAAATACTTTATTAAATTATATATTGGCCGTTCTGGTCCAACACCTTTTGCCATCTTTCTGGTAGTAGCATAATTCCACGCTCATAACATTTTTGGTCTTTGCTGGCAAAAAACTGATCGAGGTCGTTTTTGACCTCCTCATTTGAGGTGAAGGTTTTACTGTCTAAAAAATTCTGGAGTGAACGGAACAAATAATAATCCGATGGTGCCAGGTCTGGAGAATATGGTGGGTGTGGCATTGTATCCCATTCAAGCTGTAAAAGCTTTTGGCAAGTGACCAGACTTGTGTGAGGTCTCGCGTTGTCTTGGTGAAACACTACACCTTTCCTGTTGATTAGTTCTGACCTTTTCTGTTGAAATGCATCATTCAGTTTGTCCAGCTGATGACAGTAGACTTCCGAATTAATCGTTGTGTTATCCGGTAAAAACTAAAAAAAAAACCGATTCCTTTAAAATCCCACCAAACAGACAGCATCATCTTTTTTTGGTGAATATCAGCTTTGGAAATGGTTTGAGCCGGTTCATCTTTTTTGCTCCATGACCTTTTTCGTCCCCAGTGATGATGCGCTTCAAAAACGGATCATTTTCGTGACGTTTGAGAAGCGAATCGCAGACGTCATGCGGCGACACAGATTTCTCGCTGTGAGAACATGGAGAACCCATACATCGAGCTTCGAGGATAATCCTAGGCCTTTCAAGTGGTCATAAACTGTTGAATTTGTTAACCTCAATCCGATCTTACGTGTTTTTATTCGCCGGTTCGCATCACCTAATGCCTTTATCGCGTCTTTATCAACTTCAACCAGCCTTCCCGAACGTGGTGCATCTTCGACATCAAAATTACCGGATTGAAATTTAGCGAACCAGTTCTGGCACTGGCGTACTGTCAACACACCTTCTCCATACACATTGGTCAATTTCTTTCTGGCTTGAACAGCACTTTTACCCTTTCTGTAGTAAAACAGTAAGATGTGCCGAAAATGCTGCTTATCTCTCTCCATATTTAAAAGGGCACCAACCAAAAACTAATGCTTAGAATTAATTGGAATTTTTCACACGCAAGCCTTGCTATATGAGCTCTCAAAGCATATAAAAATTTTACGGCTTAAATGTGAATTTGGGTGCAAAAAAAATACAATTAAATCCTCTGTCGGGAAAAAACGAAATTACTTTCCGAACAACCCAATAATTATTCAAAGAATTACAAATACAGCCACGTTGGCATCATTTTTGGCGACTTGTGTCAAAACTTGAAAATGTTTTTTTTCTCACATTTTAAAGCGCTCATTTGAGCTGAAATTTTCTATACACTATTGTTTTGGGTTAAAATACGATAATTTAATTATAAGTAATTAAAATTAATTGACTGAAACTAATTATTTAAACAATTACAGATACACCCACAGTGGTTTCATTTTTAGCAACTTGGGTCAAAACTTTAAAAAAAAAAATTCTCACGTTTTAAAGCATTCAGTTGAACTGAAATTTTATATACACGATTGTTTTGGATGACAATACGATACTTTAATGATAATTAATAAAAATTAATTACCACTTAATGTTGTAATTCTGTCATGAGTATATACATATTTATATTAATTGCAACTATTTAATGAAAAGTAACTTAAATAAATTTTTTCTTGGTTGATCTAAGTAGGAATTGATTTAGCATTTTTTTTAATATTTCTTGTTTAGTTTTATTTAGTTATATTCTTTGCATTATTATCTGTCGATTCCTATATCACTTTTGCATGCCTGAAAATTAGAAACTCGATAAAACTTAAATTGAAAAATGTAAGCAAAAAAATTAGGGAATTTGTGCACGCCCTCTTTATATGTAAAAGAATGCTTTTTGATAATAAAAAAACTATTTTAAAAAGGGAAATAATAACTGAAAAAAAGGTGAAACAAATAAAGCAGCCTATTACTGAAGTACTAAATCAATGTATAATTTAAAAAAAAAATTATTTGAAAATCTAATACAAATATCCTTTTCTTAAAAAAAAATACCGGATTTTTACTATCTAATTATTTTGTTAATTAATTTCAAATAAATAATTTGTGATTCAATAATTATTGTTGTACTAATTACTCTACTTTTAATAATGCACCATATTTGCCAAATGAACACTTTTAAACTCTTGACAATATTATTTCATCATTTCCCTGAAACAGGTTTGGGATTAAATCACTTTTACTTACCTCAGGGAAATCACCTTACAGAGTTCTTATTTTAACATATTGCATGAATTGATCCTCACTCTTAGGGATTTGAGGAAATCCCTAATTTAATCATTTCCCTGCGACAGATATACAGTGGCCGCGGTAGCCGAGTGGTATAGGTATCGGACCGTGGCTTGCTTTGTCACGGGTTCGAGCCCAGTACCACTAAAGACCCGCCGTGTAGGGCAGCGATGCACGTTAAATCTGTCGAGAGCTGAAACGTCCTCCCGTTGGTGTGGTGTGGTAGTTAGGAGAGGGGGGTGCCAGCTCAGGTGTCGTCCACGTCACTTGACCACGGTTCAAAATTACGTGGTCCGTCGCCAAAAGCCCTCGTGTAGCTGAACAGTGCTACGTTAATATTCAATCAATCAATCAATCAGCGACAGATATACACAAGTGGTTTTCAACCTTCGCGCTGAGTAGTCTTCTACTGCAGCAATTTAGTTATATTGAACCTTGCCATAGTTACAAAAGCATGGGTTACAGGTACTAAATAAATAAATTTCGAAAACATGGGTCGGTAATTTTTTTTATAATGCTAATAAAGTGTACACGTAGAATATTTTTAAAAGATACAAAACTTATCCTTTTCTAGCCCCAAAATGTTGATTCTGCTTTCTTGAATATATCATTTTCTTTTACATAATTAAAATAAAATTGGGCTAAAATCATACTAAAATTTTTTTTAAAAAAATTGCTTCAGTTTTACATTTCATCCGACCTTTGAGTAGACTCTTCATTTTTGTATTGCAGGCTGCAATGGTAAATATACACTCACACATAGCTTTATTAGACATGATTTTTTATTAGTATACCTTACATCATCAAAAAACTTCGGGAGGTCTTCACTTATGAGGTTCAATTATTTTCAAAATATACCTAATCAGAGAAAAAAGCGAGTAACGTACAAATGTGGAAGACATCCATTACAGCTTTGTACTTCACTCTGTGTCATAAGCAGTGAAATAGACGAGTATTAGAAATACGGTTAGGGGTAGACAATGTATATACGTACACTTTGTTGGAACGTAGCTCTGTCGGGCCCTCCAGTCCAATTAATTACGTGGTAATTCCAGTGTGATGCGTTTATTTCTCTACCCAAAGTATAAAATAATAAGGTTTAAAATTTTTAACCACATATTATTTTGAGTGCTGTGAAACTAAAATTTGAAAGTTAAAAATACAAAGAATATATGATTGAAACATTTGAACAGAACTGTGAGTGGAGCTAAAACTATTCGATTGCATCAAAAAAATCCTAGGCAATATACACTGCTGGCCACCATAAATACAACACCAAGAAAGACAAGAGATAGTACAATAAAATTTATTTTGTAGATAACATGTTGACTAAGTATCCAATGTTTAAATTTATAGACTTCTGTAAAGTGGGGTTCCTGCCAGAATCAGTAGCCAGAGTACTCGCCATTGTTGGAGATCACCGCTGCCACACACCTCGACATTGATTCAAAAAGACTTTGGATGTATTCTTGGGGTACAGCAGACCAAGCAGCTTCCACATGTTGCCAAAATTGATCTGATGTGGCAGCTGGGGGTGGAAACTGGGTCAATCGTTGAGCAACCATGGACCACATTTTTTCTATCGCAAAAGATCCGGAGAGCGAGCAGGCCAGGGAAGCAATTCAATCTGGTGACTGACGAACCTTTGGACAATGCGTGCCACGTGTGGTCGTGCATTATCCTGTTGAAATATGGTTGTGGTCAAGCCCTGAAGGTAAGGAAGGACAACAGGCTCCAACGCCTTGGAGATGTAGCGCTGGCTGTTTAAAGTACCGGCAATGCGTACTAGAGGAGTGCGAGAGTGATATCCAATACCACCCCATATCATAATACCCGGTGCAGGACCAGTGTGGCGGTGCATAACGCATCTGTTCAGCATCCTCTCTCCACGTTGTCTCTAGACTCGAATCCGACCGCCGTGGCGTTGCAGACAGATGCGTGACTCGTCAGTAAAGACAACTTCATTCCATTCTACCACCCACGTCCTTCTTTTATCGCGCCATTGGCGGTGGAGACGTCTGTTGTTCTGCGTCAAGGGTAGACCAAGCAATGGAAGTCTGGCAGACAGACCACTCTGCTGTAAACGGCGTTGAATGATACGTGCAGACACTGAATGATGCGTTACAGACTCAATGTGATGTGCTACGGTTCATGATGTGACTGAGATATCCGTCACTGCCATGCGCACAATTTGCCTATCATCACGTGAAATGGTGCACTGAGGTCGATGCGATCGACCACGTCAGTCCGTCGTACCCTCCTGCATCCAACGGTCACACATCCGCATTACAGTTGTTTGGTTTCGTCCAACACGACTACCGATTTTCCTGACAGATAATCCAAAATCTCGGTAGGCCCATATCCTTCCTCTGTCGAAATCGGATACTTGATCAAAAACTGATCGCTGTTTTCTACGAGACATAAAAAAACCACAATTAAAACACAATTGCCGAACTTGAAATCGTCGAAATCTCCAAGCCTTAAATAGCGCTTTGAGAAAGCGTCACAGGCGAGCGTGATGTGTGTCTGCGCTGAAATTCTAATCATTTGCATATATAACCTCCCCTAATGCATGTTGTAAATTTCATGTTATTTGCATGCTTCCTTCAGGTTGTTGTATTTACGGTGGCCAGCAGTATATATTTTTAAATAAAACAAACAAATTCTGCTGCTTAGAAATGATAAGTACAGCCTATATATAATTTTAAATTCCCATAAACCCAGAATGATGGGCTAAAATTTCACAAGACAAACGATTCCAAATTGGAATCAGGTGATGAGATTACAAATTTTAACACGAGCTTTGTATTTGTATGCAAAATTCCTATACTTACGCTGCTGATATCTCGCAATTTAGCTTTATCTCCCTATATAATTATACATGCTTTATACATTACTCTGTTGTTGTTGTTTCTAATGCCACCTGTCTGACGTAAGCAGATAGAGGCCCACAAAATTCATCGTGGCTAGAAGTACGCCTGTCGTTGGCATTGGACTTGGGCACCTTACAGGCGACCGTACGAATTAGCTCCATTAAATTCCCCGAAGTGACGATAGATGGCAACTCCACCGGTCTCCACATCCATAATTTAGGCATGGTACCTGAGAAATCGCCCCCCTTGGATGACCATCTCTTTGATTATCAGCGTGAGCTAGAGGTGTAGGAAAAAGAGAAGAACAAGGAGCCGCCATGATCTTAATATAACTTTATTAAGATCTTTAACTTAATCGTATAACAAATTAGATTATAATAATATAAGTGAGAGAATCTACGGTGGCAAAATACACAATATATATGTAATACCGAAATTACTTAACTCGGACCACTATCAATAACTGACTCTCCTAAATTCAATTCCAATACTATCACAGATCCTAATATTAAATACTCAGTCCTACCTTGATGTACTCTGAAGTAGCGATCACAATAATCCTAATTGAAGTTGCGCATTTACTGGAGTGCAATGGTATGCACCTTGACTTAATGGTTCTATATCACGTATAACTTCCGATAGTTGTCACTAACTGTTTTCCAAAACATCTTCACGCTTGAACCACGGGTTATCGTTACATTCCTCAAATTGCCCCCCCTCCGCTCTTACTTAACTTCTGATATTTAAAAGCTTCCTTGTTGGGATCTTTCCTTCACGCTTCACTTCTTGGATTTGGTTGGAAAAGAGTTGTCATTAATTCTGGCCCCAAATAACCCAAAGGACATGTTAAAGAAAAGAAGCGTGAGCCCGTCACAACCTCTCCAAGAAGCAAAACGTGATTTATTCAACGGTCTTAATGGCTATTTTTCTAAACTCCATGCTCTATTCAAATTTTAACTTCTAATAGTCATTTTAACCATTAATTTCCAATATTCAACTTAAACTTTAATCTTCACTATTCATCTTAAGTTTAATTTTTAATATTCCTCCTTAATTTGAACTTTCGACAGCCACAATAAATTTTACTCAATTAACTAGACCAGTGGTCAGCAAAGTGTGTCTCCAGAGCCGCATGTGGTTCTTTGGCTCCTTAAGTGCAGTTCTGGCACAAATATCCACGGAAGGCGCAATAATATTTTCATTTAAAAAAACTTGGTAAGAAAAAAATTGAATCTTATTTTGATAAACTAAAATTCTTTTATAAATCGAGAACATGTGTAATTTTTTTTTAAGTTAAAAGATAGATTGGTAATTAAAATTTTATATTGTTGCAAAAACACGTAACGAACATCGAGTTCAATTTTATTGGTTTTCGTAAACGTAAATACAAACCATGTACAAGCTACCGGTTGAAATTGTTCGTATGTTTTTGGTGTACTCCGGTGTGATACAAAGGTACCACAAGCATGCACGCACATACTTTTACTAAAGTAGTGGGGGTACAAATTGACATCACAGACCAGCAGTTACAGTGTAAACAGCTTTGTCTTATCTACTGTGTCTGCCGTTGCTCTGTCTTATTAAAAAGTTGTTGTATTTTTCAATCTAGCTGCACATCTTGCAGGTATTTTTATACAATTTTATTACAACTGCTATATATGTTTGGGTTCTGGTACAAAATTTGTAATCGATTTTTCGATAACCTCTATTTGTCCAAATGTTGGAAGTTTTCTTCCATTTTTGGTCATATTAAAAGTTTTGTAAAAAGTGTGAAGATGGAAAAAATTATTTTTTTTCTTTTTAAAAAGCAGTTATATATATTAATGAAATTGTATTTTTTAAAAAGTTTTTTTTAAATTTTTATTTTCATCAATTTAATAATGAAAATAGTTTTGTACTAGTGGCTTTAGAAAAAAATATATTTGTAATATTTTTATAGGCACCCCAATTAACACATTTACCAAAATAAAAGCAAAGAAAAACGGAAAATGAAAACCGTGAATTTAAAGTTGAGTGAACCAAGAATTTTGCGTTTATTCAAAACTTGAATGGACTTCCGACATGTCTTATTTATAAAGAGAAATTCGCGCATAGCAAGAAATCAAATTTAGAGAGACACTTTACAAGAAAGCACGCGTCATTTAGCACTAAATATCCTACCGGTTATGCAAAGAAGAAAGCAGTTGAGGAACTTCAGAAGAGTTAAGAGTCGTCAACTTCTGTGTTTAATAACTGGATGCAATCTGCCAGCAATATTAATATGGCAAGTTTTGCTTTTAGCCAAGAGGGAAAGAGGGAAACCGTACACAGAAGACGAATACATAAAAATTGTTTTATATGCATCCAAAGAGCGATTTCAGGATTTTAAGAACAAAGCGCAGATATTCTTAAAAGAATTAAAGAGTTACCATCGTCTGCAAAATCATTAAAGATAGGACAATTGAAATGTGTTCGAATATAACTACCCAGAATATCTAAGATCTGAAATTGGTTTCGGCTTTGTTAATAGTAATTGACGAGTCTTGTGACATAAATGGCACAGCGCAAGTTTCACTTTTTGTAAGATTTATGTCTCATTCAGGCCCTAAAAGAAGAACTTTTAGTATTATTGCCACTCAAAGGTTAGAAGCGTGGAGAAGATATCGCAAATGCTGTAATTGAGTGCATGGATAACATCATATTCCCCTCGATAAAATTGTGTCGATTTCAACAGATGGGGCCAAACGTATGACCGGCGTAAGAAAAGAATTTGTTGCTATTTTGAAAGAAAAAATAAATCACGAAATACTTGTTTACCATTGTATCATTCACTAAGAAGCGCTTTGTGCGCAAACATTTCCGGATGAAATTTGTAAAGTTATGGAATTAGTGATTACCATTATCAACTCCATTTTAACTAAAGCTCTAATCATCGCCAATTCAAAGAATTTTTATTTGAAATGGAGAGTGAGTACGCTGATCTTCTGTTTCATAACAAGGTACGTTGGTTATCAAGAAGGAACGTTTTAAAACGTTTCGCGTCCCTTTTTCCGGAAATAAAAGCATTTTTCTTGAGAAGGGCGTTCACTATCCTGAACTAACACACGATCAGTGGATTCAAAACTTTTATTTCATGGTAGACGTTACGTCTCATCTAAATCAGTTTAATCGTAAACTATAAGGGAAAGGAAACTTAATTTTATTGATATTAGAAGTAATAACATTCGAAAACCAACTATCCATTTTTGCTCAGGATTTTGAAAGGGAAACATTGTTTCACTTTCCGAACCTGCTGAAGCATCGCCAAGAAAAAATTCCTCTATTAATAAACGCCATTTTAAAACAATAATTTTAAATATGAGGGAAGCATTTCTCAGCAGGTTTTAGGAATTTAAAAGCAGCAGAGCAACTTTAGTATTTGTCAAAAATCCTTTTAATGCTATGATAACCGATTTGAAATTTTCTCCTTTTGAAATTGACATTCGTAACTTTGAAGTACAATTGCTGGATTTAAAAAACAAGGAGATATGGCACTCTAAATTCGAACGTCTTTGTGTTGAACTGGAAATAATGGAGAAGAAAAAATGTGATCTTAGTTCACAATACAAGTGATCTGCTTTAAATGACCTGGAGAAGGAAGACATGATCATTTTCAACGCTTGGAATAGTATTCCTGACTCTTACGATCAGTTGAAAAAGCTCGCGTTTGCTGTTCTTTCTCTTTTCGGTTCCACATATATATGCGAACAATCTTTTTCAAGCATGAACATTATCAAGAGTAAACTGAGAAGTCGTCTTATTGATGAGAACTTCAAATCATGCCTAAAATTTAAAACAACATACAAACCTGACTTACTCAAACTTTCCAAGGAGATGCAAGCACATTGTTCGCATTAATAAATATTTATTAAGTATGAAATTTAGTTTTATTTAGTGTACTATTTATTTAGTGTAATAAAAGTTTACTAAACATGCAGATTTGGCTCCCAATTTTTAAAAAATTAGTGTAATGTTCATATTTGGCTCTTTGGCTAATAAGTTTGCCAACCACTGAACTAGACCAACATTCACAGTTATGTATTTTAATCACGGTAGATTCTCACTTGTACAAAATACATGGGGGTGCCCTATCCAGACAACGGACCCAGGAAAAAACCATGTATGTCTTAGTTGGAAGAACGAGCTCCGCACGCCCTTTAACTAACTTAATTCTACTTAATGCTACTTAAAAAATATTACAATCTTCTTTCTTTACACTGCACATTCATCCTGTCATCATTACAAAATTCTTTGAGAATTGGCTTTCTATAGAGAATTCAGTCCCTCACCAGGAAATAAAACTCTTTAAGTCACTTGGAATAATGAAATTTTCACATAATACATTACATTTCACAATTTTTATACATTATATATCACCTTTTAATTACAACTAATTTTCATATATGCACCTCATCTGGTTTTTCCAATAAACATTTCCTCAAATCGGGCAGCGCCGTTATTGTTATTGTTAGTAGACTGTCTACGCCGTGTTTCCCCAAAACCAGATGTACATCAATATAAAACAATATAACAATATATATACAGTGACTCCCAAAATTGAGAGTACACTTAATTCCGAATTCACCATCGGATCACTAGGTGTAGAAATTTATACGCTATGTTAACGCACTTTTGTACATTCAAAAAATGCATACATTACTCTTCCAAATAACATTAAATGTAAGACATGGAAATTGGTTGAAACAAAAATATGAAGGTTTGAAAGAAAAACTACACCATTTTAATGTCACAAAATTGAGGGTACACTTCTTTAATCACTATGCAAAACTACCAGTAATTTTTTAAATATAAATTTGATAATAGATCTATAATAAAGGAAGGCTTTCAAAGGCTATCTGATAACAAATTTATGTTTGTGATTTGATGTCTTGATTAAAATGGAGAATCGGAAGGAAACGACGATCGAAGAGAGAAAACTTGTTATTAAACTGTCAAATGAAGGTAAATCCCAGCTGAATATTGCTAAAGTAGTTGGACGAAGTGTTAACTGCATCCAAAAAATCCTGCAAAAATTTAAGACTGGTATGCTGGCAAATAACGAAGGAAGAGGGAGAAAGAAAATTATGAACTCCATAACTGAGCGAAGAGTTATACATCAAGTGAAGATTGATCCTAAAATTAGTGCTCCTAAAATTGCAGCCAGTACCTCTAATACCTTAGGTCGATCGGTTTCTGCAGAAACGGTACGAAGGGTCCTAAGAAAGGCTGGCTATAATGGTAGAGTAGCTCGAAAAAAGCCCTTAATTGGTAAGAGGAATAGAGTCAAGCGATTGAAATTCGCTAAAGAACACATTTTAAAGCCTCAACAGTTTTGGAACGAAGTCATTTTCAGTGATGAGAGTAAGTTCAACATCTTCGGCAGTGACGGTCGTCGTATGGTGTCGCGTAAACCAAATACATCACACCACCCAAAACACACAATTCCTACTGTGAAGCACGGAGGTGGGTCGGTGATGGTTTGGGGGTGTATGGCTGCGTCGGGGGTGGGAAAGCTAGTATTCATTGATGGGATCATGCACAAGATGGCTTATCTTAATATTCTGCAAAATAATTTGAAAGAAAGTGCTGATAAATTGGGACTGGGGTCGAATTTCATATTCCAGCAAGACAATGACCCCAAGCACACTGCGTTTGTTGTAGAAGAATGGCTGCTTTACCATTGTCGGAATCAACTTAATACACTTCCACAGTCTCCCGACTTAAATGTTATCGATCATCTGTGGTCCCACCTTGAGAGAGCTGTGCAAAAACATCAAATTACAAGCAAGGAACAATTGAAATCGGTATTGCAAGATGAATGGCTGAATATTGCTCCCGAGACCACTAGACATCTTATGGAATCGATGCCTCGGCGATTGGAAGCTGTCATATCAGCAAAAGGTTATGCTACTAAATATTAACTCTTTATTATTCATGATTTATGCAGGAAAATAGATGCATGTACTCTCAATTTTGTGGCTATTAATTTCTGTTAATTTTCTTTATAAGTTATTATATGTATGTTTAAACTAAGAAATATTTTGTTTTATCATTAAAAATAATGAATTATGATCTAATAAACGCATCTATGTTTAAAGGTTTTAATTATTTCCCTCATTTAATATAATTTTTTCATTCTAAACATTGATTCCCGTTTTAAAAGTAGGTGTACCCTCAATTTTGGGAGTAACTGTACATACTCTATACAATTACGAACATTTTTCAATAAACCCTTAAAACAAATAACCAAAGGAATTGTCGCATCTCAGAGAAGTCATACATAGAAGTAAACAAATGCATATTTACAATTGTTTTCTCCTTATTTCTTTTTAAAAAATTTCACAATTCAAAAGCTTATTTTTCATCTTCCAGAAAACTGCACTCATTGTAGTGTCGACTTTTGCTAGGCGCTATACATTTTAAATATCCGACCGTGACTTGCTTGTCTGCAATAATTCTTCCGACCACTTGTTTGGAAGAATATAAAATGAAACGATACAAACTGGTTTTTATGACTTGTAGTTGGCGTCTCCTACTAGGATTTCCAGGGAGATTGATCGGTGGATATTCGCTCCTCCTTTCCTGTCCTGGCCATTTTGTTGACTACCTCTTATGGTATTCATGTTGCCTGACCTTGCTTGTTCTTCGATGTAGGGGCTGTAGTGCTTTCCTTTGCTGTTCCTGGCTCGAACTGCTCCTCCTTGTTGTGTCTTCATCTCCATGGTTGGTCGGGAATCCACTATTTTTCCATTTCTTGGTCTGAGGTTGTAGCCGCTTGTGCTGGATATTACTGTTTCTTCTGTTCGATCTCTCTTTCTATATTTTGGCAAAACACTATTAGTGCAATTTGACGACAAAGCTCTTTTAGGAACTCTATGTTCTGAACCCATCTGAATCTTCCTTTCTGGTCCTCCTGACCCAAATTCACGTGATCGTTTATACCCTGTTTTCTTTCTCATTTCTTTTAATATTTCTACTTTTCTCAGACCAAGAGCTAGGTGTTGATCAGATACGTGATCCGCGCTTATCGGTCTTACTTGTATGTCTCTCACCCTGATCTTTCTTGAAACTTATCCCTTTTTCCTTTAACTCGCGCTTTACACCTGACCCCTTCTTCCTACAATACTGCGACTCATTTGATCTCCGTTTTACACTTTCAAAACTACTTGATTCACCGCGTGAACTATTGCTATCCGAACAACTAGTTCTTATCTCCATCTTGTCACATTTCCTATGACAATATATTCTAACTTGATCGACATTTTCCCCGCCTTCCATATCACTACGTTGTTATTTTTTTACTTCTAACACTATACGGACCTTCAAATTTTGGTTTAAATTTAGCTACAACTTTTTTTTTGCTGAACTTAAAGGATGCGTTGCTATCAAGACCCAATCATTCACCTTAATTTGCACATCACGCCTGCGTCTATTATAATACTTCTCCCATTTTTCATGCTTAGATTTTATGTTTCGTCTAGCTTCATCAAACAATCTCTCAATATCTCTCACTGCAAATTCAGTTTCGTCCGATACCATCACTAATTTCTGAAAAAGGGTAATCAACTTTCGACCTAAAAAAATTCTGTAAGGGTTTTACCCATCGTTTCATTCACTGCTGTACGAGTAGCATAATCAAACTCAGGTAAGAACTGGTTCCTTGTATCATGTTGATCATTCACATAATTTGCAATCATTTGCACAAGATCGCGATTTACGCGTTTGGTTCTATTTGCCCGAGGTCTATATACAACAGTCTTCACATGCCTTATGTCTAATCTATCACTTAAATGTTCAAAAATATCGGAGATAAATTGGGGACCATTATCACTTATTAATTTTACTGCAGCTCCAAAACGCGATATATAATTATCAAAAAAATTATCCGCTATTACTCGAGCTGAGGCTTTTTTAAGGGGTATGATTTCAGCCCACTTGCAGCAATGATCCGTAATTACTAACACATATTGGTTACGTCTCTCTCTCGATGCCGGGTACGAACCTAACAAATATAACGTAACTATCTCATTTGGATAATTGGATATAATCGAAATTAATCGACCAGCTGGTAACGCGTTTTTATAATTATTAACTTGGCACATGTGGTATGTAGAGCCATATTGATCAATAAAT
This sequence comes from Trichonephila clavipes, assembly GCA_019973935.1. Classification (NCBI taxonomy): domain Eukaryota; kingdom Metazoa; phylum Arthropoda; class Arachnida; order Araneae; family Nephilidae; genus Trichonephila; species Trichonephila clavipes. Next base: position 320,868 of record BMAU01015568.1, read on the forward strand.
TTTCTCATTTACGGGAAATAACAAACCTCCTTTATTTTATGGTAAGTCTTACAGCGTCCAAAATGACCTGCTATGGGCGCTTGTCGTGAAATTCTCTCATTATTTCCTTCCTTGAAGACTTTGGAATGTATACTCGCCTTTCACCTAATGACGTTGCATATTTCGCATAAAACAACAAGCCCTCTATTAACCTGAAATCTCGGGACCAATTCTCACATATTGCCGCATTAACCAAGCTATCTTCTGGGGTTTCTAGATATCTATAGATATCACCTAATTCTGGGTCTGTTTTTTGTTCTTCAATTAACTGTTCTCGTGATGAAAGTACCAAATCCCTGATTATTGCACAATTAACTTTCTCTCCTATTATACTTTCAACTGGGTTCCTCGACAAAACGTCAGTCACCGTATTATGAGTTCCAAAACGATGTGCTCGTTCTACATTAAATTCTAATAATTTTAATACCCATCGGATCATTCTACTCGACAAATTTTTATCATTTGTTAAGCACGTCAATGCAGCGTGATCCGTAATAACTTTAATCGGCCGAGAACCTAAATACGTTCTGAATTTATTCAGAGCCCAAACCACTGCTAAATACCCCACTGCTCCCTCTCTTTTACAGTGCAATTCCTCTCCGCACGACTAAGCGTACGAGAAGCAAACACAACTGGTTTTTGCTCTTGATTTAGAACCGCTCCTACACCTATTGAACTTGCATCCATAAATAACTCGAAAGCCTTTTTGAAATCCGGCAATTTTAAAACTGGCGCTTTCGTTATGGCCACCTTGACCGCGTCGAATGCTTTATGTGCCTCTATTGGCCAACACAATTTCTAGAGTTTTTGTTAAAGATTATAAAGGGGCTCTCTCAAAGATCAGCATAATTTTTTAAAAATTTCGCGTACTCCTGGGACACACCTAAAAATTTGGACACCTCCTTAGAATTTCGTGGCGGTTTCATTTCAACTATAGCTCGAACTTTTGTCTCATCCATTTTAATTCCCTCCTTATTAATAATTAAACCTAAATATTTCAATTCCTCACAACCAAATTTGCACTTTACTTTATTTAAAGTTAACCCTACATGTTGTAATAATTGAAAAACTTCCCTTAGATGTTCAATATATTGAGTGAGCGATGGAGACGATATTATAACTACATCCATATAAACATTCACAAACTTTCCTGTCACGAATTTTAGAATGATATCTATTGCCTTCTGAAAATTGGGTGCCGCCCCTGACAAGCCAAATTGCATACTCCGAAATGCGTAGATGCCATTCTTCGTGACGAACGCGGTCATAACTATATCACTGGGGTATACTGCCAGTGGAAAGTACCCTGATCTGATGTCAAGAACCGACATCATCGTTGTATGGGGTATGTTTATTATTAAATCATCTATTAAGGGTAAGGGATACCGGGGATACTTTGTAATAGCATTAAGTTTCCGATAGTCGACAGCAAATCTATACGCTTCCGGATTATCCGGTGGTCACCCATTATTTTTTCTACATAACACAACTGGTGACACGTACTGAGATTGAATTGTAATTATGGTTCCCTCTTTCAGCATTTTGTCTACATGATATTCTAGTATCGATTGTTTCACCCTGTCGTAACGATACGGACAACAAACAACAGTTGGTTTATCTCCCGTGTCAATTTCATGATATAAAATATGTGTAAGCCCCGGTTTATCTGAAAATAATCCCTTAAAACTATTAAACAAATCCCGCAACTCCTGTTTCTGTTTTTCCTCCACAACCTTGTCTTAAAAAGATCAATGTCTGCTTTTCCTTCCTCAATCGTTTTAATCCCCGTATCAATTTGCAAATCAGGAATTGCCAACGATTTCCGATCAAAGTCCAAAATAATCTTTGATCCACTTATAAAATCCTCCCGAGAATACATGGGTATTCCAAATCAGCCAACACATGAAACAACAAAGGTTTTTTTAAACTCCCTAATTCGAACATTCAATTCCAGAATTCCAATATTCTGACATTTAGCTCCTTGTGCCATGATCACCTGAGCGTGCGATTTTTTTCTTGTTTATAAAAAAAACATTTTCGGTATGTCTCCTCTGATATAAATGACTTCTCCGCGCCAGTGTCTCATAATGCTTTCGTAAAAGTTTCATTTAATAAAATAGGAACACATGGGAGTTCCACTGGAGACATGCATATTGCAGAAAGTTTAATTGGTACCTCATTTTTCGACTGCAGCTCATCACTTTGCACATCACTAACTTTCAAAACATTCAATTGTCCCCTTTGTCTCTTATCGCCTCGACTAAAATTCTCACTCAAACCTCTATTTCTGTGGTCCCCTCTGCTAAAATCGTCTTTTTGACCCCATTTCTAAATTGGTATCCCCTATCGTTAAATCTTCGATCATCCTTCTGAAATCTATTTCTGCTGTCGAACCACTGATTTCCTTAACGGCCATTCTCGTAGTTACCCCTATAACCATTTCTGCCGGTACTCGATCTACGCACCACTTCTGAATTTCTCCATTTTCTCGACTATCATCCGTATTAGACATCCTACTCCCATTCCAACCTCGTCTTTCCACATTATCACTATTCCTCGAACCTCGCATTGCTTTGCATGAATATCTTTCCTCAAACTTAGATAAGACTTCCAACAGTTGGACCGTGTTTTGTGGATTTCAAATCTCCACATAATCTTGGACTTGTGGTTCAAGTCTAACGAAAATATGAACTACGAGTGTTTCCTCTGACATCCCCAGTTTTAGTGTTTCATGCAGTTTTAATAAATCGTAAACAAAATCCGTTAGATCCTGCTCTCGTCTCTGTTGAGACGCATAAAACCTAATTTCTTAATCTTTCCTATCGTGTATGGCAGGGAATGCTTTTAACTGAGCAAAGTCCGTGGCGGTATTCTGCACTAACACTGATCCGAATATCTGATGCCAATCTTGGGCCCTCCCCAGGAGATGACCTTTTCTAGTAATCTTATTTTCTTGTCAATACCGTCCAGAAACTCGGTAACATTCTCCTACCCGAAAAAGTACACTTGTGGTAAAACATTAAACTCGTTTGCGATTCTTACCTCGGGGTCATATAAATTAAATGTCGTTGGGTGCCAATGTGAAATCACCCCCTAGGGTGACCATCTCTTTGATTATCAGTGTGAGCTAGAGGTGTAGGAATAAAGGAAGAACAAGGAGACGCCATGATCTTAATATAATTTTGTTAAGATCTTTAACTTATAATCGTCTAACAAATTAGATTATAATAATATAAGTGAGATAATCTACGGTGGCAAAACACACAATATATATGTAATACCGAAATTACTTAACTCGGACCACTATCAATAACTGACTCTCCTAAACTCAATTCCAATACCATCACAGATCCTAATATTAAGTAGTCAATCCTACCTTGATGTAATCTAATGTAGCGATTACAATAATCCTAGATGAAGTTGCGTATTTACTTGAGTGCAATGATATGCACCTTGACTTAAAGGTTCTATATCACGTATAACTTCCGATAGGTGTCATTTAATGTTTTCCAAAACATCTTCACGCTTGAACCACGGATTATCTTTACATTCCTCATATTGCCCTCCCCACCCGCTTACTCTAATTTCTGATATTTAAAAGCTTCTTATTTGCCTCTTTCTTTCACGCGTCACTTCTTGGATTTGGTTGGAAAAGAGTTGCCATTAATTCTGGCCCCAACGGACATGTTAAAGAAAAGACGCGTGAACCTATCACAAACTGAAGGGTAGAGGAAATGTTCTCCAGTCCCCTGCACTCGTGATTTAGCCCACAAGATTCGGACCCAATGATTTAACGAACAAGTACTCCGCGTGTACTCGAAGTGTATTTGGCGGCATCGGGTATCAAACCCAGGCCTTTGGGTCTTGAATCCGATACTCTAACCCATGGGTGGCCAACCCAAATGACCTCGCGTGCCACTTCGGAAAAACTTTGCACAATCCCGCGGGCCGCCTATAAAAATATATATCTTTATATTAGATTTGGATCCATCACAAACATTTGTTGAAGTGAAAATTTAAACTAGACTGATATATTATTAATATTTTCATTGCTTTTCACGTATACAAACACAGATAGTATAATAATAATAATGCAATGGTCAAATAATGTTTTATTTATTTAATTAGTGAGATATCTATTTTTTAACTCTTTCACCTAGTTTTTGCAATTCGATCTCAATGCATGTGTATTTGCGTATCGTAATTAATGTTGCAGATTTTCGTGCGTTAAGTTAAAGCAGGATTTATGTTTGATAAATTTCAAACTTGGAAAAAAAAGTGATTCGCAGTAACATAAGTAGTGTGATAAAATAATAACAGTTACAAGATTTATTTTTTACAAAAAAACCTCTTTTTAAACAAAAAATACTGTTGCAAATAGTCGAATTTTTAAAAGTTGTAAAGAATCTCGCGGGTTGCGGGTTGGACACCCACATATGTTATTCAAATATACCTAGTAGAGACACAAGCGTAGTTAATCCTGAAGGGGCCCTGTATCAATAATCCTTAGGAGCCCTTTTTTTAAAATGGGAGCTCAGTTAAAGGGTCTATTGATAACAGTGACTCAACTAGTTCTGCGTGGACCCAGTATCATAATTCCTTCGGGGGCATTTTTTTAGATATGAGAACCCTGTTATTTGGACTGTAGTTACACGGGGGCCCGTATAGTTTGGGGCCTCCCTATCATTGATACGGTGGTAGCTACGCCCCTTCTAGTAGGTAGAAAATAATATATTATTTGGCAATAAATTTTTAAGAAGTTTTGGCTTCCAAGATAAATACAGTCAATTCGTGATGAATTCAATGTACTGAATACGAATGTTTCAAAGACAAAGCTAAATTGGCTACGATTTTTTTTCGCACACACACACACACAATTTGACGCAATTTATATTCTCCAAATATCTACACTATTAAAATTCGAAGGTAAACAAACGTATTTATCTATGTGACTAGGTCAGTGCTTCTCAAACTTTCAATACTGGCGCCCCCCTTTTCAATCACAATTTTTATCGCGCCCCTCTTATACATAATAATTTACTGAATGCAATAATAATGCACTTTTACGATAAATCAACAATATTTATTATAAACCGTACAAATTCATGACATAAGTATTAAATTTTGTATATGTTACTTTTAAGCAAAAAAAAGTTAAGTAATAGGATAATTACTAAGTTATTTTTCCTTTCTGTGATTTTTAAATTGGAACATATTACAAAATGCGGTGGTTGCTTAGAAGACAAAATATAGATATCAGCTAAATATAGAAAATGAACTCAGAGGGTCAATTTCTTATCTTAAAACTCCTTTCAAAAACTTTGCTCTGTAAGACAAGCCCATGGAAGTAGCTAATAATTATTAAACTTGTTTTTAATTTAGTATTAATTAATTAGTCATAAAATACTCTGTGCACCACTCATACATTAAAAGCAGTGTTTCTCAAACTTTCAATACTGGCGACCCAATTTTCAATCATAATTTTTGTCTCGTCCCCCTGTACAACAATAATGTATTTACCGCAATAAAAATGCACTTTGAGAGAGAGACTCTAAAGTTACAATACGATCTTAATTATAAACCGTACAAATTAATACGATAAGTATATTAAATTTTGTGTATATCTAACTTTTAAGTAATATATATTTTAAGAAAATTACTTAAAATATATATTACTTAGAATTGTTATTTTTCTTTCTCTAATTTTTAAATTGGAACAGATCGCAAAATGATGTATTTAATTAAAGATTTATTTCCTTCAGCATTCATTTCTCAAAGTACAAATGTCATTAGAAAAATAGTCTAGTCAAAGTCGCTCTCTATCATATCCATCACATCTGGCATTATAGGGTACGTTTGCGTGAGTCTGGGCAACCTATCGGACGTCTGCGCAAAACATGTAAAAATGCTTTTCCTCGTAGAATTCCAGTCAGTTTTGGTCGACTCGATACTCCTATAGCTACCGAATCTAGCTTGAATGTACATTTTTTTAAATTTCCACGTTAATTGTAATTCACGGTAATTAAATATTTACGGCAGTAGATTAAAACAATATCATACATACATTTTTAAGTCGTAAGCAAACATTCGACCAAAATAAAGAATCAACAAGTACACAGACGAACGAGCATGGTTCCGAAAATTAAATCAAGGCGATCTTCTCCAAAATACTTAAATTTTGGATTTACCACTACTGAAGTAAATGATGGAAAAAAAGCCCCAGCTCGATATGTGTTAAAACTTACAAATCTGTAGAACAACATGTGAAAGTTGTTTTTAAAACATGTAAAATCATTTAGCTATGTTGGCAAAGAATTTTAAAAAGTATTTTCTGGATGAGGACAGCTTGGTAGCAAGTTACGAGTGGATTAGGGATCTATTTCAAGATACTCCAGAAGGGCTCTCAACTTCCGAAGAAGAAATCTTCATAGATTTCACATCCAGTGAAAAAAATTAAAAGGCAATTTTCTAATAAATCGCTCTTTGAATTTGGGGTAGAGGTGGATGAGGAATTATCTGTACTGAAAACAAAAGCACTTCATATACAATTACCATTTTCAACATCCTACCTTTTTCAAACCGGATTTTCTGCAGTGGATGCCTTGAAGAAAAATACAGATCTCAGCTAAATATAGAAAAATAACTCTTTAAGTGTCAATTTCTGATATTATATATATATATATATATATATATATATATATATATATATATATATATATATATATATATATAAACCTTCCTTTGAAAAACTTTTCTCTACAAGACAAGCATGTGGAAGTCCCTAATAATTATTAAACTTGTTCTTAATTTAGTAATAAGATTGATTGATTGAATATTAACGTCGCACTGTTCAGCTGCACGAGGGCTTTTGACGACGGACCACGTAATTTTGAACCATGGTCAAGTGACCTGGATGACACCTGAGCTGGCACCCCTCTCTCCTAACTACCACACCACACCAACGGGAAAACGTTTCAACTCTCAACAGATTTAACGTGCATCGCTGCCCTACACGGCGGGGCTTTAGTGGTGCTGGGTTCGAACTCGTGACAAGGCAAGCCACGATCCGATACCTATACCACTCGGCTACCACGGCCAAATTCAGTAGTAAGAAATTATTTATAAAATACCTTCTTCAGTACTGATACATCAAACGTATACTGGCTGAAACACCGACTCTTCGCACGAGTTCATTTTTTTTAAAAAATAAAACATTATTCTTGATATAATAGCTGAACTGTAAGGAGAGTAAAACTGTGTGCACGACATTGTATACAAAAATGTAAAATGATTTTTTTTAGATAAATACTATAATTGTAAATAACTGTTTAAAAGAACTGTAATCTTAAACCTCACAGATTTGGCATTTAGAATTAATGTTAAATTATGAAAAAGAATATAAAATTCCGATGAAGAATAATTGTGTTACTTTTTAACATTTAAAGCGAGAAGACTTCAAAATGTTTTAACCCGGGAGCAGGCGCGTACTCGATACTAACATTAATGGTAGTGCGGGGGGACTCAGTCACCCCAATCATTTGTTTAGAATTATTTTTACTGTACACGATACAAATCGGGATTCTAGTGAATATTTTAATTTATAGAAAGTATACTTACACTTTCTTTCAAGGACTATTCAATTCTTAGATGATTTGAGAAAAAATCCAATAAAACTGAACTAAAATGATTCAAAAGTACAAGACCATAATAAAGGACGCAAATCAGACACTTTTCAATTATCCTACAGAAATGTTAAACCAATCAATTCTTTTCCAAATATCGCAAAAAACTCAATTATTTACAATTTCCCTAAGCGAAAAGAAAACACATAAAAGATGGGAGGGAACTAATATTGATAATAACCATACCATAAGATTGAAGGTCAATCAAATGATTAGCAAACGTACTATGCAGCCTGGCTGAAAAGTGAATCATGACTTCCTTTTCTTTTTCTACAACTAATGTACAGTATTTCAATAATAATTACAGCGGTGAATTGTTTATCTTAGAATTTTTCTCAGGGTCTGTGGATTTCGTTTTCTCTTTTAACAAGTAATATTTTATGTTAAAAGGTAATAAAAAAAATCTCCCATTGAGGAAATACAGCAAATAAAACAAAATGTTTTTTTTCTTTAATTTGGTTTTGGGATCAAAGATAGCTATTTGATGACGGAAAAAATCCAGATAATAAACATAAATTATATCAGTGTTGTTGTGTGTATTTTTTTTATTATGGAAGAAAGCATTTTGTTTTACTTCTCTTTCCGGTTATTTTTTTTAAAAAAAATCTTTAAATTTTCGATACGCTCGCGCCCCCCAGGGGGCTAACCACACTTTGAGAAACACTGGACTAGGTGTATCTATCTTTTCACGAACCGCACGACGCAGAAACTCGCCCAAGGTACCAAAAGTTCGGGAACGATCAGAGGAATCTTTTTTTTTTTTGATCATTTATATTCCGGTGTTGCAATTAGTTAAAAAGATATTAATTACAAATCTTAAAACGCAAAATTGTTTTACCCCTATGGGCATTTTCCCCTGCCAAACGGTGAAGTTCCAATTTTTCCACGTTTTTTTTTATTCCCGACGAGTTTAAAACACAATCTAATTTTTTTATGAGACTCAGACAAAAAATAATTACACAATTGGAAAGATCATTTACTTCGCCATGATACGGTACATTTTATTTCACAAAATAATAATATTTTCTATTTTTTACAATTTTTTCTAAAATGAGTCAAAATCGATACGTTTTTTAAAAAACGATTTCTAAATCGTTCCGTTTGCATTTTCTTTCACGTTAATGAAACGATATTCTACACTAAAAAAGTTCATGCTTTTCTCTTTTAGAATCAGTCATTTAAAAAATAAAATGTCAAAAAAAATTTTTTTACGATTTTTCAAAAAATGCTCAAAATTTTATTTAAATACTTAACAGCTTCTTTATTTAAAAGAATAATCTCACGAAACTTCTTTTCTGTATGTAGAATGATATTATCCGTAATCTGTACAAAGATTGAAAAAATTACTTAAAAATTGCAGTTTGCGAGGAATATTTAAACATTAATTTTTTTTTACATTTTTTGTTTAAAAAATACTGTTGTTTGCAATCGTTATATGAAGTTTGAATGCATTAACAAAAAATGAAGCCCGAAAAAAAAATTAAAACTGTAACAAACAACACAATTTTACAATAACCAAGGGTTAGGCAGCGAAAACCTGTTTGACGTCAAACGACTCTTTTCCTCTCTGCCTGTCTCGTTTGATGAAAGGTTACACTAGAAAAGAAGATGCTCCAATAAATATTGAAAATCACCGGATTTGGAGAAATTGAATATCTCTTCCTTTTATTTTAAAGGTCTTTTCACTCCTTTTTTCAGAAGATGTAGTGGCGCGATCGCTTAAAGCGCTTGATTACTACTGGTTGTACCCGGGTTCGAAACAACATCATTGCTTAATTTTTATGATCTTTTAAAAAAATACTCAAAATTTTATTCCCGCATTTAATAATTTCGCCAGAAATTTTGTATTTGGAAAGATAATTTACTTCGTCACGATACAGTTTTTTTTTTTTTTACAAAACAACGATATCTAATATATATTATAAATGTGAAAGTTTGTGAAAACCTTTGTGTGTCTTTCACGCAAAAACAACTTAATGGATTTTAATGAAACTTTACATTAATATAGCTTACACATCAGAATAACAAATAGACTATAATTTATACCATAGGCTATAATTTATAAAAATTTGTAAAAAGTGTCCAAAATATAACGCTATTTGTCAAGTAAGAAGGAAAAAATTCTGCCATCTGCAAGAAAAAAGCCCACGTCAGCATATATCTATCTTCTGTTTGTGAAAAACTCTTTTGTGTGTTTTTTTTTTTTTTTTTTGGCTACGCAAGGGGCTCGCTTCTAATTAATTCCTGTGATCAGAATAATGCCTATTTTTTTATTTCAGAATAAAACTAAGTTTTGAAGGGAGAGGTTGTTATAAATCTCTCTTTATTTTAATGTTTTTTCTATATATGATTTTATTACGCACATTTGGTAGTAAGAAGTTGATCTATTTTCAAAATAACTACTTTTATCGCTTCTGGTACTTAAAGTAAATAAACTTTCTCTTTCACACTACATCATTTGGACAAACTTTCATAATTTTTTTTGGTTAGTAGTTAATTATAATGCTGCAATTTTAATTGAATATGCAGATATTGCATTTTTAAGTATGAAACTAATTATAACTACTGCACTGTATTTTTTGCAGTGAGTGAGTGAATATTAAGGTCGCACTGTTCAGCTACACGAGGGCTTTTAGAGACGGACCACGTAATTTTGAACAATGGTCAAGTGACGGGAACGACACTTGAGCTGGCACCCCCTTCTCCTAACTACCACACCACACCAACTTAGCAGGAATATTCTACCAATACTTAGCTTTAATATTCTTTGAAATCAAATCTTCCAAAATATATGGCAGCACGGGTTCTATGATGAGTATTTTAGTGGGGAAGGCGAAAAGTTTTGTAGCAGATATTGCGTTTTCAGCGGATTGCAAAGATTATTATTTTTGTCGCAAAAAATAGTTAATGTCAAAATTTAAGTGTCTTATGGTTTTGTCTGTTAATGAAGACTTTGGAAAATTATTTGACTACTTATTTTAAGTGAACGGTGTACATAATTAATTTTACAGTGAAATATCTTTAATTAATTTATTAGTTCTAACGGATAAAATTTTCCAAAGTAGAGTATTTTGTTTATGTATATCCCTTAATTTGTACATGTAGTGATCCAAAAAAAATTATATGAAACAAACTGCAGTAAATCATAATGCGGTTGGATAAAGTATTAAAGTGCATTTCACCCCTACACGGCGGGTCTAACAAAGCTCTAATAAAGCTCGAGCTAAGAAAGTAGCTAGGCATTATCCAACTTGATTCTATTGTTATTATTTCGCTATGTTTTTCATTGAAACGCCATTATAATTTAAGAAACGGCGTTGCTTGCGAATATTACAATTTTAAAATAAAATAAATACAACAGAAAGTAATATTAATGTATTACACTTTCAGATATAAATTATTTACACTACTTTAAGCGGTTCATTACGCAAAACTTTTAAGAATGTGTTACTTTTGCTGAGGAGAGATCAGCTTAGGAAGGTATTTTGAAAAATCGACCCTCAAGAGTATTACGAGGAATTATAAATTTAAAAAATCCTTTTTATCGGCTATTAGATCTACATAGTTAAAATTTAACAAAGGTGTTTTTTTCTTTCTTTTTTTGTTTAGCTGAGATATGCAAAAAGCTTTTTTTTAAATTTTCAATTCACATAAAATTAACTCATTAAAAACTCTCGTGCATTACTAATTAAAACAGTAATAGTACAGATTAAGACAGTTTTAATTGTGTTTGTAATTTAATAAATAGTATCTTTTTATAGAAACATAAATTTTTCATCAAACCTGATTATGTTAAACGTGCAAACATTTGATCTTCAAAGTGAATTTCTGTTATACCCAAATCTTGATTCTAGTAATTTTATGCAAAAATTACCATCTGTTGAAAACGTTCTTAGGGAACCTACGCTAGGTGGTACTGTTAGCACACACAATGCCCGATATACTTTTCCCCCAAGTATTTACATATAAATCCTTCAACTTCACATAAATCGATTTCTCATCGAATGGTTTTAGATATAGCTGATTTCTGCATCGCATTTTGGTTTGCTGAAATTTTTTTAGTTATCGCTAATTCTAGTTTTCGTTAAAGAGACAATTCGAGACACTATATATATATAGACATTAGTATCATCATCAATATTTTAATTTGTAGATGGCGCTCCCATACCCCAAAAAGGTGTCCCTTTTTAAATCCAGATTTTGCCATTCATTTTTTCGGTTCTTGTAAGTTCTAAATCAGCAAGTTCAAAATATTAAGTGTTTAAGATCCAGAAAGTGATAGAAATTATAAATGAAATACAGTAATTAAGGTACACTGCATTTTGCATTTTACCACTTTTTAAAAACTTGTTAATCTCTTAGTTATAAATATTTTTAAATTTTCAGTTTGTTCTCAGACGGTGAAGGTGAGAAATGATACACACACGTGCGTTTAGACCATCTGTATGATGGCAATTATTAGTGACCGCTGTTTCAAATTAGTGGAAATTTGGCCTTCCTCTTGAGGTATATTAACCTATGAGGTGTGTATTAACACTTACTGAATTTGAAAGCTGAAAAAAAAAATACTGATTTTACTTGCAATGTGTGTTAATTCTGCCTAAACCGTCTTTTAGGAACTTTTTATTATATACGCTGAGTGTCTTTGGGAACTGGATTATATCAGAAAAAGTTTTAAGAGTCCTTGGATGTTGACGTCTGTGGAGAGATGGAACCTCCTGAAAGGATAGAAAAGTTGCAGTTATGATGGTGGCGGTGAGCAGGGCAGTGGATGACGCAATCGTCTGCTTCTGAAGTCCTGGCGCTTTGGGTTGAGGTGACTCCTGATTTGTTGATGCTGTCAGGATGGTGATTGATGAGGATGGCAGGGAATAACGCAGTCATCTGTTGGATCGGTCCTGCAGGTTCGAGTGACAAAGGAATGCGTGTAGAAAGAGCAATTCTATTGACTATTGTGATCTAGTGAGTTTCCTCTCTCTTGGCTGTACTGGGGTTAAGCGTAGGAGGGGAATTTAAAATTGGGAGTTTGCCTGATGGGGTGCAAAAAATAAGAGATTACATTGAAAATAAAAATAAGTAATTAAAAAATTAAATTTAGGAGTTCATCCTTCAAAAAGGGGAATGAATGGTTATATAGACATATTACGGTGGATTATATGAGTCTAGAATTTATGTTTTTAAATCATTTATTTGAGTTATCCCAGGATTTAGAAAAAACAGTGCACTAATAGAATCAGAACCCTTTAACTTTATTAGGTACGTCTCTCTCTCATTTCTTTCAAATATATAGTATTCAGATCTATGAAGAAGTTTAATTTATCTTACGCTCATCGTTATTTATTTTTGATGCTATCATTTTTATATCCGGTGTATTACGCGTACCAGCAAATTTCAAATGGAGAGCGTTATACGCCAGATTTTATTGCTTTGAATTATCTTTAACAAGATTATCCGGCTCCATAGAGCCAGTATTTACAACAGTGAGAAGATAAATGTTAAGTCGGCAGCTGTTGGGAATCTTAAAATATATAACAATTACAAATGAACAAAAATGCTGGTGTTATAGATACTTTTTTTTTAAATGTGTGTAAGGAAGGGATTTTTTTAATACAAAATCATCAATATTTGACTCATAACATTATTTAAAATACTCATCAACTGTATAAACCACTGACTTGACATAACACGGTTATTATTATTACTTTATACAGATTTATCTTATCTTTTATTCCATTCTGGGTCTAGGCTGGGAACATATTCTTTGACTGAAGCGCCAGCACACAACCAGTGTGCTTTTTCTTCGTGTGAGTAGCCTGAAGTAAAAGAGAAATTTGCGTCTTTAACCGACGCGCTGGACAGGAGGGGGATAAAGTTGGAACTTCTATTGTCGGCCGTGACGTCACGAAGTCTTTTTCGCGAGAGGGAAACGTTTCGTTCTGCTCCGCTGTGGTGGGGGGAAGGCAATGCAGCTTGCGTTGAAGATAGGAATTCGCCAGGAGAGTGACCCACTTTTCATTCTGTCACACTTCGTTTGAACGTGTTATTTATTGACCTTGGGCTGGTCAGGCTGGTGACTTGGAAGGTTCGTCGAGGAGATCGGGTGGTTGCGTGATCCGGATGTAATCAGGAATGGTTGGATTGAGATGCTTGAATTTGGATGCGTAATGACTTGATTGTGGAAGGTTGTCGCTAACGACCTTATCCTGTCGTTAATGGGTTCAACTCCTGTGTCTCTGTGTAAATATTTTTTTGTACCTGGGGTAGTTCGTTATGATTCGTAAAGCTTTATTCTGCTCGATTTGAAGTTTACTGATATTGGATGAGGCTGCACTTGATCTGGCAGGCGTAGGTGAGTATGGGCTGAAGATATTGGATGTAGATTATTCTTTTGCTGCGGTGAAAGTGAAGAATTCCTATTTAGTAGCGGTAGTAGGAAAAAAGCGTTTTTTTGAACTTGCAGGTAATTTTTTTCAAATGATTTTGTAAGTTAGTTTGCTGTCGAGATACTCCTAGATAGTCGACTTCTTTGGTCCAAGGAATGCCGTTTCCGAATAATTTGAGTTTTGGTAGTCGCCTTCTAAAGGCACCTTTTCTGAATATTACTGCCTGACTTTTTGATACATTAATTTTTTATTCTCCACTTGTAAGCCAGATCTGAGTTTTCTTAAGTATTTTTGTAGATATTGTTTTACGATATCAGGACTGCAGGCCTGTGTTACTATTGCGGCGTCGTCAGCGAATAGGCAAACATCTACCGCTGGCGTGGTGGGGAAGTCATGTGTATACAGGCTATATAAGATGGGGGAGAGGATTGATCCTTGAGGGCATCCTGCAGATAATTCTTGAGAGAGTTGTGTCAATCTTCACTTGAAAGGTTCGGTCGCTGAGGTAGCTATTAATAATTTTGATTATGTAGGATGGGAAGTTTAATTGAATTAACTTGAAGATGAGGCCATCGCCACACCCTGTCGAACGCTTTTTCTGCGTCGAGGAAGGCACCCCCGGTTGTTTGATTTTGATTATATCCTCCTATTATCAAATTAGTCAGGCGGAGAAGTTGATGGCATGTGGATGTTTCCTCCCTGAAGCCGTGCTGAAAGTCTGGAATGCAGTTATTGGCATCAGCGTGTAGTTTGATTCTTTGCAGGATGATTTTTTCAAATATTTTCCCTATTGCAGAGAGCAGGCTGATGGGTCTATAATTTATTGCAAGCTTGTTGTCTTTTCCATTTTGGGGAGGAGTGTTAGGACGGCGTGCTTCCAGGCTTCAGGGAAATAACCTTCCATGAGACATCTGTTAAATATCTTTGTGAGGAAAGTGATGGCGTTTATTGGGAGCGACTTGAGGGCGATGTTTTTGACCTGGTCGGCTCCGGGGCCTTCCTGTTTGCCAGTGCGGTAATGATTTCGCAAACTTCACCGGGGAGGTGAGTGGCGGGTGTGGAACGAAAGGTTGTTCATGTACCTTCGGACTTTTCTTTCGACTTTTCAATGTGCTCGTCGTCGTAGGGGTCTGCGTTTTCTTTGAATGATTCTTTAAGGTGTCTGCGAATAAATTTGCCTTCTCCAGCGTGCCATAAACAAGTCCTCTATATCCCAGGAGGGGGAGGGTAAGTAATTTGTTTCTTTTTTTTCATTTTTATTAAGTTATGTAACCGGTCAATATTATGATTCGCTTCGTCCAATAGGTCTTCTCTGGCTTTCTTTTTTGCGGATTTCATTTCGTGTTTAATCTGCCTTTGCAGGTTGTTTAGAGTTTGTTTGAGAGGCGGGAAGCGGGTGGATTGCCAAAGTTTTCTAATTCTGTTTTTTTCTGTGATTTTAAGTCGCAGGGCTTGAGGAATGAAGGTGATGTCGTGCGTGATTACTTTAAATTTACTACTCTGGTTTATGGCCTGGTGGATGCTGGAGGTGAATTGCGAGATTTTGCTTTTTCAATGTCATCTGTGTCAGAGATCACAGGGTTTCCTTGGATTGAGGTCGTGAGTAGTTCTTGAAAAAGGTTCCAATTAGTAAAGGCGGTGCAGTTTTGTGTGTATGGATTTGGGCTATTTGATTGAAAATTGAACCGGGTTATGGTCGCTGGAGAGGTCCACATGCGTTTCCACACGAATGTCACTCAAGCCACATGATATGGCGAAGTCGAGGGTGGATGGGATGTTGGCACGGTGTGGGACCGTGGTGGGCTCGGCGGGTGCAGTGATGAGGTATCCGCAGTCCTTGGAGAATTTATGCAGCTGGACTCCCGCAGGCGTTTCCCCGCTGTGCGGGTTCCATGATTTGTGCTTGGCGTTGAAGTCCCCCCAACACGACGCAGCACGTTCTGTTTGTAAAATTTAAGTAGATCCGGGACGATGGCTTGGGCAGGTGAACTTAGGTCTATAGATGCAGCTTATTGTCAGTTTTTTAGCTCCTTCAATAACTATTGTTGTGTTCTCCAGGGTGTGAGTGCGTAGGTCAAGGCTATGGTGTGCTATGGTTCTTTTTGATAAGGATCGCTGTGCCTCCTCCTCTGTGCGATAGCCGGTCGTTTCTATGGGTGATATAGTTTGAAAGACTAAAGTTATGGCATGGTTGTAAAAAAAAGGTTTTGAATGGCGATGACGTCCGGGTCATGCCTGTGTATGAAGTCTTCTAGTTCTGCTATTTTGTGAATGATTCCATTTGAGTTCCAAGTTATTAGTTTGAGGGGTCTATTGGCTGTTGAGGGCGTGAAAGTTAAAAGCGGAGTTTGATTTGAAGAAGGTCGAGGATCAAGAGCTTTCTGTCCTCTGGGCTTGTTGGATTTGGATATTGAGAAACTGCTTTATGATTCCGACCATCTCACAGACTTCCGGATCGTTTACTTGTGAGAAGACTTCCGATAAGGAGGAAGGGTTTTGGGAGGTGGTCGAGGGTCTTGCCGCTTGACTGCATGTAGGAGAGGATGTTGTATTGACGAGGAAGGATCCCTTGCTTGGTGCTCTTCTGTGGGTGCCGAGGGCGGCGTTTGATTTTTCGAGACGAGGACGTCTCCTGCGCTTGAACGGGAGCTTCATTCTGGGCTCGTTTCGCCTGCTCGCTCTTCTCTTTTGCTGCGTCGAGCATTTCCTTCTTTTTCCTCGCTCTTTCTTCCCAAAAATTAACCTTTGGGGGAGGTGGAAAGTTCGCCGGGTGATTGCCCTGGCAGTGGCAACACGTGGGATCTTCCTCTCGTTTCTTCGTGCAGTCTCGTGTCAAGTGAGGTTTCCCGCACTTGACACATCGTACAGAAACGAGAACTGTGGAAAAAGCCTTGACACCTATAGCATTGGGCTGGTCCGAATTTCTTTCGCATCGTGTCAACTTCTATTTTCATGGAGCATAGCTCCTTCAGGTTGTAAATATTCCTGTTGTCCGGGTTCTTTTATGGGCTGGCCAGTCTTCCGACTTATCATGACCCTACACTCTTTAGGGTGGATTCCCATCTCTTCCAATTCTTCTAATATGTTCGACGGGCATGTCGGCCGGCATCCCCTTAATCACGACTCTGTACTCTTTCTCCCTCTGGGAATTGGAAGGTGAAAGATTCCATTTTTTCATCTTCAATCAGCTTGCGGATCTGGTTGTAAGCTGAATAGAGTCTCAGGCTTTTTCCCCTTAATTCTTCCAACGAGTTTCTGTTTCGTGAGCTCTTGGATTTTTCGTAAGAGCTTATTGGGACACATTGTCTATCGTAATAGGTGGGGTGGTCGAACACGAGGAATTGGCGTCGACGTCTCATTGCGAGCATCCTCTTCATCAATGCTGATGTCACCTATGTCATCATCAGGCAGGTCAACTCCCAGGGCTTCTGAACACAGCTGGTTTTTATTTTTTCGCCGAGGAGGTCTCCTTCGTTGGCGAATCGAACTTATTTTTCTGCTTCTTTCCCGTAACCGGGATGAACGATTCGATTTCATGAGTGGTGGCGTATCCCCAATTTTTTACAAGATGGCATTCCAGGTCTGTGAGAATTTCGTTCCTTGACGGTGGCGAAATTTTACTTCACGAGGTCTTGAAACAGGTAGGCTTTCGTTTGCAAATTCATTTTTTGCAGTGGAAGATGAAGTCATAGCTATCCAGCTGTTCGATGATTTTGTCGATTATGACGACGAATTGCGATATCTCGGTGGAGTTATGGGCCTTCCCATAATTTTTCTTCACTTCCTCCAATCGGGGAGGTGGGGGGCGGTGGGAGCGGCTGTGAGTACTAGACTCCGATTCCGTTGACGTATCCATTTCGTTGGCCATGTCTTTTGGGGGTTGAACCCCGTCCAGGGTCGAAACACGTGAGCAGCGAAGAAACGCTGGTAGAAAATCAGCGGGCGGTTTGTCTTCGGGCAGCTTTTTCGGTCAGTCGAAACTGGTTGCAGTGAAAAACAGGTTCAGCAGCAAGCCAAAAGCGAAAATGGAGAATGGAGGATAGCATTTTAATGTGTGTGTGTGTGTGTGTTTACGAGAGAAAATTCATTGAGGAAAAACATGAATGAGCATATTTCCAATAAATACTCCTAGGTTGTAAGAAATTAAATACGGCAGCATATACTAGATAAACCAGAAGTCATGAATAGATGGCGCTGTTCTTACATACTGTAATTTCATTTGCGAATAGGTTATTTAAATACGAAGTTCTATTTCCAAATATCATCAATACTTTTTATTGCCATTTTCTACCTGTTCACTGTTTTTTAAATCATTTTTTTATCCAAGGGTAATCACTTCTAATACAAAAACACATACATTTTTCCATCAATTCAGCATCAATGTCAAATTCTTTCCTTCAGAAAAAAAATTGTGAACTGTAATAGAGCATTATTTATCCAGTATTGTGTTTCAATTTTAGTGTAAACATTTTCAAGTCCTTTCCAAGAATTGCCCAATTGCAATAACTTCCATTTATGTTCCATCGCAATCTGATAAATTTTTATTCACCTTAGACTTGGAAACTATTCTCCAGATCAACATTAATTGTGTGATCTTTGGCGATTTCAAAGCCACACACAAATCGTGGAATTGCTCACATAAATCTACTAGAGGCATTCACTTAAAAATTTTGCCGATTCTACCAAACTCGAAATTGCCTTTCCAAATTCTCCCACCAGATATACCCGTACAATATTGATTCCATAACTGAACTCTCATCTGACCATAACCCAGTGTTATACTCAGTTTTTCCTTAATTTCCTCTATTCATAAAAATAACGCTAGAGCAATTACCACCTGTTGGTCTGTGTGTGTGTATTTAAGAAACATAATAAAAATAATCTCCACCTGTCTGACTTTACTAACATCAATAGCCCGATTTCAATAGAATATAAAATAACTAAGTTCACTGATGCGGTTTGCTCCACCCACCTGCACTCCTCTAAGCCAAACACAAACAAGCAGCACAGCTACACACCACAAGATATTAAAGAGGAAGAAGGTATCCCTCTAAGTGGATACCTTCCTCCTGAAAAGTTATTCCGAAAGCGTTTTACTCTTATTTTGCTATTCCCTTCAAAAATGCAACATACTTCAATTCTTTCCCCCTTTTGAAACTTGGGAGGTCGAAAGGGGACAATTTTATGACTTGGTTCGGTGTCTTTGTTCAGAGAGAACCAGGATAGCAATCGTTTACAGCTAGCTGTTAAGTTGCCTTGGGCAATCTTGTATGAAAACCGTAGTTCTACTCTGTCGTTTTCCCCATAGATTCAGTCACAGTAAAATTAAAACAAAACGAAGGGTAAAAAAAAACATGAAATAAATGGCGTGTTAAGAGTTGAAAAATAGTTATATTTTCTTCAAACAAAATTTATTTTTCTGTCATTTTTTAAAAATTAAAAAAAATATTTTGGTATTGCGATTTGAACCAGAAAAAAGCATCCTGTATTCATTTTTGAATATGAGAGTACGAAAACGCACACACTTTCCTGTTTTTAAAAAAAGTTATGAGGTAAAAAGAGTAAAGGCCCTATCTTTTTTTTTAAACAATCAGACAATAAATGGTGCATATGATGATTATATTTATGAAATAAAACAGATCTTTCTCTATTCAATTATATTTTTAATTTAGAATAACATAAAAAATGATTTCAATACTTTTAATTTATTTAAATTTAAATGTGTTAACTGAATATTTTTCGGAAAAAATCTAAATTTTCATTCCTAGTGTCCTCCTTTTCCAACTTCTTGTATTAAATAAAAATTCCTTTTCTACATCGGCTTTTGTGATGGACATAACACACATTCAGTCAATAATTTTTAATTTTAATTGGGGATATACTTCTTCAAATGCGCATGACAGTACTTCTAGCCATTTTCTACTCAAGTTAAATTTCTTATCTTTCTGCTCCTTTTATTACAAGGAAAATTGTCACACATCGATAACTACATTCTCACAAAATTCAGTCATTACAAATTCTATTGTGAGAAAAGTTCTCCCTAATTAATTTTGTCTTTCAAAACAGTACACTTAAAACAATTTTGTTCAGTGAAGTTAACCGACAGTTCCACAATGTATTCATACCAAATTTTAAAAACAAATTTAACACTTGGAAATGTATCCTGTATTAAATTTTTCAGTATACACAAATATTTCCTGTTGTAGGGAAGATATAGTATGAGATGTGGTGTGCGGTTGTGAAAGAATTTTTTCGTACGTGTAGACTATTTTTGAAAATTTAAATATCACTGAAGCTGATCATATAACTGCAAATGAGCCTTATTTTAATGTGTGCTGGTATCAAAGTAAAACACTTTACAATATTAAACAGCCTTTGGGTGTATACTCAATATCAAACTATTCGCAAAATGGCTTACAACTTCTATTCAAATTGTAAAGAAACTTAAATATATATAAATATATCTTACTGCAGTCAAAATTATTCATAATATGTAAGTATCCTCTTTCCCCACTTATTTCTGTACATTTTAAAAACTGTAGCTGAATGCAATTTTTTATATTTATAAACGAGGCATAACAGCTCACACGGTCGTAAAAATGTCTTTATTATTTTTAAATATACTATTATAAAACGTATATGGATTGTAAGATCAGTTGTAAAACCCTAAAAGCTTTTAGAGGAGCTAAAAACATGTAATTTTGGATTGATAAGATTTTAATATAATACACAAATATACATGTTATTAAGCAAATACATTTGAAAATCAAACTTCCTTCTGAAATAAACGTAATTGAAAGAAAAATGTTTAATTGCAAATGAGTGGAAATACATGTTTATCTAAGGGGTATCCCCAAAGTGAGGTAACCCTCAAACTTAAGACTCAATCTCAGTAGCACAACAATCCATGAGGGCCAGGAACTACTGTGCCCATCATAATACACGTGACCATTGGACGCTGAGGTGCATGAACAGATGTCCCGATTTGGTGGTCTGTCTGAAGAGAGACCTTCAGTGTTTAAGACCCGAATAAAGCTTGGTACTCATTTATCGACCCAATGTAGCGGGGATGAAAGGCAGAGTCGACCTTGAGCAGCCCGTTAAGAGAAACCCAGACTTATAGTGTGGAAACACTATACACTAGCACTCGATCCTATTCGGAAAAAAATAAAATTTAATGTTAGAATCTTATATAAATCCCTAATGAATGAGGGAGTCCAACCTTTTTTTTTCATGTAAACTGTTTAGACGGAAATTGTTAATTATGAACATTTCACAAGTTGCATACATTAAAAATAACCGTTATAGTTTACAAAAATTTTTAAGGGTGCAAAAAGTATATTTCGGCTTCACGAATTAATTTTAAAAGGAATACGGTTACGAAAAAGTAGTACAAATCTATCTATAGTAGGGTTGGTTACCTTACATATTGTCAAAAACAGCAATGTATTGGAAGCCAATTCCGTAATTCGTTGTTATAAAAATGTGTGGAACATTACAAGATTTATTTTTGCATTTGTAATTTATATATATATAACTTTTCCTTGGAAATCTTAAAGCTAGAGCGGCTTCCATCAAAACCGCGGTTCTCTCTCTGTTTTTCCAGATCGCCCCTGACTAAGCCGGCTCTGCCATAGTAAGTGAAAATGCCGGATTTTTTTGTCCAGATCATTTTATAGCAGACTGCATTTTTCATGTATTTTAGATGGTCGTTTTATATTTTCTACATCAATATCTTAATGTCTGAATTTAAAAATACATAAAATTCTTGATATTCGCATCAATGACCATTATAATTTTTATTAGTATATGAATGTGTCATCAAACGATTACATGACTAATATTAACATATTATTTTAACCATTTAATTAATATAAGGTATAACATAACGCAGACAAATTTTCT
Source organism: Trichonephila clavipes (assembly GCA_019973935.1). NCBI lineage: Eukaryota > Metazoa > Arthropoda > Arachnida > Araneae > Nephilidae > Trichonephila > Trichonephila clavipes. Next base: position 342,877 of record BMAU01015568.1, read on the forward strand.
TGAACTTTAAAATAAATATTTCGAAAACTACTTCAGATATACTCAAAATTTTTCATTCCTACGCTTTAGCTTCTCAGTTTTGCTTCTATGTAGGAATTTATTGTAATTGTATATTCATCAATTTTTTAGTAAATTTTTTGCTTTTAGCATGCTGTTTTCAACTGAATTGTATGAAATCTTCGAAAAATATTAAAAGATACCAAAGAAGCTATATAATAAAATTTGAAATTTTTATTATACTCAAACAATTGCTAAAACTTATGGTAAATAATTTTTACCTGCGCGATGCATTTTTTTTTCGAAATTTCAAATCGAATTTCTAACATAAAATTTTTAGCTTTATACGGTCGAGATTTCAAAAAATATCCAGATTTTAATTACTTATTCAGTTAGCCTTTAAAAAAGATAAATGTTGAGGTATTTTGTATAAATAGATATTTTTGAACAATAATTCGAATGTTTTTGAATAGCTCAAATTTAAAATTGACTTTTATAATTATTTATATGCATAAATGTCTACTGTAAATGTTTCCGTATATTTTTGATTACCATTTATTCAAACATTCAAGTTATATAATAACGTGTGAAAATCTTCATTCATGTTGTCTTTGATGTAAACTGAAGTTCAAGCACTTAAAATTCAAATATAATTCGGTGTATTTTAAGAATATATAACTAGGCACTGTACTTAAACTTCTCTGAACACTTGGGCTTTGAAATCAAAAAAAAAACTAATAAATCCTATAATTAGTTTTTTTTTTCGTTATTATTTTTATCAAAGTTTAAGAAAATATTTCAAATGATTTGATGAAGTTTAAATTTATTAATTTTTAGTAGTTGGAAAATTGAAAAGGCTTCAAATTTTAAAGAGTTTGGTGTTTTATTAATTTTTTCGGTATCTTATAATAAAATAATCATGTTTCAAAAACTGAAAGCTTTGATTAAAATAAGGAAAATGAAGCGAAAGAATATACTTAAAAAAAGATAATTTGTCTAACTATATAAAATAGCAGATTGCACTGACACGCCCCAACTTGTTACAGTTTCAAATTAATATAATACCAAAAGTGAATTGTAACATATTTTACTTATGCGTTGGGACTTTTCAAAACTTTTAAAATACTATGTAACAAGTAAACACTTCCTGAGGTCTAAAGAAATTTCTCCCCGATTTTTTACAATTGTTTCAGGTTCAAAACACGGGGTTTCCTGGGAGCCATAAAACCTCCCCTCTGTGTCCTGCTGTGTTGCTTCCACCGTCCCCAATTATCTTTCAAGATGTTAAACCCTAAAAGGGGGAAAGGATTTCAGAAAAGTGCGGCTAATCCGCTTTTGAAAACGTTACTTGAAGGCAGAAAAATCAGTGCAGTCCATTTTCGAAGCATCTTTACACTGACGGAATTTTCCGTGCTATCCTGTTATTAGAGAATTAATAAATTTCCAGTACATATTGATAAAGTCTGAATAATGGATTTAATGAAAACTCAACACTATTGAGTATTTATTAGAGTGCTATGAAACAAGCACCTAATAACTGGTGACCCTGATGTATATTTACTGGAAAATGACAAAATAGCGCATTGGCTAACAAGATCGTGGAGATGGCGCCAAGAACAATTGATGCTGCAGTGGTTCAGAAAGATTCCTTAAGAGTGGATGAACTCCTGTCTAAATTAGTAAGCCTTGAAGAACAACTTGCCTCTTTGAAGCTACATCGAAAAGTCCAGGGCTCTAGCCCTCATCACCATCAGAGGAGTATAAGTCGCAGCTAATCAAGGCGCCACTACAATCCTCAGGGAAGATATTGCTTCTACCATTTCCGATTTGGGTAGAAGTGCTTCCCTGGCAAATGTATTTAGCCGTCTAGTTGCAATGTTCCGGGAAAAGAATCCCAGCAGAAGACACCACGGCGAGTCCTGCTGCCGATATTTAGGCCGCAAATCCCAGTTATTTGTCAAGAACAGAGAAACCGGATGTCAATTCCTTGTGAATAGCGGAGCAGACATCTCGATCCTTCCTTGGACAAAAAAGAAAGGTGAGTGCCAAGCCTCTCAATATAAACTGTATGCTGCTAATGGCACTGAAATTCCAACATATGGTCTAAAAATTCTCACGCTGGATGTAGGCCTAAGACGCCCATTTCAGTGGCCGTTTATTATTGCCAAAGTTAAGCGAGGAATCATAGGTGCTGATTTCCTTCGAAAATTCCAGTTGCTGATAGATCTGCACAACAGGAAATTAATCGATGGAGTAACAAATCTTTTAATTAAAGGAGAAGTTGCTACCATCCAAGAAAATAATGATCTCAGCACGGTCAATAGAGTCTCCAAGTATTTCAACCTGCTTAACTCTTATCCTGATTTAACCAAGCCAAACTTAGTTAACAGAGTTGTCAAACATGGAGTAAAGCACCACATCCTAACAACTGGCCAACCGGTTTATTCAAAACCGAGACAACTGGCCCCTGATAAGTTGAAGCTGGCGAAGCAGGAGTTCCAGTTTATTCTGGACAACGACATCATTAGACCCTCAAAATCTCAATGGTCAAGTCCATTGCACTCGGCTAATAAAAAGGATGGCACATTAAGACCATGTGGCGATTACAGGCGACTCAACACACAGACAATACCAGATTGGTATCCAATTCCTAGAATTGAGGATTTTAATCACATCCTGAAGGATAAAAAAATATTTTCAAAGATAGATCTTGTAAAGGCATATTATCAGATACCTATTGCTGAAGAAGACAAAGAAAAAACTGCCATCACCACCCCATTTGGCTTGTACGAGTTCATTACTATGAGTTTTGGACTGAGGAATGCTCCTTCAACCTTCCCACGTTTCATTACTGAAGTACTGTATGGACTCGACTTTGTTTTTCTTGATGATGTACTTGTTGCTTCATCTACAGAAGAGGAACACAGTGACATCTAAAAATGGTATTTGAAAGATTCCAAGAACATGGACTTCGAATAAATGTTTCCAAATCAGTGATTGGAGCTGACCAAGTTGAATATTTGGGATTTCTGATCACGACAGAAGGTTCTCGGCCATTGCCAGAAAAAGTTCAAGCTATCTTAAACTACAAACTACCAGAAACTATTCATGACCTGCGGACGTTTCTGGGCATGATAAATTTTTATCGAAGATACCTAAAGGATGCTGCTAAGACTCAAGCACCTCTACATGAACTGTTAAAAGGAGCGAAGAAGAATGACTGCAGAAAAGTGCATTGGACTGATGACACCAGGAGAAGCTTCGAAAAATGCAAAACTGACCTTGCCGAAGCTGCTCTTTTATCCTTTCCAAGATCTGGACCACACCTATCACTTTGCACAGATGCATCAGATTTTGGTGTGGGCGCAGTACTCCAGCAGTTAGAAAACGAGGGTTGGAAGCCAATAGCTTTTTACTCAAAGAAGCTAAATGAAACACAAACAAGGTATAGTACCTATGACCGAGAACTATTGGGAATATACCTTTCAGTGAAACATTTCAAACACCTGCTGGAAGGGAATTATTTTGTTATATATACTGACCACAAGCCTCTGATTTTTGCATTTAAGCAAAAAAAATGAAAAAGCATCACCAAGACAACAACGACAACTTCAATACATTTCAGAATTTAGTTGTAACATTCAACATGTATTGGGTAAAGTTAATGTTGTTGCAGATGCCTTATCCAGAATTGATTCAATTTCTGAAATCAACTTTGAGGTAATTGCAGAAGTGCAAACTACTGACGAAGAGTTGCAACAATTATTGCACAACAATTCCTTAAAATTTAAACCTTCGACATTGCCATCTGGGAAAAAACTTTGGTGTGACATCTCAACGCAAAAAATTAGGCCTTACATTCCACAAAAATTTAGGTTTCAAATATTCCAACTAATTCATGGCTTAGCTCATCCTGGTATTAAATCTACAGTAAAACTGATGACTGAAAAATATGTCTGGTCAGATATTAAAAAGCAAGTCAGAGAATGGGCAAAGGTTTGCATTAGATGCCAAAAATGTAAAGTCAGCAGATATACAAAATCTAAATTAGGAGAATTCGAACAACCAGATGAAAGGTTTAGTGTAGTTCATATAGATCTCATTGGAAAACTACCACCTTCAGAAGGGATGCAGTATTGCTTAACCTGCATTAACCGATTCTCTTGCTGGATGCAAGCAATTCCTATACCTGAAATAACAGCTGAAATAGTTGGGAGAGCATTTTATGATAAATGGATTTGCAGGTTTGGAGTACCTGCCAAATTAGTCACAGACCAAGGTCGACAGTTTGAGGCAGAACTATTTAGAAGCATAGCTGCAATATGTGGTGCTAAAGTAGCCCACACAACATCTTACCACCCTCAATGTAATGGGAAAGTAGAACGTTTGCATAGGACCTTGAAAGGTGCTATAAAAGATCACAACAATATTAGGTGGACAGAGTCATTACCCACTGTGTTGTTAGGTTTAAGAGCTGCCATAAGACCTGGCATTAGTTACACAATTGCACAGATGGTCTATGGTACTTCCATTAAATTACCTGGCGAATTTTTTGATCCCCCTACTATTAACGTGGATCCACAGAATTTTGTTGCCAAATTACAGCAACACATGGCAGAGCTAAAGCCACTGAAGTCTCCTAGCAACAAGAAGCAAAATATCTTTGTGCAAAAAGATTTGAAATCCTGTTCCCATGTGTTTATTCGTATCGACAGAGTTAAAAAAGCATTAGAACCACCATATGTAGGTCCATATACTGTACAAAAAAAGTATAAGTATTTCACAATCTTAATCAAAGATAAAGCAGTTATATAATATCTCTGTAGATAGACTGAAACCTGCCTATTTGTTAGCAGTGGACAATCAAAACGAACAAACTAGTGTTGGAAAAAAATGAGATTTCAAATTGGAAAGAACTTTCCCCATTGCCTGATGAACAACCTACTACCAACTGTGGCAGAAGGATAAAAAAAACCAGTAAGATTTAGAGAATAAACAAAATAGCAACTATTATGTATGTAAGTGTTAAAGTTTGAAATTCCTTTCACTTATTACTAGTAAACAGTTATTAAAAATAGTAAATTTGAAAATCATCATTTATAAAAATGTATCTAATTGATTAAATATATTTTTTTTTGGTAATGCAATTCATGTGCATATAGTGAAAAAGTTATAGTAAACACTGCTTTAAATGTTGTAGATATTCTTATAAATGACAATGTATGTTTATTCCTGGATTTTAGAATTGAAAATTGACTCTTAATTGGTCAACATTAAATGGCCACCGAATTTTCACCAACTTCTTTCCACCAGAAGTGTTTTCAATAATTTCTGTAAATTTGTTGTAACTGTTTGTAATCCTTAACTTCATTTATTTAAATTGTTTATTTCCCTTGAATGTGTGTTTAATACTTACTTCTGTAAGCCCCGTGTGATACTTTGTGGTGCACGGGGATTTTATAATTGTTTTCAATAAAAAAAATTGGTTATATATACATGTATGATTTTTATGCTAGTGTATTGTGAAATTTAAATAATTATTCTTCCACTATCCTGATATAACCTCATCAGTAAGTTGTAAGCAAAAGTATAGAATTGTGTGTAATTTCATAACAGTGAGAATCTAAATCAAACAAAAGCTTTGTAAATAAAAAGAAATTAAAGAGCATGGTGTAAAATGTTCCATATATATTCTCGCATTCAAATTAATATATGTTATACAAAGCTCAACTTTATGTCACAAATAATTATTCATTACTACTGTTTTTTACACTGTCGACAGAAATTCTCTCATTAGTATTACAATTTGTGGGCATCTCATCTCTTAAATGTGTTACAGAATGTGTTTTTTTTTCATTAGAAAGTATTTATTTTAACAAAATTATCTATTATGTATTTAATAATGAACATAAAGTTTTCAGAATATAAATATAAATAGATGTGTTAGCATCAAATTCTATGTTTATAAATAGATATGTGTTAGCATCAAATTCTACGTTTATAAATAGATATGTGTTGGCATCAAATAAAATGTGTAAAAATAGATACGGTTTTGCATAAAAATGCTCAATTGTGGTAAATGGATTGTATTAGTGATTAATTGCGTTATAATTATGTGGTGAATTGAAACTAAAGTTTTCTGGTATTCTTTCTTGTAAATAGGAAGTTTTCTGTATGTTATATATTATAAAATTACCCATTATGTATTTAAATATGAAAATTGATTTTTTAACACTATTGGATTTGATATGTTTCATAATAGTCCAAAAAATTAAGGTGTTGTCATTGCAGAGTAACTTGAAAAGTTTTTTAATGGCATGTTAACTTTCATTGGAATATGAATGATTTTTTTCGCAAAATATTTATGTACTTCTTAGTTTCCCACGTTCAAATATTGACTGAGTTTTGTATTTTTGCAAAAGCATTCTGAAGTTTATTCTTTTTTATGAGTTATTGAATATCTTATAAGTACTCTTTTTTGACTTTGTTTAAATTTGATTGTTGTTCAGTATAAATATACATTTAAAGTAATTGCTGAACATTTTAGTTGTATTTTTCCATGTATTTTTTATGAAACAGGAAGGTAGCTGTGTTTAAATATTTCAAACTTGTAGCATATTTTGTGCACTAAAACTTCTGTAGCAATCCTGTAGTAGTAATTTTGTGTTGTGTAATGTAATGATTAGTAATGATTGTGTTAAAAGCGGTTTGCATAAGTTTAACTTGTAAAAAAAAGGAAATTATAATCTGTTCAATAAGTCTGAAACTGTCCCTGCCATATATTCTTTCTTGTATCGTAACTTTGTTACTGGCAAGGGAGTAATGTAAAGAACAATTTTTGTAGAGATTTTCTCTCACTAGATGGATGCACCTGTCAGCTGTTTCCGAATCGGCGAAACGTGGTATGGTGCAAGATAGCCAAATTAATTCGATTCAAATAAATATTAAACTTAAATAATAATTGTTAAACTTATTTTATATACATGCACTTAATTTCTGTTAACTTTTAAAATGATCCTCATAATTTATATTTCAGTTTTTATATTTTTACTTGTGTACTTGTATCGATTATATTATGCTTAACTGCAACATAACTGTATAAAATATTGAAAACGTGGCATTTCTGTACAACGGGTAGATATATCTTTGCTGACGGTGATGAATGAACACGCTTAATAAATTTCCAGTACATATTGATAAAGTCTGACTAATGAATTTAATGAAAACTCAACACTATTGAGTATTTATTAGAGTGCTATGAAACAAGCACCTAATAAATCTATATAAATAAAAATGTAATTTGTGTTTATTCAAAGCCGCTAATCTCCTAAACTACTGGACCATTTCCTCTGAAATTTTAACATAACGTTGCAATTGAATCCGGACGGGTTTTTATGTACTTATTATTTCGTAATTCTTTCCAAATTTTTTAAAATTTAATTTTTAAATGATTTTATGGTGTTATGACGTCATATGATGTCAAGTCTATCACTAAATCCGAAAATGTATACTTTACATTCAGACTTTCAAGGTTATTACATATTTTTACTATAGTTATGTTTATCGGTTGGAATATTTATCGAATTTTTCTGTTTTTTTCGATATTTAATTAGGATTATTTTTCGAACAAATCCTTTTTTAAATGATTATTCTTCAAACAACTCAAATTTTGTGTTGTAGTATTGGCAACATTTTCATATTATCGCGCAATGTTTACGATGCAATGTTTACGGTTGATTTGTCGAATCGGCCGCCTCTCACACCAAGGGTTCTCTCGCCAAATCGATAAATGCGGTAAATCTGGTAACCCTTCTGAATTTGTTTTCCAGTTAGGTAGTTTTTAGTGAAATTTTGCGCATGCGCTGTACATTTCTTCAATTTTAACAGTTTTCTACCATATCGCAGCAATTTAGCGCATGCTTAATTCCCTTTTTTAATTTTAACAGTTTAATTCTCCAACGGTGATTTCTCGCGCATGGGCAGAAAGCTTTTATTACTTTAAAAATTAACAATTCTTAATTTCTGCACATGCGCAGCTTTTTTATAACGGATTTTACTTGAGGAAACGGTAATTTCTTCGTTTGCTCCGGAAATTCCGTAAGACCAGCTGTTTTTATGGATTCGTTCTTTCGTTGTGGGATCATTTTCACAGGTAATATTACTCTTTTTCTCCGCATAAATTTTCAGATTGCCACGATGTCCAGCGATGCTATTAGAGAGAATATGAATGAATACATGAAAAGGTACGATTAATATTCTGAAAGGTTTTTTTGCCCTGTAGCCTGTGCTTCGAAAGAAAGCTGTTTTAGAATGGTGCATGAAAAAAGTTTGATTTGATCATCGTATGTATGTCTAAAATGTGGAAAAAGTATGGAATTGAGAGAAAGAACGAGTAAGAAAGTGAATAATGTTTTTTCAAGCTACTGCAGAAATCAGTCGAGGGAAAGAGGATAAACATCATGTGTTTAGGTGTGTACGCAAACGGTCTTGGTTTGAACTCAGCAATATGGATATGTGTACCGTTTTGCTAGTGATGCAAAAATAAAAATGTTTTTGAAGGTGCTCTCAGAAATATGCAGTCGGAGACTGGTATATTTTCAGTAGGGAGCTCATCGTCATCATAAATGTCGAAAAAGTAGCATTTTTAAAATTTTATCTTAAATTATTTTCATTTTTAAATGTATAATTTTTGCAGTGATTTTCAATATCAAAACTTCAAAATGCTATTTTTGAATGATTTCCCTTCCGCCATCTCACAACACGCATCGCGTTCTGGCGTTGCGTGTTGTGGTAGGATTGCTACTTCCAAATACAACATGCAAAAACGCACCAAATTGGCAATTTTTCAAAATTTGGCAAAGAGGCGGCTGATTTGACAGTTTCACCCCAAAATCATTTTTCTCTTTATTAAGCGAAGATTATAATTACATTTGACTACTGTAGGCTTCAGATTTATCTGCTAAATAGTGAAAATTTCTAAAAGTTATGATGATAACATAAGACAGGCCGTAAAAGGTCTATTTGGCGTGATTTCAAAATTACGCCTCAAGCGAGTAGCTTGCGGATTAAAATTTCTGGCTATTTTATATTTCTCCAGTATTCCTAAATTAAATCTCCGTCGAACATTTACCTCTAATCAAAATATGTCTCCAAATGCTGCGATATGCATTCAATAAGAAATGATTCTGTGCATGTTGGAATATAATATTTTTCTGCACTTGGCGACGTCTTAATTTGGCGAAATTGAATGACAGGATTTCATAATAAGTATGCTTTTTTCCTCTCTATGTTTTAGGCGATTTTAAAAATTTTATTTAATGTTAGGATTGAAATTCAAATGGCAAAATTAAGATATTATGACATGTATTTTGGTTATGCTTGGTACTGTTTATGGTGATTCCTTCAAAGTACTAGTCCCCATCCGGTATAGTGGTTAGTGACGCCGACTGCGGTGCCGTAGGGTCTGGGTTCGAATCCCGGGTAAGACAAGGATGTTTGTGTTGTATTCTTTCTCTTTGTGATGTTTGCTTCACGCGTATTTCTATTCAAGCTGCCGTGTGATACTTTCTGGTGCACGGGGTTAAAAATGTTTTCAAAAAAAATCAAAATAATGAACCTTATTTTGTTTTCATTAACTTTTTAAGATTTCAGTTCACTGTAACATTCTGATAAGCTTTCGCCGCCCAAAGTTTACGGTTTTGCTTATACCTTTTAAACGTATTTATCAGGTAATTGTATGCTAAATTGATTTGCCTTTTTAGTAAGCGAAGGTTGCAATAATTTTTTTTAATTATGCTTTAAGATTAATAAAGGCAGCTCAAATCTTTTTACATCAATTAACGTAGTACACCCAACTTTTTTTTGCCACTGTAGATTTGCTTCTTAGAAAACCATGCAAAAAATGTAATAATGAAATACATGTTACGCATTTATAAATAAAAACAATTCGTTTTTGTTACAGAAAAAATTAAAATTAGTGTTTTGCATGTAATAAAAAACCTTCGCCTCCAGTTTCATTTGAGTTATAATTTCAGACCACTCAAATGATTTTTGTACTACGAAATTTCCACTTGGATGCATGCTGCGAAAATCTTTCTCCAACGAGCATTAAAAATCGATTATCACAACAATACTGCTATAATACCCTGATAATACTGGAAATTTTATCATTGAATTACTAAAAATTTAACTTGAACATCAACTTTTAGGAATTTATTGAAATTATTTATTGCATCTTACAAACTGAACACTTTAATACAAAATGCAATTATACTGAAGAACGAGGTACTATTTACAACAAAATAAAGGAAAAACTGATTATAAAAATCAGGTATTCTCCGAAACTCTAGAATATAAAGTCAAAAAGCCATGAAATGTTAGATCAATTCACTCACATATATATGGGCATAAACCAGCCTTCTTCTGATTAAAATAAAAATAGGAAAAAAAGAGGAATTCGTGTTAAACCAAAAGTTTGTGTAAAAGGTATATTTGTGAACCGTGTCATTTCAAAATTGTGTACAAAAAGAGTTGGGTGTATTGTATTTCCAAGCTTGGGTTATTTGACTTAAATAATTTTTATATATTCTAATTTAACTTCCGTATGCTATTAATTTTTTCAGGAAATAGTTAAATTTTCTTATAGTTTAAGTGATAACATTAGATGCTGCCAAAGATCTACTTGGCGTGATTTCAAAATCATACCAAAAACGAGTAGCGCACGGATATAAAATTTTCTGCCAATTTATATTTCTCCAGTAAGTCTAAATTAAATTGTTATACAATTCTTATTATTTGGAGGTTACATTTTTTTTCAGTCTACCATTTACCTTAAACCAGAAGACATCGCCAAATGCCATTCAATAATGGGAAATAGTTCTACACCTGTTTGAATAAAATAAAAATATTTTTCTGCACTTTTTGGGTATGGATTTTTCTGCCAAAAAGTTGTTATAATTTCTAGGAGTTGGGGTGGTAACATATTAGACTGATTTAAAAGGATCTATTAGGTGGAACTTCAAAATTTCATTTGATGTTACTCTAAAAAAATGGCTAAATTAAGATTTTCTGATGCATATTTTGTGTTTGCTTGGAACTGTTATCGTTTTTTCATCAAAATATTGAACCTTATTTTGTTTTTGATAGCTTTTAAAACTTAAGTTTGTTATAACTAGCTGCATCCAGCCAAGCACACATATTTAATATCTTTAACCATTTGTACTTAAAGTATGATTTTTTTAATTAAAAAATGTGCTTTACTCTCTCTCTACCACACGTTTCTGTGGCTCAGTCTGGTTTAAAACAAAAAGAATGAAAAAGCATACATTTTTGATATATTTAACCGTTTGCACTTGAGGTATGATTTTTCTTATAAAAAATATGCATAATTATAAGCTTATAAACAAAACTTTTCTAACTGATTTAATTTGTTATTGTTTAACGGAATACTCTTGAAGTTATAACGGTTTGTTTTTGTCCTTAAGTTATGAACCTAAAATTATTTACATTGTCTCAATGGTGGAGGCCTCGTTTTGCAAAAAAATGCCTTTTTTCATTGAAGAAGCTCTTGTGGTTTAGAAACAATGGAACTTTTTGTCCCGGTAGTAATTCCTCACTGTGCATTTAATTCATCCATGCCATCACCGAATACTCTAGAACACAAAACAAATAATTGTCCATATGAAGAGCAATCCATGTCTAGATCAAAGCTGCTGAATTTTAAAGGTAGACTCTGAACTCTCTCTTGATAATGATTACAAATGTCAGTTAAATTTAGAATTGCAAAAACCTTCAATCTTTAGCGAGGTCGTAGATTATTGTCGTAGATTTCTGGTGTGAAATCCATGTTCACATTTAAATATTCCTTGCACATTTAACAAAAATATCTTCAGCTATGTGATTTATATTTCTACCCTGATGGAGATGAAGGAAAGCAGGCAGCCAATTTCTAATAGCGAGTGAGTGAGTGAATATTAATGTTGCACTGTTCAACTACACGAGAGCTTTTGGCGACGGACCACGTAATTTTGAACCATGGTCAAGTGACGTGGATGACACCTGAGCTTGCACCCCTTCTCTTAACTACCACACCACACCAACGGGATGACGTTTCAGCTCTCAACAGATTTAAAGTGCATCGCTGCCCTACACGGCGGGTCTTTAGTGGTAAATTTCTAATAGCAAACAATGCTCAAATTTGATTTAGTTGTAAAGTGTAATTCGTGTCATTAATTATATGGTTTAATTATCGGTGACATTTTGAACATAGGCAGTCATTTTAATTATTCTGTACAACACTGCGTTGGTATTGAGCTCCGTCTTTTATTGTAGTGTTAGTTTTATGCGAGTATATTTTATATTTTTTCATTGTTTTTCATTTAGTTTTTCAACTGCTTTTTTTATTTCTCAGTGCAATTGACGGAAATTGAGCTCTGTCAATTAATGTTCATTTAATTTCAAATTATATAGTGAAATTGAAATTTTTGGGGTGATTGGTTTGAATGGAATGAAATATTCTGTTTCTCATCGCATTGGAAATGGGCTGTGTTGGTTGATATAATTTTGAAAATAAATATTTTGTTTGCATTTTTTTATTGTATTTTTTCCCTTCTTTTTATCCCTGTTTTTTTTCCTTTAAAAAAAATTTTTTTTTTTGCAATTTCATACGTTTTTGTTTTAACCTTTCCTTTTTTTAAGTGGAGTAGTTTGGCTTCAGTACATAAAAATATTGTGTTGCAGAAAATCCAAGTCATCATACACGCCCAGCAAAAGCAATGAGAGCAGTAATTGCACATCAAACTAAGGAAAAACAGGCATCAGCGAACTAGCAAACCAGACAAAGAATGGTTCAAATACTAGCTGAAGAAGCAGCAGAGCAACGTGCAACCAGATTTGACGATGCACGCTTCTGTGCATTGCCTTAGCATTTCGCAACATCAGATCAGCTCTGTTCTTAACAAAAGAAACACATTAGGCTGCATATGACTGAAAAATGTCAACGAGAAACAGCATCAAACATAACTTGTGCAAAGCAAAACATAATTACAATCATCTTACATTTGGTACAACCCAGCTGAAGATTATAGTTGGAGTTAGGATATTCTCATCGCCATAATGATTGGAGTCTGTCCTGATTGCAAGGCTCTGAAATTTAATGGTAAAACAAAAGGGATGTGTTGTACCGCTAGAAAAATTCTAGAAGAATGTTCATAGACATTAAAAATTTTGCTTGCCAGACATACTGTGAAATCAAAGCATTTCCTATCTAACACATCAGGAAATACAATTCACATTTCCAATAAACATCGTTTGGAATAGAAATTGTAACAATTCGTGCCAACTTTCAAAATGAAAGGATAAATTTATCATAAAGCTGGCTCTCTGCTTCTATTCACAGATAGTCAACATAAACTCCTACAAATGTACTTTACGGGTGATGGCAAGGATGAATTGCATGGATTCTGTGGAATTTCTACTGGAATAAAAAGGTCCATTGTTTTTAAACTGCAAAAGCTCCTTCACCGAAAAAAAAAACAATTTAATGCGTTTAAGCCTCCATTATGGAGACAACATAAATATAATTTTAGGTTCATGATTTTAAGATAGAATAAAACTGTAATAAATCATGTATTCCCTTAACAACTAATATCTGCTTAGAAAAGTTTTGCTTACGCATATTTATACATATATTTTTAGAAAAAGGAATCATATTTAAAGTGCAAATCCAAAGCATCGTACTTAAATGCAAATGGTTAAAAATATTAGAAATGTGTGCTTTCTCATTCCCTTTTTTAAACCGTTCCGAGCCACAGCAACGCGTGGCAGGGTACAGCTAGTTTTAAAATACATTAGAACAAGCCTGAGACTTATTACGCTCACTGTCTGTAGTATATTCAATACTGAGAATAGTATATTCAATTATATGATATTCAATAATAAATGATATTGAATATGTGAAAATGGTGGGAAATTATGGATAAAAAATGTTTGGCAATGCATCCACGGGCCTTACGGAATCCACAAAGTCTATTAGTTGGGGATATGTTCAGATACCATTTAACAGATAATACGAAAAAATTGCTAAGTGCAACACAGATACAGCAGCTATTCCTGGCGGCTCTAGGGCCGGTCAAACCGGATCCTTGCCCGGGGCGGCATTTCGTTCAAATTTTAAAAATGTATTTTTTATTCTTATAAAAAAATTGATATATTTTCTGAATTGTTATTGGGTCTGAATTTGGTATTTCCTTTAACGTATCTTAATTTTTTTTTTACTTTTTACTCTGTATATTTAATGACAGTTTTCTTTAATGTTGAAACTTGAATGGTTTGAGGCTGGAGAATATGTTAAAGCATAAAGTTTAATACGTTTACACATATTTAACTAGTAACTTTCTCTCCATTCCGGAGTGAGGTCCCAAGTGACATTCCTTTCACCCTTATGATGTCCGGTTCCAGCTATCCAAAAGGGGACAAGGGTAATAAGAGGTTTGGGTATATACAGAGCCACAGGAGATTCTTTATTTTAGTCTTGAGTGTAGTTATTATAAATTAAAACAAACGCTTGTGGTACCCACCATCAGTAGACTATTTTTCGAAGAAATTGAACTGCTTAAATAGACGATTCCTTATCTTCCATTTCATTTGTTTGAAATAATAATAAGTAATTGCATCCTTAATTTCGATTTGTTTTGAATTTTTTAAGACTTAAAATAATATACATATATATATATAGAGAGAGAGAGAGAGAAGGGCGGCGTTTTCCATTTTTGTCCGGGGTGGCAAAATTGCTAGAGCCTGCGCTGCTGGCGGATTACCATCACTAGTTCAGCCATTAGATGTGTGCATCAATAAAACTTTCAAAAAAATTTAAAACGAGAGTGGAATATGTGGATGCTAGAAGGAGAAAAATAATTTCGAAAGGGGAAGCCAAATGCGTCATGTGAGTCTGGAAATAGAATACGAGTGGATAATAAAAGCATGGAATGAAATTAAGCCTGACTTTATTCAAAATTCATTTAAGAAATGTAGCATATATAACAGTCTAGATGGAACTGAAGATGATAATTTATTTATGTAGGAGAGTAACAGTGATTGTGAAAATGATACAGAATTCGATGAGGTGCCTGAAGATATAACGGAAGACGAATATGCCAACATTTTCATGTTAACCAACAATAGAAGTTCATAAGGTTTGTTATTTATTTTACAGTTTTATCTTGAGTTTTTTTAACACTCATTTTTTTTAAAGCTCTCATTTTTATACCCGGCATATAATGCGCACCCCTAAATTTCGATCTTATTTTTTTGTGTTAAAAGTTCGAATTATACGCCGGATTTTACGGAACTAGTTCAAGGTCGGAATGAATTAAAAAAATGATTTTTCCTGCAATCATCCTTTCCTTCACTGATCGAGCCAGCATTTTTCAGCAAAATTCGACATTTTACAAAGGATTATGTAAAAGCGCGAGAGTTAAATAGTCGTAGCAATAGAGTAGTAAACAAACGAAAACGCAATCACTTATCCCATATATATTTCATACTTTGCCGTATTCTCACTAGGCATTCTATAGAATGCTTAGGCAATGTGTGAAATAAGAATCATTTCATACATTGCCGGCTAGTTTTAGGCATTCTGTAGAATGCCAGATTTCATACTTTGCCGGTAACATATATATGAAGAAATTTATTCATCTTATGAAATATATTTTGAGTCCATAAAGAAATGGTTAAATAGTTGAACATTCAGAATGATGTGCGAGTCAGAATGAAAGTTACAAATTATTCCACTTATATTGCGATATTAAGTAGAGCTTTGCAGGGACGAGTTTCATATTTAAATTAAAATTTTCATTGAAGGTATACTAATTATGTTGCTGAAATACTTATATTTTGTTATTTTTTATTTTAATCAATGTTTTTACAAGATGCTTATTTATGTGTACAGTCTGAATTTTTTTTATCTATGTTGAAGGAATATATAAAGGGTGTTTTTTTAGAGGTATAGAACTTTAAATTGCAATAAAACAACGATGTATTATTCTCTCGATTGACATGATTTTTTTGTTCGAAAGATAATCTTGTGGCATTACATTTTAAATGATTTCTGGCATAGGACTTCCACGGCTGGCTCGTATGTAGTCCAATCTGGACGTCCAATTTTCGATGACTTTTTTCCAACATTTGTGGCCGTATATCGGCAATAACACGGCGAATGTTGTCTTTCAAATGGTCAAGCGTTTGTGGCTTATCCGCATAGACCAATGACTTTACATAGCCCCACAGAAAATAGTCTAGTGGTGTTAAATCACAAGATCTTGGAGGCCAATTCACAGGTCCAAAACGTGAAAATAGGCGGTCACCAAAAGTGTTTTTCAATAAATCGATTGCGGCACGAGCTGTGTGACATGTTGCGCCGTCTTGTTGGAACCACAGCTCCTGGACATCATGATTGTTCAATTCAGGAATGAAAAAGTTAGTAATCATGGCTCTATACCGATCACCATTGACTGTAACGTTGTGGTCTTCATCGTTTTTGAAGGATTCCACCAGCCCATAAAGCGCACCAGTCAGTTTTCTGGGTGTAACGGTGTTTCGACATACACTTGTGGATTATCTTCACTCCAAATGCGGCAGTTTTGTTTGTTGACGTAGCCATTCAACCAGAAGTGCGCTTCATCGCTAAACAAAATTCGCTTATGAAAATGGGGAACAACGGCAATCTCGTTTTGGGCCCATTTGACGAATCTACGCCTTGCTTGATCATATTTAAAATGTAATGCCACAAGATTATCTTTCGAATAAAAAAAATTCATGTCAATCGAATAATACATCGTTGTTTTATTGCAATTTTAAGATCTGTACCTCTATAAAACACCCTTTATATGTATTTTATGTTGCTTATTTTTATGTTATTATTATCTTTAAATCTATATGTATTGCCACCGGAATTGAATTGTTTCAAATATTCCCTATAGTGTGGCATCCTGAATCATTAATAGATTTGTTTGGCGCACCATAGCTATAAGGTTGGCCACCCTTGATGTAGGAAATTCATTATATTCTTCTTTCAATAATATACTTTATAAACTAGATCTAGGAAAAAGTTTCTAAAATAGGAGTTCATTATTATGGGAAAAATGACTACAACCTAAGGATGATAAATGATTTAACAAGATGAGAAAGATCTAGATTATTATATTGAACTGCAAAGGAGAACGTCTTTCTCCTACGTCTAAAGCTTAGCGTCACTAACGTCCGTCTACATATTTTCCCGTGTGTCCTTTTAGTCGGACATTCCTGACGGGGTGTGACGTCAGTGTGGACTGCTCAACCCTAAGTACAGGGGGAGAGGTTGTCCATTGCACATATCCAACCCTACATCGGCCATCATGACCGGGAAGGCGACCTCGCCTGATTACATACAATGATAAAATGCACAGATACATAGTAATGAAATATTAAAAATGTACACAGTTACACAGTAGATGAAAGAATTATACACAACACAAATTATCATCAAAGAAAAAGTACAAAAATACTGAATAAACAGATTTAAAGTAATATTTCATAAATAGAAAAAATTTCATACATTACCACTGGGGTAAAACAAATTATGTTAACGATACAAATAAGATCAAGGCTAAAATAAGAATCTGGAATAAGGAACAGGAACATATTGAAGCAAGATGCTCCCTACTGCTAAACACTTAAATTTCTACTAAAATGAAATAAGAAAATGTTAGAGTCATTCAATAAAAATGGTATCAAAAATAAATAGATAAAAAGTCTGTTGTTAATGATGTCCATAACGAAAGTCTTTCACAGGAAGAAAAATTGTGAACAGTTTTTAATGGAGAAATCAAGTAGAGTTAGTTTGGTTTGGCCAGAGTTTCATGAATTCTGCACAAGTAGACGTTTTTGATGGTCCGTCGACAAAATCACACTTTTCAACGTCATAAGTGTCATTGTGCTTCACTTTTGTAACTTTGTATGGTCCGAGGTACTTTTGCTTAAGTTTCAAGCCTGGACCAAACTGAGTGCGTTTAATTGCTACTAGGTCATGTAGTTGATATTTATGAGCTTGTCTGCGTCGGAGATTGTACGTGCGGCGATTCTCATCTTGAACTTTGTAGATTTGCTTTTTGGCATCTTGACGGAGAGCATCACGTTGTTCTTGGAATTGAGCTGTAATCTCATTGTTAAGAAGTTCGACAATCTCAATGTCCTGGCAAGACTTCATCTTGGTGTCGAAAAGGAGCTCAAATGGAGTCATCTTGATGCTTCTTTGAAAAAGTTGAGTTCAGGATTTCTTGCAGGTGGGGT
Source organism: Trichonephila clavipes (assembly GCA_019973935.1). Lineage (NCBI taxonomy): Eukaryota > Metazoa > Arthropoda > Arachnida > Araneae > Nephilidae > Trichonephila > Trichonephila clavipes. Next base: position 361,198 of record BMAU01015568.1, read on the forward strand.
ACGTGAGAGTACCATTTCTCAGGATCGTTGACAGAAAGTTTTGACAGCACAGCAATGATGGTGGAATTTTGTTTTTCAATTTGGCCATTAGATCTTGGAAGACCAGTTGTAATGGAGATATGAAGGATGTTTTGCTTTTTACAGTAATCTTCAAATGCGGATCCTTTATCAGTGATAATCCTAGCGGGGTTTCCGAAGACATGTCTTTGGTTTTCTAATCGATTTATGACTTCTGCAGCGTCCGTAGATCTAGTGGGATACAGCCATGTAAATTTACTGAATGCGTCAATCACTGCAAAAACATGCTTATACTTCTTAGAAGTTGTCGCTAGGGGACCCAAATGATCTAGATGAAATGTATGGAGAGGTAAATCGTTTTTTTTCTATCGGGTTAAGCGTGCCATCTTGTTTACCACGTTTCCGGTTTGTGAGAATGCATGTAACAGTTTTGAATGCATTTTTTAACTTTGTCTTTAAGTCGTGGGATGTAAAAGTCTTTGCTAACTAAATCTTGTGTGCCTAGAACAGCAAAATGTCCACGTTCATGTGTAGTTTTAATGATGTTAGCCTGCATTTCGTCAGGTACCACTAGTAAATCGGTGCCATTGACTGTTTTGTAAAGAAGTTTGTTTTTTACGATATAGTTGTCATGCGGCGTTGTTTCTAGAAGCGTCTTTATTGTTGTTATTTGGTCATCAGCCTGTTGTGCTTTGAGAAATTGAAGATGAACACTATTTTGGATTAGCATACAATGTGGAGGTCGACTGAGAGCATCCACATGAGCCATCTTTGAGCCTGTACGGTGTTCTATTGTATAATTAAATTCTTGGAGATAAAGTGCCCATCTGGCTATCCTGAGGTTAAGCTCTTTTTTACTTAGTGTTTTGACGAGGGCGTCACAGTCAGTAATAATTTTGAATGATGTTCCTAGTACATAGATACGAAACTTTTTAAGTGCTTCGACCACTGCAAGGACTTCTAGTTCAAAACTAGTGTACTTTCTTTCATGGTCTGATGTCTTTTTTGACATGTAGAATACAGGGTGAAACTGCTTGTCATGTATGGATTCTTGGAGTAGGACTGCACCCAAACCATCGATTGACGCGTCAGTGTGAATCTCAGTGGGAGAATTTTGGTTAAAAATACTTAAAACGGGTTGTTGGGTAAGTAAGTATTTTTTTAATTTTGAAATGCTGTCTGTTGTTCAGCATAAAATTGGAAAGGGGAGTCTTTACGAAGGAGGTCACTCAAAGGTTTTGCTATGGTCGAATATGAGGGTAAAAACTTTCTAAAATAGCCAGTAAGACCAAGAAATCGGCGAACGTCTTTAATATTTTTAAGATCAGGATAATTAATAACAGCTTTAGTTTTTGAAGGGGAAGGAAACAATCTACCGTTTTCTATAATATGGCCAAGAAACTCAATTGTATTATGTAAAAAATTGACATTTTTTAAAATTTATTTCAAGTCCGTAATCACAAGCTACCTCTAGAACAATTTTTAGATATTCAAGGGCTTGGGACTCATTAGCAACGGGAATAACGACATCATCCATATATGGGAGAACAATACTTTTCGAAATCAAATGTCGGAAAATGGCATTTATGTACCGCATAAAGGTGGAAGGACAAGTACTCAGTCCAAAAGGCATTCGTCTAAATTGATACTGACCATTGTGAGTAACAAAACTAGTAAATTTACGGCTCCTTTCATTTACCGCGACATGGATTTTTCCATTTTTTAGATCTAGAGTAGTAAATATTTTAGCATTTTGGAGACAATCTAAAATATCGTCAATTAAAGGAAGAGGATAGTTATCTTTAATAAGTTTGCGATTTAAGCGTCTATAATCAATGCAAACTCTTGATTTCCCGTCTTTTTTCTTTACTACCACAACTTGACTAGCGTAAGGGGATGAACACGGCTCAACAATTCCATTTTTAACCCATTCATCAACTTGAGCGTCCACTATATCTCGTTCAGCAAATGGCAAACGTCGGGGCTTATGAAATATCGGTTCGTCGTCGGTGAGAGCGATGTCAAGCTCAATGTTTACAGTTTTTGTTTTTTTAGGCGTGTATGTCGATAGCAGTTGTTCGACTTCAGCTCGATTATGTTGAGAAACATTTGGACCGATATCAAATGTGGGTGAACCGTCAGAAATCGTCATAATAAAATTTTCATTTGCATTATCAGAGGGCCTTAAAATTTGTGCAAATTTTACGCCTGTAGGCGATACATTTAGATGTGCTTGTTTAATTACGTCACAACCGATTATAAGGTCATAATTTGTACAAGAATTTGGTACAACAGAAATAGTAACAGGAAAAATTTGATCATCGATAGTAATTTCAGAATCAAAAGTTCCTATCACATTAATTCGCGAAAAACCAAAACCTGTTAATAATGTGTTGGTTTGTTTCAGTGGCGGTGCATCTATATTTATGTAAGTAGAATTTCTTAATAGTGTTAAATTGCTGCCTGTGTCTACTAACCCGTTAAGTTTACGCCCAAAAATTGTTACGTCTTTACACATATTAATAGGAGAAGGCAATTCATGCACAGCATTTACACCAGAAGGTGGTGTAGAAGTGTTATTTAAATTAGCTCGTCGGCATTCAAATGATTTGTGACCATAAAGATTACATGAGAGGCATCTGGGGCCACGTGAATGATTAGGACAAGATTTTGATAGATGACCTATATCATTACAATTAAAACAACGTTGGGGATTTCTAGCTGCGCCGGAAGCGTTAAATTTTTGTGGGTTTTCTTTGGAAGCTTTGTTGTTTAAAATCACGTCCTCGGCTTTCATATGAATGACGAAAATTCGGTGAATTAGAGTTATGTATTCCCATGTTTTTAATGACAGTTTCATAGGTACGTAATTTCTGCTTAAATTCGGAAAATGAGGTTGCACCATAGAGGATTATTTTATCTGAACGAGGCCCATCAATTCCATTAATTACGTACTGGATAATTGATGCTTCGTCAATTTTTGAATCACATCTATTTGCTAATTCACGCATGGAATTAAAATATTGCATTAAAGTCTCGGTTTTATACATTTTTTTTTTTCTAATTCGCGATGAATTTCTATGGAGGTTACTGAATCCGAAAATTCTTCAATTAAAGCTTTTGAATGACTCGTATGTATTTAAATTTCTTTGTGAAAAAGAAATGATTTAGCAGTTCCACATACTAGACGTTTCGAATGAAAATTAATTTTGAGAAGAACTGATAGCTGGGAATAATTCAAAATTTTCTTCAACATCGCGAAAGAAACTATTTACAGAATAAAAATCTTCTCCGTAAATTTTCTACTAGTCGCCGAAATATCCCGCAATAAAGTCCAAAACTGGGTATTCATCTCTGTAAGGGAAGCTTCGTTTGAATAGGGAGGAAAAGTATTGTGTAAAAAGAGATGAAACGTTTTGATGTGCCGGCATGAAAGAATGACCTTGAACGCTGGGCAGGGGAGAATTGCTGACTGGATGTTCCTGAAACGCGGAGTGCTGGTCTGTCCTTTCCGATGAAAAATTCCTGTCTAACGTGATTCGTTTTTGAAACGTGGTTTTTGAAACTACGTTTTCGCCTTCAGAAAATGATGTCTCCGAATTATTTAATGTTAGTTGGAATTCATCTAAGTTCGTCAAAGCTTTAAATATACTATTGCATAAATTTTGCTCGTTTGTTTCTACGTCTAAATGCAATAAATTAGCGACTGAGATAAAATCAGGCAATGAGAATTCGTTTAAAATTTTTTCTTTGTGTTGTTCAACTTTAAACTCTTTAGGGAATATAGAAAAATTTCTTATTTTATTTCGCGATGAACGGTCAAATTCGGTGAATCCTAATATAGAATTTAATGTTTTTACAGCACGAGTTGTACCACATTTCAACGAATTAGCAATTATAGGAATATCGCCTAATTTAATTTCTTTACAGGACATCTTAATATACAAAATTAATCACTTTGAAAATTTACACGGTGCAAGGTTGTAATCAAAATTTCCCTATCACACTCTGAGTTAAAACTACTAAATACAGTTATTTTAAAGCCAAAATAAACAAACAAAAATACGTTTAATTAAATTTTTGCCTACCTGGGGTTGGGGAGCAGTCCGTACAATAAATCCAAAACCAGTTGAGGCACTAATGAATCCAAGAAAAGAAATTCCAACAGCAACACGTTTTTACGCTTTTTGCAATGTAGCGTCCACTGAAGAAAAATATTAACGCGTCTTAAAAAATTTTCTCTCGTCTAGAGGCGATTTTCCTTAATATGCAAGAGAAAGGTCGAGCCCCCAAAATATGGGAAAAATGACTACAACCTAAGGATGATAAATGATTTATTTAACAAGATGAGAAAGATCTAGATTATTATATTGAACAGCAAAGGAGAACGTCTTTCTCCTACGTCTAAAGCTTAGCGTCACTAACGTCCGTCTACATATTTTCCAGTGTGTCCTTTTAGTCGGACATTCCTGACGGGGTGTGACGTCAGTGTGGACTGCTCAACCCTAAGTACAGGGGGAGAGGTTGTCCATTGCACACATCCAACCCTACATTATATATAATGCTGAGAGACAGTGGTTAAATACTGAAATAAAAACTCCCTTTTCCTGTTATAAAAGTTTACTGTAGGTTTATTGGCAACTGCCATCCAAGCCAATGAAGACATAATCAATGGAATGCTCCGATTCGGAAACTTCTACCCTGATGACGAATGCATAGTAATGCAGCAAAACCTCCTGCAAAACCTCCGGACCAAGCACGAACAAAGGGTAAGTGAGTTTGGCTCTCTCTCTCTCCCTGTGATACTCCTGGCTGCCCACGACATCATACTCCCCCTAGTTCTCCTTCTAAACTTAATGTAGCTCAACTGAGCAATAATGAAAACTCTAACTTAAATATAAATATTAATAGAAATAAAAATCCTTCGCAAAAACGTAAAGAAAACGAGGATGGCTTCATCTCGCCACCCCTCAGTAAAGTAAATAAAAGAACTACCAACGCTAGTCAATTAAATTTTGAAATTGAACTGAACAATAAATTTAAAACCCTCAATGAAGAAACGGCAAGGACTTCCACTGAAAACACGGAAATTAATGATCAAAACCCCAACACCACCGCAATCCCACAAAACCTGCCACCACCCGTAATGCTTAAGATTAATAAAGACTATCACAAAGAAATGAAAACTATAACGGCTAAATTCCCCACTGTTACAGGTAAACTCTCAGGAGAATACCTCAAACTTTACACCAACTCTCCTGAACAAAAAGACCAACTTATTGAATTCCTTGAAATTGTTGACTTCGAATTTTATGCTATCCGGGCGAAATCAGAACGTCCCATTAAGGTTGTAATTAAAGGCTTACCTCGCGACACGGAAACCAACGACATCCATCATGAACTCGTTATGCTCGGCTACTGTTGATAAGGTCACTCAGCTAACCGGACGCATCACAAAACAAAAGCTTCCCGTTTTTCTAATCACACTCCCGCGTAACATAAACAATTCAAAAATTTTCGACCTCAATAGACTTTGCTACCTTTCAGTTAACGTTGAAGGATATGAGGGCAAAGGGGTAACCCAATGCTACTCATGCAGTAAATTTAATCATACGGCAGATCTCTGCCATTTAAAACCTAGATGCCTCAAATGCGGACTTAATCACCAGACTAAGGACTGCGAAATTAATAAAGTAGAGCAGATGTACTGCATTAATTGTGAAACAATCGGCCACATGGCCAACTATGCTAAATGCCCCCTCTACCCAAAACCCAAAAAAGGAGGCCCCACTAAAAACAATAACAACTACACAAGCGTTATCAACAGTATAGTGCGCCCTAATGTGTTTCATATGCTAACGCTACTAAAGTATCTACTAACACAAACAGAAACCAACAGATGGCGACACGAACCGGTGGAAGTTCTTCTGTTCCTCCCCAAGTTCAAACCAATCAGGTTAAGGCTCAAACCCCCCAAATCACCCCAATTCAAATCAATAATGAAAATCCCAATGTCAATTTAATTTCTCAAACGCTGCAAAGCATCATTCAGGCCCTAACGACTCTTACAGTTCAAATAAGCAATATGAACTTTGCTCCCCCTCAGTGCATAATAAACCATCTAAAAACAAAACTAATGAAGCCAAGAAACAAGAAATGTATGCCCTAGTTGACGCAATCTTCAAACATTATGATGATTAGTCACCCGATGATTGGTATGAACATAACTTCATGGAATGCAAACGGCTTATTAAGCAAAAATTAGTGAATTTAAAATTTTTGTAGAGGAGTACAGCCCCGATATCATCTTAATTCAGGAAACACATCCGAGACCTAGTCACAACATTAACATTAATAACTATAAATGCTACAGAAATGATCGACAGACGGCGGGGCCGGCTTCAGGTGGAACTCTAATTCTGGTCAAAAAATCAATTCCGCACTACAACACCCCTATGCCACACCTCTTCCATGTTGAAGCGACTACTGTCACTATCAACCCTCCAAATTTAGACCCCCTCAGTATTACCTCTATCTATGTCCCTCCCCTCTCTGATAACCTTTTTACTCTTGACCTAGAAACTATTATGCAAGTCAACAGCCACTGTGATTTTTGGTGATTTCAACGCCACACACAATTACTGGAATTGCTCCCGTAACTCTACCAGAGGAACTCAGCTTAAAAATTTTTGCGACCAAGTAAACTTAGAAATAATTTACCCCGATTCCCCATCTAGATACGGTTATAATACTAGCAACACACTAGACATCGCTCTAATAAATGACTTTAACTTCCCCTATAATATCTCTTCCCTCACTGAGCTCTCCTCTGATCATAATCCTGTACTTCTAAATTTTAATTTCTCCCTTCCGATTCATCAGGAAAATCCTAGAGCAATTACCACCTGTTGGCGACTTTTTAAAAAATGTTTAAATAATAATGTTATCATTGGAAATTACGCTAATATAAAAAACCCCTTTGCACTGGAAGAGAAAATTGCTGCTTTCACTGAAGCCGTCTGCTCCGCCCACCTCGAATCCTCTCATCCAATCACAAACACTAGACACACCTTCACTCCTTCACACATCAAAAAACTCATTACTATGAAAAATAGAGCACGTAAAATGCATCAAATTACGCTAAATCCAATATACAAAACAGAATCAAATAGACTTCAAGCCAAAATTAAAAAGGAACTTAAAAAGCACTCCCAGGAAACCTGGAAAAATAGACTTCCATCTCTCAATACACAAGATAATAGTTTCTGGAATATACAAAAAATATTTAAAAACAAACGCGTTGATATACCTGCACTACACACTGCTTCTGGCATCGCCATTACGGACGAACAGAAAGCAAATCTGATTGCAAACACAATGAAAGAAAATTTCACAGAAAACACTAGACCAGCTGATTTCAGAAACTCGATCGACTCTGACGTCACTTCCACACTCGAACGCTTTTTCTCCCATCCCCCTCCAACTCCTATTTCACCTACTAACCCAGACGAGGTCGCGGCCTACGTCAATAAATTAAAAGTTAGAAAAACTCCAGGTAAAGATAATATAACTAACAAAATGATTCGAAATTTTCCCATCAAAGCCTTAATTATTCTCACCTATCTAATTAATAAAATTCTTCTGCTCAGGCATTTTCCAAACAATTGGAAAATTGCTGTCATTTTTCCTATCAAAAAGCCTGGTAAAAGTAGTAATAATCCGCAAAGTTTCCGGCCTACTTCTTTACTTTCTACGCTCAGTAAAATTACTGAGCACATCATTATTAACAGAATAAACTCCTTCATCTCCGATACTAATATTATCAATCCAAATCAATACGGCTTTACTAAAAAATTATCTACAAATCATCCGCTGCTAAGGATCACGGAAAAAATTACCTCAGGATTTCAGAGAGGCAGGTCCACTGGGGCTGTCTTTCTGGATATCCAAAAGGCTTTTGATCGAGTCTGGATCAGCGGTCTCATCTACAAACTTATTAACTATAATTTCCCTCCCTCTCTTATTCACCTTATTAACTCTTAATTTAGTAAATAGAATTTATCAAGTCAGAGTCAATAGCACCCTTTCGGACACTCACAACATTAATATTGGATGTGCCCTCAGGGTTCCCTGCTCGGCCCAATATTATTTAATTTATACATAAATGACATGCCCACCCATCCACAAACAATGCTAAATTTATACGCTGATGATACGTGCATCACGGCAACTTTCAAAAATCACAACACAATCACGATTGCACTGAACAGACATCTTTCCCTCCTGGAAGAATTCTTTAATAAATGGAAAATTAAAATTAATGTAGATAAAACCGTAACTGTGCTATTTACCAGGAGGCGAAAAAACTGCACACCACCCACGCTATACTCCACACCACTACAATGGTCTCAGAGTACAAAATATTTAGGAGTCATTCTTGACAGTAAATTAACATGGAAACAACATGTAATACACACGCGTAACAAATTCCGGTTCGCGCTTAGATTACTATTCCCCTTAATTAACCGGAATTCTCACATGAGCCTAGAGAATAAAGTACTTCTCTACACTGCCGTTCTGCGGCCCATTCCATCTTATGCATCTCCTGTGTGGGGCTATGCAGCCAAATCTAATATTAAAATCCTAGTGGTTTCCCAAAATTCACTCATCAGAAGGATTACAAAATCAACCTGGCGTCTTAGAAACTCCCGTATTTATAAAGAACTAGAACTTCCCCCTTCAAAACTTTCATTCAAAGTCTAGCTAAAAAATTCTTCAATGACTTACAATTCACTAATAATTTAAACCTCATTGATATTCAAAATTACACACTAAATGAAAATACCAAAAGACCCAGGAAAATTATCCTGGTTTCTTACAATCCCCCATAATCCTACGTCCTCGTCATTCACCGGTGGTGAATGACAATTCTGCTAAATCCTTCTCTTGAGAAAAAATTTTTTGGAAACTTCTAATTTTTCTACAGATTTAACTATTGACCAATCTCGCTCTACTCCTTTTGGAGTGGAGCAGGGCGGCTAATAGCTCTTTTTCCTCTGATCACGCTTTGTCGTCCAGAGTTGAACCTCCAATTTAAATAACTTAAAATTTTTTTTAATATTCATGCTGCACCCACCAGAAAATTCCCCCTTTTATAAACCTCAGTTCAATCAGCCAAACTTCAGGGCAGCCAATTGAGAGCCTACTCACTTGCATCCAACAACCAATCACAGGGCACCTTACACACTTGTCAATCCAGAACTATTACTCAGGACTTTTTTCCCGCCGAAACCAGATGGAGTCTCCGCCCAAGACGATGACGTCACTCTGCTACCTCACCTGGTCCACAAATCACCATGCCACTCCAGACATTAACTCAGGAAATACTTCTTCCATTCAGGACTTTCCACTTTTATCAGGCACAATACACTTTTGTTAGGGGAAGGAGGATCTTGCTAGATCCATATCCCCGAGACATTAATCGAAATCGAAAATATGCTTGTATATAGGTATTGGCACTTAATGTGTGTGTGTGTGATTATAGGGACTGTAACGTGCTGTAAATTATTTTCAAACCCGCGCGTCCAACTTTATCCTAGAAATTATTGTTTTCTTTTAATTTAACTTGTGCTGTATGGCAACATTGTGAACTTTGTGTTCTTTTTTTGGATTGTTCTTTTACCGTTAATAAATAGAGCTGTGATATAAAATCAAGCTGAGTGTATTTGTATTTTAAAATATATTATTATATTTTATGAACATATCACTCATCTGGGGATACCTTGGATCATTTGAGTGAAGAAAACGGCATCCTCAACCATAATTTAATTGACAATGTTTACATTTCTGGCATCCGTGACAGGACTTTGTTTTTGGAAACAAACATGGCAAACATATTTAAAGCAGCTAAGAGCTTGAAAGAGGACTTGTTGTTTGTGGAAGAGGAAATTGGAGAAATATTTCCAGATAAGGTAAAAATTTCGGAACTGAAATACATTATTTTGAAAAGCAAAGAGTATCTGGATGACCCAGGCTTTGTGACAAATATTTTAGTAACGGCCGTGAGAGAGCGAAACCTATATAAAAGACGAATTTGAAAAAGTTGAAAGATCAAAACAGCTAGAATATGAAGAAAGTGGAAAAATAAGAATACATGAACTGGAGTTGGCGAGAATCAAGGCAACATTGCCAGTTTCTGGTGAGTCACACAATACTGTTATATCTGGCGCTAAAAAGAAATTTAATCTGCCAAAATTAGAATTTAGACAGTTTAGTGGCGATATTAATGATTGGCTACAATTTTGGAGTCAATTTCAACATATCCATGACGATGATGAAATCGCGCCCGAGAGCAAATTTCAGTATCTTGTTCAATCTACTGTAAATGGCTCGCGAGCCCGAGGAGTAGTGGAGAGCTTCCCTGCAACAGCAGCCAATTATGCCAAAGCAGTTGAAAGCTTAAAAGCGAGATTTCGGTAGAGATGATCTATTAGTGGAGGTTTATGTTCGTGAATTGTTAAAGCTCATAATTTCGGTGCTAAAACAGGAAAAAATATCAATGACATCTCTGTATGATAAACTCGAATCTTATCTAAGAGCCTTAAGGAGTGACTACTGAAAAATGAGCTTCAATTCTTTATCCTCCTGTTTAGTCATGTTTTCAAGAGGACTTTTTGAAAGCATGGAATAGAAGTGCTACTTCAGCAGCCTCAACAGATGCTAAAGAACTTTTAATCAATTTAATGACTTTCCTCAAGGCAGAAACAGAGGGAGAAGAAAGAATTAATTTGGCTATGGCTTGGATGTAGATGAAAGTCGTCAATCTTTTAAGAAAAAAAGTAAGAGATTTTCCAATGAAAAAGATACCTTCAGCTGCCAATTTATTAACTACAGCTTCAAAGGAAGTGAAGAAGGAATGTGTTTTTTTGGACTGGGAAGCACTCGAGCCGAGACTGTTTTCAAGCTCAGAAGATGAGTTTGGCTGAAAGGCATAATATTTTGAGAGCAGCAATGTTGTTTTGCTTGCTTAACACCAAAGCATACAGCTTGTTCTTGTATAAGACATATTTAAGATGTGTAATATGTGGTAAAAAGCATGTCCCATTAATGTGTGAGTCTCTAAAGACTAAGAATCAAGATTCATACAGGAGTGAAAATAAGGGTCCAAAAGTTAAAGTTAATATGGCCAAAAACACTTCTAGTCCCAGGGTGTTTCTTCAAACTTTGCAGTTAAAAATGGTGTGTGGTAACAAAGAAATTCCAGTTTGGGCAATTATAGACCCTGGGTCGCAAAAGGCTTATGTATTAAAAAAATGTAGCTGAAAAAATGGGATATATCCCACTCAGAAAGGAAATTCTGATGCACTCATTGTTGGGGGGATTAAATCTGACAAGTGTGAACATACTTGTTATAGAATAAGATTAAGAAATGAAGACAATAGTGTTACATGTAACCTGAAAGCATTAGATCAGACATCTATATGCGACAACATTGCATCAGCCACTCCAGGTTCTTGGATTTCAGAACTTAATGAAATGAAGATCCAGTTATTAGATGTAGGGGAAGAGTCATGATCTGTACAAGTGCTTCTTGGATCAGATGTAATCGGAAAGCTCATGACTGGCCAGCGCAGAATTTTATCCTGTGGGCTTATTGCCATGGAGACAATACTTGAATGGACTCTGTCAGGTAAAGTACCTGACTGTGAGATTTCTTCATGCAATGCTATGCTGGTGGCCTCCCTATTTGTGAGAGAGATGGATATCTCCCAGTTGTGGAGATTGGATTCCTTGGGGATTCAAGATCCTTCAGAACAAAAAACCAAAGAGGAGCTTCATAAAGCCTCAATGGAGCACTTCTTAAGAACTGTGAAGGTTGATGAAGAAGAGCGATTCCTTTTCTCCCTACCATGGCTTCACAATTCCAGTGAATAATTTAATTAAGAGAAAATATACTTACCTACTTTCAAGAACTTTTCAATTTTTTTTTTTGAAAACTTGAGACGAAATCCAATAAAACTAAGGAAAATGTTGCAAATGTGCGTGTCCTTAATAAAGGACGTAAATCACAGACACTTTTCGCTAACACAGGAACGTTATTTTCCACAGCAAAACTGTCATATTTTGTTCACTTTTTTGTAGTTTTCTGTAGTTTGATGATCTACAAATAGCATTTTGAACTTTTTCTTCCTTGTGTCTTTTTGACAAGGCGAAGTGCTACATTATGGCTTTATAGTTTTCTTCATAGAGATCTTTAGGCAGCATTTGAAAATTTCAAATCAACTCAAACGCTTCATGTCTAATGCTTTTCTGATATTTACCACACAAAACTGCAATCAAAACCACAAAATTGTTCATGGGGAAAGTGTAGCATGTGTTCTAAGCAATAATTTTGTAAAACGTTTTTCATTATGCATTATATGTTTCAAATTACTTAAAAATAAATCTTGGCCAAATAATTCTTCAAAGTGCTCAATATGCTTATTCATATATCATAAAACTCTTTCACATGGCAAAAGGCGAAACAGAAATATATTATTTACAACTTCATTAAAAAAACGGAGATAACCATACCTGTAAGTTCGAAGTTCTGCTAAAGTAATATTTTAGGTTAAAAGAGACGTAATAAAAATCTCATCGTGGGATTACAGCAAAGCAAACAAAATTTTTTTTTTAATTTGGTTATAGGATCAAAGATGGCTAATGAGCGTTTGAAGTGGAATCTTTTATTTTTGATGATCACCAGATGATAAAAATAAATTATATCAGTGTAAATGTGTATTTATTATGTCAGAAAGCATTTTATTTTACTTCATTTCAAAAAACTATTATTTAATCCTTTTATTTTCAATATGCTCGCGCCCCCCAGGGGGGCACGCCCCACAGTTTGAGAAACACTGTACTACAGTATTAGCTTGGTTGAAGAGAGAAGAACCGTGGGGTGTATTTGTTTACAACCGTGTTCAAGAAATTTGGAAGCTGACACCCCTGTCAAAGCCTGGAGACATGTTCCTTGATCTCTGAATCCTGCAGACTGTCCGAGTAAAGGGTGTTCAACAAAGCAGCTTTGCATCTCGAAATGGTGAGAAGGTTCCAGTTGGTTGCATCTTTCGCCTCAAGAATGGCCTATTAGTGATGTGGATTGATTGATTGATTAAATATTAACGTCGCACTGTTCAGCTACACGAGGGCTTTTGGCGACGGACCACGTAATTTTGAACCATGGTCAAGTGACGTGGACGACACCTGAGCTGGCACCCCCCTCTCCTAACTACCACACCACACCAACGGGAGGACGTTTCAGCTCTCGACAGATTTAACGTGCATCGCTGCCCTACACGGAGGGTCTTTAGTGGTACTGGGCTCGAACCCGTGACAAAGCAAGCCACGGTCCGATACTTATACCACTCGGCTACCGCGGCCATATTAGTGATGTGGAAGTAGATGTCAATGAGGTTTAAGTGAATAAAGAAAGAAGAGCTGTCGTGACCTCTATGATGAATGCTCAAACAGATATTAATAGTGATTATTTTTCCACCTGTAGTAGAAACAACAGAGTAGTAGCGTGGATGCTACGTTTCATTCATAACGTTTCAAATGCAACCAAGTTAAAGGGAAGCTTAGGCTATGAAGAATTCAACCGAGCAGAGGTTTTGGTTTTCAAGTCCCTGCAGTCAAATACCTTTTAAGATGAGAGACTTCTTGCTAAAATGCAAGCCTTTAAAGACGCCAATTGGACATGTTTACGAAAGGAAGAATCGTTGGAATTCTGGAATCCTTACGATCACAAACCGAAGTGTCTCGAATTCTGAATGTGGACCAGCCTGTGATCTCAAGACTGAGGCAGAGGTTTCAAAGAACGGGAGATGTTACCCGACAACCAGTATCAGAGTCACAACCCCTCGCCAAGACCGATATCTGGTAATAAGTGCGTGACGTCAGAGGGGCAGTACTGCCAGAGCACTGTGTTCGGCGTTCACAGTCGCCACAGGAACACTAAATTCGAGACAAACTGTTTACAGGAGACTCAATCATGCTGGCCTGTATGCCAGAAGACCAGCATTTTGCATTCGTCTCACGTCTGCGCATAAACGTGCTCGTTTGAACTGGAGTTTGAAACATCAACATAGGATTGTGGAAGAGTGGGCCAATGTGATGTTCAGTGACGAGCCCCGGTTTAGTCTGAAAAGTGATTCTCGGTGGGTAACGGTATGGAGAGAACGTGGAACACGATTTGAACCAAGAAACATATCGAAAGACATCATTCTCCATCAAGAGGAGTAATGAATGGTATGGGAAGGCATCATGATGGACGGCCGCACAGACCTCCATTTCTTTGACACAAGGTCTGTGACTGCTCAAAGATACAGAGACGTAGTTTTTGAGCCTTATGTTCGTTTGTTTCGAGGTGCTGTGAGTCCTGACTTCATATTCATGGATGATAATGTGCCATGTCACCGAGTGGTTCTGATTGATGACTTCCTTGAAACGGAAAACATCCAGCGCATGTCGTGGCCTGCGAACTCCTGATTTAAATCCTATCGAGCATGTATGGGATATGCTCGGGAGACAAATTGAAGCCCTTTCGCACCCACCAAGCGCCGTTACAGAACTGAAGAGAGCTCTCCAAGAAGATTGGAACCGTTTGAGCCCACAACTCATTCATCATCTCATAGCAAGTACGGTAAATCGCTGTGCAGCGTACCTGGCTGTCAGAGGTGACCACAAGCCTTATTAAACTGCAGCATCAGTATTTTATTTAATGTTTTCTTTAATTTTTTCTTTAAAACGTGAATCCTTGTTATGCTAAGTTTTCTTTCAAACTGCTACTTTGGATAATAAAATTAATTATTATCATTCTTTTGATTTGCTTCATTATTTTATAACCATTTTACACTCGCATATCACGTTTCCCGCTATTCTGATTTAAAGTTCCTTCTTTATTCACATAATTATCAATTATGCTTAACTTTTGGACACCAGTGTATAAAGCAAGGGTGGCCAACCCGCGGCACGGCAACGTTGTAACAGTAGCACGCGAAGATTTACTGAAAAATTTTAAAAAATTGAAAATATAACAAAAACATGTTTTACAGTTCTATTGAAATGCAGTTGTCTGACACAAAAAAATAAATAAATAAAACCCTCAAAATTTATTTTAAATGCACTTAGTTGAATTACAATAGAAAATTGTCTCGTGTAGAGAACACACTATTGTGTGCGCCGGTTCTCCAAACGGAGTGCACATTCTATATTTTGGTATTTGAGGGGTTTGTTTCAAAATATCTGGGAGAAAAGAATGAGCTGCCCTTGAGAAGTACCGGCTACTCAAATATGAAGACTGGCTATGGGACTTATCTTTTCCTACTGATATTTTGGGACGTCTCAATAATTTAAATTTAAGATTAGAAACAGGTTACATATTGATTTATATCCTAGTTGGTCATATCTTTTTCTGTGAATAAATTTCTGCTTTTTTTGTCACCACTTTTGAGTAAAATGTTTAACACATTTCATATTATTGCAGGAACTATTTATGAAATTTAATAACGCTCCGAGCTATATGATGTATTAAAAAAATTTAACATTCATTTTGCATGATTAATTCAGTACTAGATTTCATTATTTTCAGGATGATAAAAAAACCACTCATCTATTCATAAATCCCTTTTTAACTTTTCTAGATGTTATTTGTTACCCCCATTACATCCAGCAGTAACTGACTGTTAATAATTTAGAATTAAATGTTTTTTGAGTTACTCCTTTTTATTTTTTTCCTGATCTAACTTTTTGAACTTAAAAGTTTATTTTTAAATTTCCACTACTGAAGTCTAGTACAAAAAAAGCTTAGCGTCACTAACGTCCGTCTACATATTTTCCCGTGTGTCCTTTTAGTCGGACATTCCTGACGGGGTGTGACGTCAGTGTGGACTGCTCCACCCTAAGTACAGGGGGAGAGGTTGTCCATTGCACACATCCAACCCTAGACAAACCACCTCGCCAATCTAAAATCCCGCCTTCTGAAGAGTCTGATTTTTATTCGAAGATTTATTTAGACTCCCACAGAAATAATTGGGGGATCGCCTGGGATTTGATTTCGAAAATCTTCTCTAAATAATAAGTTGATAACCTTCTAACTCTCTTCTTTAAAAAAAACCATTTTTGGCTGCACGCCTAATTTACAAGCGGACTGAATCGAAAATGCGGATTGCCTCTCATAACATACTAACATTTAGGTGAATAAAACAACTCACAAGTCACAACTCAAGATCTTACAAGATCGCTCGCCGAAACCACGTTATTTTATGCCGTGTACAACTCCATTTCAAGTCCAGTGAACACATCCAGGAGCCTTTGAAGTTTGTTTTCAAGTAATTAATCACACGTCGTCAACTGTATCAGGTGTGTACTGTTTTTTATTTCGTTTTCCTTGCAATAGGAAAAAAGGGAATCTTCAGAAAGGACAACGTGAGTCACCGTTAATTTGATTATGAAAAATTGTTGCAGTTGGTTTCATGAAGTAATTTATATTTTTAAATATCATGTGTGTTTTTCTGAAATACTATTTTTCTACTTGTGTATAGAAATCGTATCAATTAAAATTTTCTACAAGTATATCTTTTAAAATATTAAGCAAGTCGTACGTAATATTCAAGTTTTTATCTCATTTAATAAGGAATTGTATTTCATATGAAAAGTTTTCGTTTCTTCAGTTACGTCATCGACCTTGAACTAAGAGATTAACGTCTTCCCATTCCTAAACATTTACCGTTTCGAAGCAATCGTAATTTCAATGACTCATATAGTGTAACATTTCTTTTTCCCGCAGCTGTTTAGTAATTAATTATTTTTTATGAGTATTCGAGAAATATATTTTGAAAGAATATGCTATGTTTTTTAGAATTGATGAAGGATCATGTATAAACTTATTTTTAATGGTGTATTTTATCATTCAATATATAAGTATTTTAAGTTCATTTTTGACAGAATTATTATGCTTTCTATTGAAACATGTGTTTATCCTTAGAATGTGCTGAAGGGATCCTAAAAAGATTTTATTTTTATTGGTGTAATAAAAAATATATATGAGATTTTTCTATAAGTGACTAACTTCTAATTGTTTGCTTTTTTCAGCAAAGAACTTTATATTCCTAAATTCTTTTTCATATCACAATAAATTTAATCACAGTTTCTAAACAACATTTATATTAATTTATTTTTTCTTTCAAATTCTTTTTGCATTTATTATAACGAAATGAGAACTGATATATCAAATGGTTTAAAAAAAAGGTTTTGTTTTTAGTTGAAATTAATGATTTGACTACTTTAAATTAAGCATTACGTATTTTAGCTCGCACTGTTGTCTTTACGCGTTACTGGTTTAAAATATTTCTAAATGAATAGAATTTGAATATTTCAATGTATATTTAGTGTATTTTGATGCAATATCATTTTAACTTCGAGAATTTTTGTAAATGCAAACGAGAATTGCCAGTAGCAACATCATTGTTTTTGTTTGAACGCGTGACAATTTTGTTTATTCCTTTGGTTACTAGCTAAACTTAAATTTAAATTTTAAAATGGAGTATCTTGGCAAAGGTCGACGCGAAGATTTATTTGTCTTAGCCACGGAATTAAATTTAAAATTCGATAAATCTATGACCATCGCCACACTTAAAGATCTAATTATTGGTAGGGAAGATTATGACGAAGAACTGACCAAAAACATACATTCAACGATTGTTGAGGATTGCAAAGCCAGAGAAGAATATTTACGCATTGAAGAAAGAAAAATTACGCATTGAAGAACGAGAAGAAAAATTACGCTTCGAACAATTGAGGTTAGATGAGCAAAAACGCAAAGACGAATTTGAGTTGGAAAAGTTAAGAATCCAATTAGGCTCTGATACATCCAAAGAAAGGGATACTAAATTTCTCGTCAAAGAAGTTTCAAAGTTTATACATCGTTTTGATTTGAAAGAAGACATCAGTCTCTTTATCTAAAATTATTTGAACGTCAAGCGCAGAGATTGAATATTGATCAAGAAAACTGGGTTCCTCATCTGTTAGGCTTGTTACCGACGGAAGTATCTCACATCATAGCGAGTGAGCCTGACGATAAAGCCAACTCTTACGAACACGTTAAAGATTTACTGCTGAAACGCTTTAAACTAACTCCAGAAAAGTTTCGACAACTATTTGTCACTCACCAAAAAGCACCTGAAAGAACATGGATTGATTTTTACCATGATTTAAAAACATACTTCAACGGATGGATAGATGGATTGAAGATAGATACTTTCAGCAAGTTATCAGATCTAATCATAACAGATCAACTCAAACAAAAACCTCCTTTTGAATTTAAAGAATATTATCTTGATGAATGGATAAATATGAACTTCCCTGTTAAATTAGCAGAAAAACTAGAAGAATTCGAAGACTTTAAAAGGACTCTGAAACAAAAATCTAGCAGTCCATTTGTGAAGAAACAAGAATTCAGAATCACAGAAAAGAATCGCAGATATGAAGCACCAGGAAAATTCGAGTATAACAGAAAAGATAAGAAGTTTCCAGCGTCAACGAATTACAACAAACATAACGAAGCCCCTGTTACCAAGTACGAATCTGTTCAAAGGTATCAAGACAGCGCTCAGAAAGGGTATTACAACAAAAATTACGAGAAATACTCAAATCACAATGCTTCCAAGCATGCTCAGACGAACTATTCAAAATCTCAGAAATTCAAAGAACCTCCAAAAGAAACTTGCACACTCATCGTTAAGGAAGGTTTACGTACTAAAAAGATATTTTTTGGAATGGTGAAAATCACGGCGCTCATAGAAAGTGGTAGTACCGTAAGTTTGCTTCGAGAAAATACGAGCAGAAGAATAATGGATCCAACAAAATTATCGAAGAAAAAGATGGTTCTCACAGGTATTGGTGAAGCACAAGTGACAACTATCGGTTCCTTTGAACATAAGTTCAAAATAGATGATGAAAATTACTCGTTAACTTAGCATGTTGTACCGGCTGATAAATTAAAATTCGAAGCAGTTATTGGATCAGATCTTTTGGAACAAGCATCGATAAGTTTTACTAAAGAAGGAGTTAAATTCAACAAATATGAGAATCATGCACAGCTTATGCAAATATCTGCTGAAAATCTTCAAGAAGAACTAGACCTACGTCATGTTGAAAATTGTCAAATCAAGAAGGAACTTGAAAAGTTAATTCAAGACTACAAGCCAGAAAAAACAGCATGTACTGACGTCACAATGAGAATTATTTTAAAAGACGAAGAACCAGTCTGTCAACATCCTCGTCGACTAGCTTTCACAGAAAGACAAGAAGTAAACAAACAGATAAAAGAATTGCTCAACGAAGGCATTATACGTCCGAGTTCTTGCGGAATATGCAAGTCCAAACGTAATGGTAAAAGAAAGATGGATCTTCGAGAATGTGCATTGACTACAGAAAATTGAATCAGAAGCTTGTGAAAGATAAATTTCCGTTACCTATCATCGAAGATGTTTTAGACACTTTGCAAGAAGCAGAGGTATATTCTACATTAGATTTACGCAATGGTTTCTTTCACGTCGATGTTGACGAAGATTGCAGAAAGTATACATCCTTTATCGTCCCAGATGGACAATTTGAATTCAATAAAGTTCCTTTCGGACTAAGCACAAGTCCAGGAGTTTTCCAACGCTACGTATCAAGTATATTTAGAGATCTTACTCGGAAAGGAATTGTAGTCAGTTATTTAGATGATCTCGTCATTCCAGCGAAAAACGAACAGGAAGGTCTAGAAAAACTTAAAATTATTTTTGAAGTCGCAAAGAAATACGGATTAGAAATTAAGTTCAGGAAGTGCCAATTCTTAAAAAAGAAAATTGAATTTTTGGGTCACATTGTAGAAAGCGGAACTATTAAACCATCTCCCACGAAGACACTAGCTGTCCGACTATGCAAAAAAGGAACTAATTACTCGCATAGCGAGATGGGTGCTACAATTAGAACAATTCGATTATGAAATAGAGCAGAGAGCTGGAAGTCGTATGAATCATCTTGATGCTCTTAGCAGTTTTGCGATATCTCGTAATGATGGTATGCAATGATACGTTTTTCGTTATGCTTTATATATTAACTTCAAACTTTCAAAAAAGCACAAGAGGAAGATGACAACATCGAAACATTTAAATCACTTCTAGAGAAGCAATAATCAAATGAATTTTTTTGAGCGAAATGGTATACTCTACAAGTACTTAAATGGTCGAGAATTAATTGTAACCCTAAAGCAATGCAAGATGAACTAATTAAATTGATTCACGAAAATGGTCATTTCTCAGTAGGAAAAACAGAAGAAAGTGTGAAACAGGAATTTTTATCCCACATTTATCCAACGTCGTTAAAAAGTAATAGTTAATTGTGTTCCATGATCTTAGCTAATGATGGGAGGCCGCCGGTGCCCAAGATACAATTGCAGTTTTATATTTGCCCTGTTTACAGGAAACGAAACATTTTAAATTTCTAAGGAATGTGGGTGCGTCGGGTTCAACGGACCTGATGGCCGGCAAGGTTATGTTCTTGCGCTCAATCAGGGTGGTAGCAAAGGTTATTGGACGGGGTGGTAGATTGGAGTAATGATTCCGTAGCGGATTCTTTTCGAAGTGATCTGGTCGGCTTTAAAAGCTGGTCGGAAGAATTATCGGGAGCTTTTGCTCCCTCTTACGTCTGCCAGAAAAAACCCTCCAGTCGGGAAGCGCACTCGCTACCCGGTCTGTAAACCGAGCTCACTCCCCTCTCTCAAAGCTAATAGAATTTCAATTTAGTTATACAACAATTTGTACATTTACTCAAATTTAATCATGGTTATTCATAATAAATAATTGTTATTTAAAGAACGGCCTTTTAATTTAGAGTACTGTTTCATGTCTTTATAGTAGTAGTGTTTTTAATTTTGTTAAGCCATGATGCGATGTATCTTACGAACGAACCTGGGAAATTAGGAAGGGGTATTTGGAAATAATCAATTAAGTTAAACCAGCGTCACATCATATTGGTGCCGTAACCAGTCGTCGGATTTTTTCTTTTTTTACATCATCTGATGTTGTAAATTTTCTTGATGGGTCACCGAAACAAACTTTTATTTGTGCTATTGTGTTTATCTATTGCTTGAATTTGATACTTGTGATTTTTTTTCTTGTAGTTTTTTTTGAGAAGGAGAAGGGTGCAAGGTGCAGCATGATGTCACAGGTACTGGTGCTCTTTATTTTTTTTTGTTTAACATTGATGTGAATATTTTTTTTCTATGCACTTTTTTACGCGAGAGCCGATTAGTTAAAAGTTTTATTTAAATTTAGGAGTTCATGAATTTCTTATACCCTGCACGAGTGCTGGAATTTTGTTTTAGTTAGAATTTAATTGTTTCCGTTGCGATTTAATCTCGCTAGAAATTTTGTCTTAATTTTTTTAAACATGCCACGTACACGACAATCAGACCCCTTTTTGACGCAAACGGCGTCCGAGAAATTTAATCTAATTGATTTGATCCCAGTGTATGACGGAGGTGAATCGTTAGGAATACGTAGGTTCCTAGAAAAAATAAATGATGTTGCGAATTTAGGCAAGTGGTCAAACGACGACAAAGTTACTATTTTGAAATTAAAATTAGCGGGAATAGCTGAAGAATTTTTTTTATCCGACCCAACTCACAGTCATTTAACAGAGTACAACGATATCGCTAGAATTCTTATTAAAAGATTCGAGAAGGCCGTCCCTTTATCAACACGTTTACAGTTATTTTCATCATGCATTCAGGGTTCTTCTGAGAGCGTGCAAGAATTCGCAGCACGCATCAACTGGGAACACAGATATTCTAGTCAGGAAATTCGGCTCAAAACACCGCGGTGAGGAACGCGAACGACCAACTATTACAATCGCGTTTCATAAGCGGTTTGAGAAATGATATTCGTTATTCGTCCTCACACGTGATCCCTTAAATTTAGACGAATCAATCAGCGCGGCGTTGATCGAAGAACAGAATATGAAATTAAACCAGATCTCTAATGACGAGAGATCTGGTTTGTCGCCCTCACAAACGGAAAATTTGGTCATTTTGGCATTGACGAATAATTTGGAGGAAATCAACTTAAGAGTCGGGCGTTTACAGGAAGCTAGTTCAGTTACGGCTCGTAAAACAGGTGGGGATCTTTTTAACAGAAGAGAGGCTGTTTTCAAATGTTTTTACTGTGGCATTCAAGGACATAGACAAGCGGAGTGTAGAAAGAAGAAGTGGGACGACCGTACAGCCAATTACCAGGCCCCCGGAGAAACGCCGCTAGCGAATTTTCTGTTTTCCGTCACCCGGGCAATCATTCTTTCGATCGGAGACATGTCCATTTCCAGGAATCGGCTTTTTGCGATAATTACGCAGCCCCAGACATTCGGCGAGAGGGACACACACGACTTCCAGGAATAGGGGTTCTCAACGCTATACTAGAAACGAAAATTTAAACTTCCGATGAGAAAGCCGAATTTAGATGTTTTACAATTGGTAGAAGAGCGGTTTTCTTTTATTAAATCTCGAGATAATATATTTGATCTACCAATAATAAGAGCTAGTGTGAAAGATCACAAATTCAGAATTTTAATTGTCACGGGTGCGTCCGTTTCTTTAATGTCAAATTCTTTTTTCACTCAAATAAAAAATGAAAACTTTAAGGAATTTAATGTTTCAATTCAAATTAAAGCAGTTAGTGGAGACACGGTAGAAATTATCGGGTGTTATGAAATACAATTGTCATTAGGGGAATTTCAATTTCAGCATATTTTTTTTATAACTAAGCAAGGGATTAACGATAATTATTGCGCTATTTTGGGATATGATTTTTTGAAATTATGGAATGCAGTTTTAGATATGGGAAAAAACCGTTTATTAATTAATAAATTTTCAATTCCGCTTATCCATTATTTGCTCCCTCAGCGTGTCGTTCAGAGTAACTTTATCCATGGATTTTTAAAACACAAAACGTGTGTGGGTTCCCATTCAGTAACAAATGTTCGTATCCATGTTGCAACATTACCTAATTCAATGTCATTGGCTACTATTCAGAGTACAGCAAAGTTAAAAACAAAAAACATTCATTTAACTACTTCGCAAATTAATATTGATCCACAAACAAATGACACCATTCTAGAAATTAGAAACGATTCAGATAACATAATCACCCTTAACAAAAACATGAAAATAATTACTGTCAATAATTATGAAGACTTGTCTACCGATTTTCCCGTTTCTCAAGATATTTTAGCCCCACTCACGGAGAAGGATTTTAACCTTTCAGGTTTGGACAGCAAAATAAAAAACAGATTATTTCAACTTTTAATTTCGCACTAAAGTGCTTTTGCTCGCTCTACGGTAGAATTATCTGCAGCCGCTACGGAGCATCATAGAATCAGTCAACAGCATGACTATCCCATTAAATGTCCGATTTACAAAATTCCATTTAATTTAAGAAACGAATTTCGACATCAGATAGCAGATTTAGAGAAGGCAGGGATTATTTCGAAATCTAATTCTCAGTATAATACTCCGGCCTTGTTTGTCAAACAAAAAGAAAAATGGCACCTTGTTTTAGATTTTCGGAAACTTAACGAAATAACTTTGACTCAAGACTTCGTTATTCCAACATTGGATGACATTTTGCATGAAATTTCGAGTTCAAACTATTTTTCGGCTTTAGACATGAAGTCAGCATTTAATCAAATTCCACTACACTTTGCAGACAAGCATATGACGGCATTCTCTACTCCCGACGGTGACAAATATGAATTCAATAGACTTTGTTTCGGTTTAAAAAACTCGCCTAAAATTTTTCAATCAATTGCACAGAAGGTCCTTGGAGATTTATTACACAACGGAGCCTTGGTTTATATAGACGAAATTATTTTATTTACTAAAACTATTGATGAACATTTTGAACTACTGGGTAAGGTTTTTGAACGCTTTGAAAGAATTCACTTAAAATTTAATCCGAGTAAATGTCAGTTTTTAACAAAGAGTTGTAAATTTTTGGGGTTTGTGGTAACACGCCGGAAGGTATTCTTATATATAAAGATAAGTCCGTATCAATTGACGAGTTTCCAGTTCCAACGGATCAAAAACAAATTAAATCTTTCTTAGGGTGTTGTTATTTTTATAGGAGATATATTAAGAATTTCGCAAAACGAGCACTTCCATTGACGAATCTTTTGAGAAATGACACTCCATTTGAGTGGACATCTGAAACACAGGAGGCATTCGATGATATTAAGAAAGCCATATTGAACCCACCGGTCTTGGCACTACCTGATCCGAACGCAGAGTTACAAATAACAACGGACGCTTCGTCTCGCGGCATAGGGGCAGTTTTAGAACAAAAATATCCTAACTCTGAAGTCAAACCTTTATATTTTTTTTCAAAGAAATTAAATCCTTCACAATCCAAATATAACGCAATGGTTTTGGAGTTTTTCGCGATATATACAGCATTAAATTTTTTTAGACCTTTCTTGTTGGGTAGAAAATTTAAGGTTTTTACTGATCATAAGCCTCTTGCAGGATTTCTTTCTAATAAAAATCCCTCTTGCAAAATTTTGCGTTGAAAAGTGGCTCTGGAAGAATTTAATTATGATATACACTACATCAGGGGCTCCTTAAATTCAGTCGCAGATCATCTTTCCCGTTGTATTAACAACATCACAATAGCTTTACCTGACTCTAAAGATCTTATTAAAATGCAACATGAAGATTATGTTTTAAGTACTATTATACAAAAAATTGATCAAAACGACGCTTGCCCACAAGTCAGCAACTATTTTATTAATGGGGAAGGTTTGTTATGTCATTTGTCCAAGCGCCCCTCCAGATCACCCAGGTCTAACACCACTAGAAAGCAAGTTTGCATTCCACATTGTCTAAAAGCTAAAATTATCGAATCTGTCCATTTAGAATATGGAGGCCATCTTAAATTTTTTTAAACATATCATCGACTCAGCGAAAACTTCTTTTGGCAGAATATGTACAAAGATACTAAAAATTTTGTTCGTTCTTGTACTATATGCTTATCTCGAAAAAACGCTTTTAAAATTCCGCCAGCACCTCATCAGCCAGTAGAACAAAGTAAAGAACCGAGAGAAACGTGTCATATGGATATTTTCGGTCCTTTAAAAACCACGCCTAAAGGTAATATATATATAGCTATGTTTTATCTATGATAGATGCATTCAAAAAATACATTCATATTGTTCCACTTCCGGATATTAGGTCGATTACGATTTCTAAAGCTTACTTTGATAATTACATTGTACACAGGGGTTGCCCACATAAATTAGTCGTAGATAACGCTACATATTTTAAGAGTTCCGAATTTGTTGAATTTTGCAGAGTCATGGGCATTCATAAAAGGCACATATCAAGTTATTCCGCTCACGTCAACGGGAGGGTAGAGAAACCAAATCAATCGCTAGCCAATATTCTGGCATCAATTTCGCAAAACTCAAATGATTGGGATGAGCAACTCCCGCACACCATGTTAGCATTAAATTCAGCGATCCATGAAGCTACATACACATCACCTTTTTTCTTAGAACATGGCAGGGATATTCGATTACCTTACACTTACGAGAAAAACTCCGACACACCACAAAATAAGTATGAATATGTCGAGAAACTTTTACCGTCTTTGGAGCAAATTTTCAATAAAGTTTTAAATAATCTAAAAGATCAGGAGGCATCGCATGTCGATTTGAGTACGAGAGCGACAAAGCAACATCATTACGATTACAAAATCGGGTCCTTGTGTTTTATTAAGACGCCTAATATTAAATCTAATTTATCTCCAAAACTCAAACCTAAGTTCGAAGGTCCTTACAGAGTAATAGAGCGTTTTTTCTAATGTCAATTATAGGGTTCAACATGTAGAACAATTGAGGAAGAGATTTAACCTTTTGGAGACGGCGGTCTTTTGAGAAAATGCCCTTAAAGACGGCGCTTCAGCGAACTTTACTCCTTTTCGGAGCTGATTTATGACACCATACATCGGCGGATAAAAGAAGCAGAGCAGTCGTTGATACCCCGCTGAATAGTGGGGATGTTCACGGCTTAGAAAGTCCCTTAACACAAATAGTCTCCCTGTCTTGGGGAAACATGTTTTCTTGAAGAATCCAATGTAGTAATTACTAATGTTTTCAGTTCAAGAAAATTCAAGAAATTACAGCACAAAACAGAGGTGATAATGTAAAGAATTTCATAAAAAAAATTAAACGCCTATATCATTGTAGGAAAAGGTGCAATAAACTAATCTAAATTTAATTGATTTTATTTAAGGAAAAATATTTATATTTTGATTTTCAATTAAACTTATTAAAATAGTTATAAAATGTTTTAAATTTATTTTTTATTCATATATATAAATGCTGGAATTTGATACACACCTGGTGTTAAAATTTAAAATAGTCAAATTAGAAATAAGAAGTAAATAATATGATTCTTCATAACTTGCACATAATTATAAGCAAAAAATACAAAAAATAAAATAAAAAGCCCAATTGCTGATCATGTCTCTTTATGTTATAATGCAAAAGTTCAGACTTTCTCAAATCGACAATAAAATGAGTTTAAAAGCTCTTACAAGCATCTGCATATCAATAAACATATTGCCATAAATCCTTTTTTGGAAACTTCATTGTTGCTCAATTTATAATTGTTTTTCTTTTTAGAACATGCCAGAAAAATCTTAAAAATTTAAATCCCTCTTAAGGATTTTCGTATATATCTTCCATAAAGAAATGAAAGATTTGATGTATATAATTGTCATTTTTTATTTTTCCATAATCCATTATATTATGATACATTAGAATTCATAGTACTCAAGGAATCCTAAGATTAAATCTACATTTTATTATAACAAGCATCTTTCAAAAAATAAAAATCTTTATTTTGATCTAATTCTTCTTATATATACAGAAAATTATGATAAAACATTTACTGTGCCAAATATATGAAATTAATAGCAGTTAAGTGTTTCGCATTATGCTATAAAATATGAATATCCTAAGCCTATAAGTGTTGGCCCTTGTTGGATAGTGCGACATTGTAGTCACTACATGTTTTTATTGTAAAATGGTCATGATTAGAGGATCCATTGTGTAACAGAGCTGATACGCATAAAATCAAAGTCCTTACGTTGCCGTGGTGTGAAAATAAGAAGTGGGGCTCTAGCTCGACTATTGTTCTCGTTACTTGATCGTCATTTAAATTACGAGGTCCGTCTTATTACTTTGACCCTAATAGAACTCGTAAATGAAATATTAATAATTTATCAATTTATATATACCTCGTGTTCCTAAAAATAAATTTTTAAATATACATTAGAAATTTAAAATTATATTTTTTCCAACATTAATAAATTGTTTTCATTAGTAAAAAAAGAGAAAATTCTTTGAATTCTTAGAATACTTGATAGTAAAACGCAAACAATAAGCTGATATCAAAGACTAAATATTATGACTACAAAACATATTTAAGTTGCCGAGGAGCTTCATGCATCTCGACAAACTTGTTTATTCAAAAGGATTATATTATTCTTATTTCTAATTAATTGTTTTTTCGAGTAAGGGTAACATATTGGGACTTCTTAATTTTTTTTTTCACTTTTGTACAAAAAAGGATATTTTTAGCCTTTGAATAATCCTTACTTTTTATTTAAAATTTCAAAATAATTGCATATTATTGCTTAAATTCTAAGATTACAGCTCTGATTTTTGTGCGGTAATGAACTGACTTTGTGTGTGAGTTTGTGCATAAGGGAGACGTTGATTATTTATATTTTAGATTGTTTTGATTTAACAATTTTATTTTAGTTACATTTAAATATATGCCTTCAGAATAAAATATAGCTACACCAAAAATGAATAAAAGTGATTTCTTCTGAAAGTTGCGCAAATCCGAGAGAAATGCACCACTTTAAATAAAATGGCAATAGTTTAATGTTCTTTAGATAGCCCGGCACCATTTGATCCACAGACCGGGGTTGCGGATCACTGCCCTAAGTGATTGGGTGCTTTTACCTTATCTCTCAAAATCTAACACAATATCAGTTCCCCGAAGAGGGTTACTTTCATTCTCCTAATAACGTTCGCCAAGTAGAATAGGACATTCTTGAAGAAGGGCTTGGTCGGCATAGTTTCTATTTATCCTATGTACGATAATTTCATTGAAAAGGAAATGCACTCTCTAAAGATTTATTACGGCAACAAGAGGAAGAATAGTTTTCCGGCTACTTGAAAGCAACCTTGGAATATTTACAAGAAGGCAGATGTGCACTTCAAGGTTTTATTACACCAAAACAAGACATAGGATAATCAACAATGACCAAAAACTAAAGCATCAACAATAATCAAGAGGGCAAGCATTCTTTATCGATATAAAAAGATTTTACAACCTGTTTTCATGCTCATTTACAAGAACCATCTGATTCTGTATTCAGAGTTTCAAAAGTTGAATAGCCTTAGAGCGCAAAAACGAACACTTTTTCTTTGTACTATCATACCTAAAAAGTGTGACTCACGAATAACTCGAAAAAAAAAAAAAAAAAAAAAAAAAAAAAAAGAGAACAAACACATTTTTTTTTACTTCAAAATATCTATCTATTAGACTACGTTCTGATTATATTTATTCTTCAGATAGATTTTAGAGCATTTTGCAAATTTTTTTGTAATTATTATTATAAAGGACACTTACTTTAATTTTTTAATCAGGAAATCCAACACTGTAGAACTTTCAAAGAATAATTGTGTAACAAAAGCAAGGATTTCATTTTTGCTTTTAAGGTTTTTGTATAAATCGAGGCTTTTTTTTCTTATGTTGAAGAGCTTGTAATATATGTTTTCTACAAATTTCAAAGAAATTATATCGGAATTAAGAGTTTCTGGTTCGAATACTCGACTTTTTTATACATCAATTGTTATAATAAAAATGTCGAAGTTAGTTTCGTGTGCGTTTTATAAATAAAGTCGAAGGATTAAAATGGATAATTTTAAGAATCTGTAACGAATATTTCTGTAATTTTTTGTTGTAAATATCTTTTCTTTTTTTTTTTGTTTTTTGTTGTTTATACACCATTAAAAATACGCTTTTTTTTATGCTTCAATATAAATTTTTTTTAAAAATTTTCATTCAGCATAACGTAAGATAACAGTAAAAATACGTTTCTGTACAGTAATACATTGTGTAATCTAGATATGTATTATAAATGTGAAAGTTTGTGAGGATGTTTGGCCGTCTTTCGCGCAAAAACAACTGAATGGATTTTAATGAAATTTTACAGTAATATAGAAACTTATACATCAGAATAACATATAGGCTATAATTTATAGCATAGGCTATAATTTATAAAGATATTGTGTGAAGTGTCCAAAATATAACGATATTTGTCAAGTAGGTAGGAAAAAATTCTGCCATTCCAAGCAATTCTGGCGTGCGCCGCAAAAAGCCCACGACAGCATATATATATCTTTTGTTTGTAAAGAAACCCCTTTTTGTTTTGGCTACGCATGGCGCTCGCTTCTAATTAATTCCTGTGATCAGCATAATCCCTAATTTTTTTATATTTCAGAATAAAACTAATTTTGAAGGGAGAGGCTGTTATACATCTCTCTTTATTTGAATGAATTTTTTATGATTTTATTATGCACATTTGGAATTAAGAAATTGATCTATTTTTCACAATAAATGCTTTTATCCGTTATGGTACTTAAAGTAAATAAACTTTCTCTTCCACACTACATCATTTGGACAAGTTTTCAAAATTTGTTTGTGTTTAAAATTAATTATAACGCTGTAATTTTAATTGAATAGGCGGATATTGCATTTTTATATAAAAATAATTATATATACTGTACTGTATTTTTGGAGTTAGTTAATATTAACGTCGCACTGTTAAGCTTTTTTGGCAACGGGACCACGTAATTTTAAGCCATGGTCAATGACGTGGATGACACCTGAGCTGGCACCCTCGCAAGTACCACACCGTCCAATTTAGAGAAGGAATATTCTACCAATACTTAACAGGAATATTCTTTTGAAAACGATTTGACTATTTATTTTAAGTGAACGGTGTATACAATTAATTTTACAGTGGAATATCTTTAATTAATTTATTAGCTCTAACGGATTAAATTTTCAAAGTGGAGTATTTTGTTTATGTATATCCCTTTAATTTTCAATGTAGTGATCCTGCAAAAAAAAAAAAAAATATATTGTATGAAAAACCGCAGTAAATCCTAATGCGGTGATAAAGTATTAACGTGCATCACTTCCCTACACGGCGAATATCTTACAAAGTTCTAATAAAGCTCGAGTTCTGACAGTAGCTAGACATTTGCCAACTTGATTCTATCGATAACATTTCACTATGTTTTCATTGAATCGCCATTATAATTTAAGAAACGGCATTGCTTGCGAATATTAAAATTTTAACATAAATAAATAAAGAAAGTAGTATTACACTTTTAGAAATAAATTATTTACACTATTTTTTGAGCGTTTATTACACAAAAACTTTTAACAATGTGTTACTTTTACTGAGCAGAGATCAGATCATCTTCTCCTCATTTTCTAACTCACAATCGGAATCAGAATCATCAAAAACTTAATCTTCTAAATCTGCTAAAACTTTCTGAATTTCATCAGTGGTAAGTCCCCTTTACGTTTAGGCATTTTTTTAAAAATCAAATTGGTTTAAAAATGAAATGATTAGGTAATCGAGATGACAAAATCGCTTGAAAATAACTATGTAACGCTAGTGAGAATTTACATAAGGGAAAAAAAAAAGAGGGATTTCAGATAAGGGTGAAAGAGGGAACTGTATTCTCCTTTTAAATACCAAAGAAACCGGTCAAGCAAATGATTTTCCAGGTTCTGTAATAGGCCTCATGCTGTTTCGAAAGCGTTAAGAGGGGAAAGCAGATACAACGGCCAGAGCGTCTTTTAAAGTCTGTCTTTTGGCCTTTATATCGGCCAGCCGTCCTCAAATGTTAACACACATGTCAATCGGATGATTCCATTTATTAAGGTATCCGAGCAACCTAAAACCATATATTTTTTAAAAATTGGCAAATTCTTTTATGACTGTATTTTATAGACATCATTTTATTAACTTAATAACAATACCAAGTACTTTATTTTCCTCCACCAGAACAAAAACTACAACGTTTTAGTAAAAGCAAATGCCATAACTTTACACGAGATGTCAAACTTTAAAATGCGTTTTACTCGAAATGTTTTTTCGAAAAAACTCAAACGGGGACCGCGATTGCTCAAAAAGTTTTGAAAATAATTAGCTGAAATTTTTTGCTTATGTTCCGCATAACAGTAGAAGTGTTTTGATCTTCAGTTTTATAAATCACTGTTTTATTTCAAAAAATTTGCAGTTCTTTATGTGAATATAGTCAATGTTTTCTTAAACAACGTATAATAGATAAAGTGCTCTAGTTTTTGTAAAAATTAAAAATATCTCTTATTGTGAAGGTCACTTCAAACAAACAACAAAGTAACACATCAAAAATTGAAAAATTGAGAATTTGTTCATAAAATCTTTGTACAGAGCGGGCCCCGTTTATGTAATTTTCGTACATTTTTACTACTTTTTCCCATTTTAATAATAATAATATTTTTTTCTTTTACTAATTTTAGGATTTTTTCGTTAAAATATACTAAATAAATAAAAAAAATCACAAAAGATTTCCATACCTCCTTTTTCAAAAAAAGTTGTCGCAAGCAGTCGGATACCTTAAGAGATTCTCATATTTGCACTTGAATAATTTAGATGATTTGCAACCAGACGAGACGGAGGTTAAGCGTATTGTTCCAAATCCACGGTATAATTTAAGGGCTCGTGCAGGCAATTCGGCTCATTAATGCACTTTCCGCGCTAAATTTTTTTTGAAGGAAACTGAATTTTTTTTTACAATTTTTACGCTTTGTCACTTAGAGAGCACACATAGAATGGTACCTGTCGCATTGTTGCACCTTGTTTTATGTCATGTTTTATGTTTTAGTGAGATCAAATTTTGTACTCAGTCATTTAATGAATTCCAGTTAATTAATGAATTCTTGCTCAATTTTTTTTATGCAATGTGTTTCATGTCTTGATTTGCGGCTTTAATGACATAATGTTGTATGTGGTTAATATAAATTTTAGCTCTAGATAAAATATTTTTATGCTGTGTGTTTTATGCAATATATTAAATTTTTTTGTGTAATACAAGTGTTATTCAATTTTTTGCTATGAGATTCATGTATGCACGTCAATTTTAATTTTATAAATTTTAAGCTTTAATCCAAGTTTGCAACAAAAATCAAATTTTGGGGTCTCTGGACACCTGTCATGAAATTTGAATGTTGTTACTATACATACATATTTGACATTTTTCATTTATTACATAATTTTGTGTTGCGATTATTATCTAGTATTTTAAATAATTTTTTCATACAAAAAGTTCCTTTATTGAATAACTTAGTTTATGCTGATTTGATTGTGTATAACTGTGTACTTTCTGGTTAAATTTTGAGTTTGCATAAAGATTAATTTTTTTTTGGTAGCGGCATTTTGTTAGAATCAATTTTATTGCTAAGTTGTGTTGGTGTATTAATTTTAAGTGCCTGTGTATTACTGAATTTATATCTTTGGAATTTATGCTTGCTAAGATATGGATAGAGGTGGTCGTTTGAATTTTCTTTTGTCCTTTAGAAATTATATATATGTTGAAACTTAACTTTGTTTTGCTCGGGTTGTTTTGTTCTGTCATATGATTGCTAATTTTAAATTAAAATTTTCTAGTGTTTCGGTTAAGTGTTTCAATGCTGATTCAATTATTGTTTTTTTCTTAGAGATTTGGAATTTTTTTTGTATGCTTAAGGCTTTAGATTAATTGTGGTTTGGTTAAATGAGTGTGCAGTCAATCATTGTGTCTCGGTTGTGTGCTAAACTGTACTAGGAATTTAATGTTTTGGTTCATGTCGATATGGTATTTTTTTGTTGTTGATGTTAGGTTTACTTGTTTTGATTTATGGTAGCGCGTGGGTAGATTATTGAATTGAGTGTTGATGTTGATTTAATTTTTTTTAGGGTTTTGGATTTTAATGGTAGTTCTGCATTGTTATTTGGAAATAAGTTTTTTTTGTCAGATAATGGTGTTGTTAAATTTTATGTTAGTGTACGCGTAGTCGTGTTAGCTTTGAGTTTGGTATTGACAAAGGAGGAGAATTTGGATGTAGTACTTGGAATTTTGAGATATTAAAGTGTAAGGAAAACAACCCATCTCACGCTAGTCGCTGTCCATTCATTTCGGGAACTTCGTGGGAGAGCTTTTCGTCCGCACCCTTTTTCGTCGGTAATTCCCCTTCCCCCGCAGGCGACTCGGCCCAAGGGTGGGACACTGCTTGTTAATTGGAATTCTGTTTGTTGGTTACTCCTTTTCGCAGGAACTTCCCTCCCCGCGGGTAGCACGGTTCAGGGGTGGAATTTTGGATGTCGGTTTCTCGGCGCCTTAGGAGGAATTTCCCCTTCCCCCCCTGCTGTCGCAATAGAGATTAGAAACTCAACCTTTTTTTTCTCTATGGAATTTCGTTCTCCCCCTTGTTGTTTAGTGTTTGTTCTTTCTTCGTTGGTGCTCGATGCTAAGACGTTTTTTTTCCTAGACGCAACAGCTTTTCGTTTAGTATTGTTGTTTTAGATTTTAAGTTGTTAATTTTTTTTGGTTTGTGAAAATGCTGAAGATCGGGTGTAAATTTTTTTTATTAATTGTTGAAGGAGTTAGATAAGTTTGAGTTAGGGATTTCGTGGAATATTTGAGAAAGTTATTTGAAGGAGATAGATAAAGTTTAAACTGATGAATTTGTTGAATAATTGGGAAAATTTTTTTATGGAGATAGATAAGTTTGCGTTCAAAGTACGTTGTAGATTCGAGAGTTGTTTTAGATTGAGATAAGGATCTTGGAAATGGAAAATTCAGTTGTGAGTATACGGTTTATTCGAGAACGTTTTTTTTCCAGGGTCAGATACCCAGTTTTTTTATATAGAGAGAAGGTTATTTTGAGTTAAGGTTTTTGGGCGAAAAGAAAATTGAGTTGATATAATTATACGGTATAATTGAGAAAGTTGTTTGATGTAGAGAAGGTAATTTGAGTTAAGGATTCTGTACGATTTCGAGTAAATAAGTTGACGAACATGGATAAGTTGAATTAATGATTGTGTGGTATATTTGTTAATGTTTTGGGATGAAGCTAGGAATGTTCGAGTTGAGGATTATGTGAGATTTTTTTGTAAATAAGTTGATGAGCAAAGATGGATTTTAGTTATTGGTATTGTGGAGAAGTCGATTAATTATTTGGAAGTTGTAGATAAGTTTAGTTAGTGTTATTGAGGTATAAGATATGAACGATCTGAGGTAAAGGCATTTTTGAATTATCGAGGAATCATTTTAAGGTTACTGAGAATTTTAGGTTGGTGTTATAGAATGATATTTGAGTTATTAATTCGATGATTTTCGATGAATTGAGTTAGCGGTATTGTTGTAAATCAAGGATCTTGTTTTTTTTCATGTTTGTATATTTGTTGCGCGTATAGTGAAACATTTTGAGTTTTTTTTATTATCTAGACTTGATACATTGTATTACATAGATTGTTAAAAAGTTATGTTGATTAGTTAAACGATATTTTTTTTCGAAATTATGTTTAATTATGTGTAGCACTTGCAATATTTTTTTTTAATTAAATTACTTTACTTTGTATGTGTCGCCTCATATGTCATGGGTCGCATTATCAATTTTATGTTTTTAATTTTTTTTTCTGAAATTTTAAACTGCATTTGTGATTTCTGGAATTCATTTCGCAAATGGAAATTCGAATGTATTGAATGTAGAAGAAATTTTCTTTTCTCTCAAATTTATTTTAAAAGTATTAATGGATATAGTTATTTTTTTTTACAATTGGATTTGCAAATTTTTTTTGTCCTGAAATTCATTCTGTTTCTTGTGCTGGCGTTTGTGGCATGCAGCAAATTGTTTGCGCAGGGAATGGCATGTGCATTTTTTTGCCTTTGTAAACATTGGGGATGCATCCTGATCACATGCACACTCATCGTTTGCAATTCTAAATTTAATTACAGTAATTTTTTTTTCTTAATTTCAAATTGTAACCAATGCTCGTAGTGAAATTTTTTAAACTCCTTAGGCTACTCAGCATTCTTAAAGGTTATAAATTTTTTTACCGTTTATACTACTCGTTAATTTAGAGATTTTAATTTGCAAATCTGAATTAATTACATTAATTTTTTTTAAACTTCCATTTGTAACCAATGCTTGTAGTGAATTTTTTAAAATTTCTTAGGCTATTAAGCATTCTCGGAGGTTATAAAATTTTTTCCACCTATGCACACCCATCGTTTCAATTTCTAATTTTTTACTTTAAATTAATTATTTTCACGAAATATTGTTATCAATGCTCTTAGTGAACCATTGCAATTTCTTATGCTTTGAGTATGTCGAGGATTCAGTTAGTAATATTTTGTTGGGGTCTGGGACATTCACTTCACATTAGTCGTGTCAGGATTTCGATGTTAAACGATTATGAGTTGTCTGTTTCTGGGTGTCACGTTTGAATTGTATATAGATGTTTTCACTAGTACTTATTTCTTATCAGAGTATTTTGTTCAATACTCCTATGTGTGGTTATTGTGAGTAGCGCAGTTGTTAGATACGCAAATTTTGAATTCTTTTTATGTGTTACTCTTCTTAATTTTTTTATATTATTTAGTGGCACACGATTCTTTGTGATTATTCAATTATTTCTATTTGTCATTTTGTGTTTGATGTCTTTGTGAATTGTTTGGGTGACCCATTCAGCAATTTTTTTTCTCTTCGTACATGTATTTAAGGAATCCGACTACGTTGAAAACGTCATTTTCGGTCAAAAATCACATTTTCTTTTTTATTTGATATTTTTAAAATTCAAACAATTATCTTTCTAAATCTGCCTTTGTGTTGTCTGTGCGATAATTAGAAAAAAAGTTACAGGTGTTTAAAATATTATTACAGCGGTGAAATTGAAACCGGAAGTTTACTGCTTCACATGCTTTTTACCCATAATTTTTGCAATTTCAACCCATTATAATTTTAAAAACAATTTCTGGCATTTTTTAAACTATTTTATTGATAGGCAACAATTTCAATCTTTTAATTGGACTTTTGCGATTGGCAACATCTGTTTCTTCTGACCTCATATGTTTTTGTTTTGATTTGAATCTTTCGAATGTTGCTCGCAAATTTCTTCAAAAACCTGATTTTTTTTTTTGCTTTAATTGCACAATTTTTAATTGTTAATTGTTTCTGAACATTCTGCTTTTGATATTATCAAAATTGAATCAAATTAACCTCTTGAAAACGCAACTATGCTGGTGAGACATTTTCAAAAACAGTGGAAGTGTTGACTTGTAATGTTCTTGACTTGAAGTGCTCAAATTTGTAATGAACGAAAACTGGGATAAGTAAAGGTATTTTTACAGAACAAATAATGTTTTAGTGGAACATTAAGAAGTAATAGAATATTTTATTTAAATTGGGAAATGTGTTTTCAAGTTTGTGTTTCTCCAATTGTTTTGAGAACAATCTGTACCTGCATGAAGATTACATGTTTGGACTGACTTCTAATGTGACTTGAAAAATGCTCCGATTAAAGTTTTATCGTCCTTTTTTTCAGCTACTGAAAAGCTAAAAAAGCAAAGTGTTATTAATTTGCAACCTATTTTTAGAAGGTGAGTGATTGAAAGATGATATTTACCTGTGAAAAGCTATGTGCTAAGCTGAACTGGCCTTGTATGACAAAAGGAGCATTTAGACTTTGTGAAAGAAAGTCTTGTCTGTGCTGCTACACCAACGGCTAAAGATGCCATGAACGACACTGCTTTTTAAGCGAAAAGCATTATAAAATGTTTCAAAATGTCAGTTGAAGAATGTGGAATATCCGTTGACGGCAGAGACACATGGACATTCATCGCTAAATGTGGTTTCTATAGAAACTTTATACATTGACACTGGGAAATTCTAGATTTAGAAATGTTATCAAAGTTTTTTAGAATTCTATAAGTCCAGTCATACATGCGTGTTCCTGCAATCATCTGGGATTTACTTCAAACATAGTGCGTACAAAATCTTTGTATGTTTTTGCACTACGAAATCTTAAAAATATGTATTTCTTTTGTGATGGTGATTCCAAGATACTTTTCTGTTAAAGATGTGTATGGTGTCAACAATGTCATCATATGAGTGCATAAGATACTTTTAAGAAAGATTGAGTAGTCGGAAAAGAAAAATTTTAAAAAAGGCGAGAAAACCTCGGTGAGAAGGAAAAACTTATCAATGTTATGTTTAATAAAATTCTACACTGTTTTAGCACTA
Organism: Trichonephila clavipes; assembly: GCA_019973935.1. Classification (NCBI taxonomy): domain Eukaryota; kingdom Metazoa; phylum Arthropoda; class Arachnida; order Araneae; family Nephilidae; genus Trichonephila; species Trichonephila clavipes. Next base: position 398,714 of record BMAU01015568.1, read on the forward strand.
ACACCAATCACGCCAAAGCTATGCTAAGTGCTACAATAGCAGTATTTTTTCACTGTTGCTCCAACAGGGAGAAACCCATATATGGGCCGTGCCCGATTTGAGCTGAGAACTGGTGTGACTATCAACGAGGAAACGACACCAGAAAACAATAAACAGAAAAAAAAAAAATTGTATGTATTTCTGTGAAACTTTAAAATATTGTTAAACCTGTGTACACAAAGCAGAGTGATAAGCAGTTATTATAAAATTGCCTCCACGGTAAGACACAAATAAAAATGTATCATTTAACGCCTGTTTGTGGCAAATCATTTTGAAAGAAACTTGTATCGAGCTAAAACCATTTTCTTTGGGTACCCATATATTACCGTCATTATTTTTAAAAAGCTTTCATTGATGTGTTAGGTATTTTGAAAGCATTTGGCATAAATGCAGGGAATTATATACTGCGTGATGAGAGATTTGTTGACATCTTTCGAGTCGGTGACTCGAAACAACATTTTTTGCCTTTTTAAAATCAACCAGAAAAAAAAAGAGGCCCAAAGAAAGAAAAATTTAACAAACTTCCAAAGAGTGGGAGTGTCACTTATAAATCGGGAGAGTTTTGGTGATATACTTGTCGTATTTTGTTTTGAAATTGATTTTATAAAGTTTAAATGCATTTTTCTCAAAACCATTTTTTTGTAAATTTCATGATATTTCAAACATGATATCTAAAACATTATTAGAGATACTTGTATGAAATTTTACACAAATGTTATTATTGGTATTATCTAGAGAATGACCTACAAGCTAAGAAATTGAACAATTTTTAGTTATTTTATAGTTGTATTTCTTTCTGAAAGTTACGATAATTTGATTGAATTTCCTAGTTCGCAAACTCGACTGGCCATAACTTTTGATTCAAAAGAAGTAATTTAACACTTGTAGGTCATTCTCTAGAAATGTGTTTTAAAAATGTATTGCAGCAATATTTTATGGAAAATATAAAATATTTTAAAAAATAGAGTGTTTGAAAAAATTCCAAAATTTGATTAAAATTTCTTTAAAAAATTTAATTTTTGCAAATTTTTATGTACATATATTATTTCTAACTGTACTTTTTATTATTGTGTATAAAAGTGAAACTGAAAATGTAAAAATATTAGGGATTTTTTGAAAACTTAAAAAAAAAGTCTCCGAACGTAGTCGGATACCTTAATTGTAGTTGTTAGTAGGTAATTTGTTTTTCTCTACCCTTTCGCAACGTTTAAGGAATTAGGGTTAACATGCAATTTTCTTGTTGGGTTTTTTTTTGTGCAAAATAGAATTTTTTAGACAATGCTTCTTGAAATATTTTATGTTGAGTGATTGGAGGATGAGATGGGGACCTCGGGTATCTGAAAGTCCTGTGGCAGAGTGGGAAAACTTGTTCTCCCTATTTTACATACTCTACTGATGCTGGCTCTCCTACGAGAGTGTTCGTGTTTTCTCTCTTTCAGGATATCAAGCCATGGTTGTTTCAGGTGCATTGGATCTAGTTGTATCACGAGATTAACCCCGTCAAGAGTCAGATTTATGGATGTTCCCCTTGCACCATGGGCAGAACCCTTACAGGATTCAAACAGCACCGGGTTACTACTACAAGACCGATGAACTGTTACGCTGTTTCAACAAGATTACGACGCTCCAGACATTTTTTTTTCTCTCTCCCATCAGGACGTGGACAGCCGTTCGTGACCAAGAGTCCGTGAGTGCCTGTTGAAAGGAAGACGAGTCTGTTGGAACTGCTGACGCTATTGCATTTTGTATTTACATTTGCTTCACTGAAATTTTTGTGTTTCTTTATTTCTAGTTTTGTTAATCTGAAAGAGGGGAGGAGTGATGGGAGGCCGCTGGTCCCCAAGATACAATTGCAGTTTTTATATTTGCCCTGTTTACAGGAAACGGATTTCTAAGGAATGTGGGTGCGTCGGGTTCAACGGACCTGATGGCCGGCAAGGTTATGTTCTTGCGCTCCAATCAGGATGGTAGATTGGACGGTAATGAATCCGTAGCGGATTCTTTTCGAAGTGATCTGGTCGGCTTTAAAAGCTGGTCCGGAAGAATTATCGGGGCATTTTACTCCCTCTTACGTCTGCCAGAAAACACCCTCCAGTCGGGAAGCGCACTCGCTACCCGAGGTCACCCCACCGTCGCTCACTCCCTCTCTCAAAGCTAAGTAGAATTTCAATTTAGTTATACAACAATTTGTACATTTACTCAAATTTAATCATGTTAATCATAATAAATTAATTGTTATTTAAAGAACGGCCTTTTAATTTAGAGTACTGTTTCATGTCTTTATAGTATTAGTGTTTAATTTTAACTTAAGCCATGATGCGATGTATCTTACGAACGAACCTGGGAAATTAGGAAATGGGTATTTGGAAATAATCAATTAATTTAAACCAGCGTCGCATCACTAATAAGAAAACTGGCAAAAAGGAAGGGTTTTTGAATCCTATTTCTAAGGACAGCATTCCTTTAAGTACGTACCATGTTGACTTCATTGGTCCTTTACCCTCCACAAACAAAAGTTATCAACACATTTTCACCGTAGTAGACGCATTTACCAAATTTACTTGGCTATATTCCGTCAAAACTGTGTCTGCTGAAAGTGCCCTCGAAAAACTAAAACAACAGCAGAAAACCTTTGGTAATCCCATCAGAATTATCTCTGATAGAGGTTCAGCGTTCACTTCAAAATTATTCAACGACTGCTGTGATGAAGAGAACATTCAACATCTACAAACAGCAACAGGTGTTCCTCGAGGAAACGGACAAGTTGAACGAATTCATCGAACTTTGATTCCAGTTCTCACCAAACTATCATTAGACGACTCAACGAAACGGTACAAATGCGTCGACAGATTACAAAGAATACTAAGTAGTACTCTAAGTCGCAGTACAAAATGGACACCATTCGAACTATTAGTGGGAATCAAAATGCGTAACAAGGAAGACATCCTAATCAAAGACTTACTTGTAGAAGAAATGGCGAAAGAATTACTAGAACAACGCGAATTTTTAAGAAACGATGCAAAAAAGAACATCGAAACCCTACAGTCTGAAAATAGAAAGACATATAACAGAAGAAAGAAAGCTTCGTTATACAAAGAAGGTGATTTAGTTGCCATCCAAAGAACCCATTTTGGAGCTGGACTGAAACTAAGACCAAAGTTCTTAGGCCCTTACAAAGTTACAAAAGTTAATTCCAAGGATAGGTATGAAGTGGAAAAGGTTGGTCAGCACGATGGACCGAACTCAACCACCACCTCAGCTGATTTGATGAAACATTTTTATGCTTAATTGAATTTTTTTATTTGTTATTATTTTTAATTTTTCTCATATCCCTCTTGAGAAATTAATAGATGTTCTATGGTAACACTCGTTTCCATTAATCATTTTATATTCACTTGTAACATTTATTATATTTTCGTATTATTCATTATCTTTCTATTGATGCGAAGAATTTTTTTATGGTTTAGTTAATTGTAGATCACAACATAGAATATTTTGTTTTTATATGCTTTTTATTTTAGGTCCGGAATTGTGAATATTTTAGGTATACATCTTTTCATCTGTAATATTTTATTTTATTATCTTTAAGAATCGTATTATTTGTCTTTATTGCATCCACATTCCAATAATCATCAAATTTATAGTTGTAACTAAAAATAGTTTGTATTTAAACTGTCAGGAGAGGGTGATTTTGTAGGATTTTCCTTTTGAAACATTTTGTTAAAAGGTTGAGTCATATCCTTTTCAGAGGACCATAAATCTCAATTTTATTTATTACTGCATTCCGAAGCAGCGCCATCTAGTGAGCTTTCGTAGCTTCGGCTTGAATAATTTTTCGGCAGAGGCCTACTAACCACTGCTTGTTCAACACGTCGCGTCTTTACCGCATTTTCGTGCCCTACGCGGCACCACCAGTCCTAACATCCAAGAATGAGAAAGGTTTATTTCCCCGTCTTCTAAAGGTATAACTCAAATTTAATTAACCTAATTCCTGCATGTCTTTCTCTTTGTAAATATCCCCTTTTGTAAATATTTTCCTTTAACTTTAAATAAATTCTTTTTTACTTAAATGAAGTATCTGTGTTTAAATGACTTTGATTCAATTAATTCATCACTCACCCTTAAATACTTACCCCTAGACAAACCACCTCGCCAATCTAAAATCCCGCCTTCCGAAGAGTCTGATTTTTATTCGAAGATTTATTCGGACTCCCACATACATGTATGTTCCTTTTTATTATAGGCAGTTTAAGGTCATTCCAATATAAAGTTCCTGATTCACAAAAAGGCATTTAAAAAATTTAAGTCTATATATTTAAATTCCTGGCTAGTATGTAATGTTCAATATATATGCTCATTTTTACTGTAGGTTTTAGATCCACAGGCTGTGAAAACTCCAGATTAACAATGTATTTATAATAGTTGATTTAAATAAATAAAAAATGATACATTTGAATTTTTGCAAATGGGTAACTGTAAAAAATAACCTGGTTATATGCATAAATTTAAAGTCTCAATAGTAATAATATTGAAACTTAAAGTAAAGATTTCTTAACGAATAAACTCGTATCTTATTTGCTATCACTTCCCCATTAAAATAGTTGTCATAATAAAGTTCAGTCATGTTTCATTATAAATATTGCCAGTGATTTGCAAACAAAAACTTTAATATATTTTTCCAAAAGTTGATTTTGTTCCCTATCCTAAAGATACCTATTTGTAGAGGTCCAACTGAATTCAGTTTTCTGTGGCTGCTACCTTGACATGGTGGAGAAGCTTAAGTATCATTTGAAATTTCAAATGATATAACTAAAAGCAGTCTTAAACTAAATGATTCACAATAAATTGTCAGTTTATGAAAGCTAATTTAAATATATATATATACACATTCTCTGTATTTTAACGTATTGCTCTTTACTTCTAGAAAGAAAAGATTTTTTTAAAACTTAGATACACTTATAATTCAAATATTTTATGTTTGGTCTTCTAAAAAAGGAACCTTAAATAAAATTTCTATAGTTATTCTAAGTTCTTTTTTGGTCTCAAACTACTTGATCAGTATTAAATAAGTCTGAGTTTAGCATCTTCCTGAATTATGTAAATATGTCAAATTATATGAAGCCTACCACAAAATGTAAACCTAGCTCTATAATGTCAATAGAACAGTGTTTCTCAAACTGTGGAGCGCCCCCCCTGGGGGGCGCGATGACCTTACGAGGGGGGCGCGAGCATATCGAAAATAAAAGATTTAAAAAATAATTAGTTTACTGGAATGAATTAAAACAAAATACTTTCAGACATAATAAAAAAATGCACTATTACTCTGATATAATTTATAGGCGCACGCGCGCGATATTAAGTCAGAAAAAAAACTTCTTCAATAACTAATTAGCTATCTTTGATCCTATAACCAAATAAAAAAAACTTTTATTTGATTTGCTGTAATGCCATGATGAGAGATTTTTTATTACGCATTTTTTTTAACCTAACATACTACTCTTTCTAAGAAAAAACAGATCCCAGAATCAAAAAAATTTAGGAACATAAAAAATTCATCACTGTCATTATTTTTGAAATACTGCACATTATAGCTGTAATCTGTTTGACCTTCTAAGTTAATGGTACAGTTAGTTATGAACCCTCTCTTATGTGTTCTTAGTTGCGCTTTTTTCCATGCAAAAGATTTTTATGATATTTGGAAAACCACGGAGAGCACACACACACACACACATACACACAAGCACATGAAGGATTACTTGGCCAAGACATATTTTTATAAATATTCTGAACATATGAAGCATAACGAAAAACGTTTCACGCAATTTTTTTAGCAGTAATATACATATTATCATAATGAATATACTTTTTCCCGGAATTGGTCGCGCGGGACACACAGATTACGAAATCGTTAATTCTGGCAAAACTGTTTATTTATTACCAAAGAAAAATTGAAAAGTCCTTGAAAGTAGGTAAGTAAACTTTCTCTTAATTAAATTATTCACTGGAATCATGATTTGTATCGCACAATAAAATAATTATAAAAAAAAAGGATTGGGATGACTCAATAACCCCGACCGTATCGAGTGCGCGCGTGCTCCCGGATTAAAACATGTTGAAGTCTTTTCGCTTGAAAAATTAAAAATAATACATGTTTTATATTATTGATCATTATTTAACATCAGTGGCGCACACAAGGGGGGGTCCGGACCCCCCAAAGCCCTTGATTTTTTCCGATTGATTATAATTCTAAGTTTATAGTATGCAAAATTTAATTAAGTATTTGTTATTAATGATTAATTTTATTAACTAATGCTAATTATTTAGTCAAGAATTAGTTTTTTACTGTGTTTTGTTCCCAGAAATCGATAAAATCAAAAGGAACCTGATACTAGATTGATGAACTTTCGACCCCGGACCCCCCCTTGAAAAATTCCTGTGTGCGCTACTGTTTAACATCAATTATAAATGCTAATTCTGTGAGGCTTAAAATTACAATTTGCTTAAAACTAATTATAATTTGAGCAACCATTTTAAAAAATCATTTTACGTTTTTGTAAACATTTTGTCGAGCACTTGGCTTTGCTTCCCTTACAATTCAGCTATTATATCAATAATGTTTTATTTTCTTATAAATGTGTGTGTGAACTTGTGCAAAGAGCGGGCACTTCAGCCGGTATACTTTTAATTTATCAGTGCTGCACAGAATATTTTATAACTAATTAATTAATACTAAATTAAGAACAAGTTTAATAAGTATTAATGACGTCCATGAGCTTGTCTTGGAAAGCAAAGTTTTTATAAGGAATGCTTATGATTAGAAATTGACCCTCTGAGTTCTTTTTCTATATTTTGTCTTCTAAGCAGCTACCGCATTTTGCAATATGTTCAATTGAGATATTAGAGAAAGGAAAAATAACATAATAATTATCCTATTATTTTATTTATTTTGCTTAAAAGTAGTATACAAAATTTTTAATACTTATGTTACTAATTTGTATGGTTTATAATTAAGATGGCCTATTGTAGCTTTAGCGTCAAATTGCATTATTATTGCATTCAGTACATTATTAATGTATAAGGGGGGGCGCGAAAAAAATTGTGATCGAAAAGGGGGGCGCCAGTATTGAAAGTTTGAGAAACACTGCAATAGAAGTAGAGTAAGTTATCTCTCAAAAAGGTTAACACTTACTTCTAAACCCCATAAAAGCAAGAACTGGTTCAAAAGAAAGCATGTAAATAAAAATAATTTTTAATAAAACACCAGTAAACAAAAGCTCTTCAAACCTAGTTCATACACAAAATGTTTCCATCAACCATGAATTGTTTGATTGTGTTTATTTTTTACACTTTTTAATAATATTTGACTTGTGTTTTGATATTAAAAAAGTTAATATAACTTATTAAAGAGAAGTCTAACATTTCAGATGTAAAAAAAAAAAATTCTGTTGCATTATCATTTATAATATTTTTTTGGTGACAATCACTTATAATTTCCAATTTTTAGAGTAATCTTAACACGTTTTTATCTTTTCAGGAGAACATTAGTTAATCTTCTGTAGTAATTTATTTTACATTAACCTTGTGCATTTATTTCTCTTTATGAAGGGTCATTAATTTTCTCGTGTGTTTCTGATTAAAACAGTAATAGTACAGATTAAGACAGTCTTAATTGTGTATGTAATACTATTATTTTTCAAATTTTAGGGGGCAGTTTTTAAATAACCAGATGAAAGACTCAAAATTTGAAAGACATTTTCTTTTTTGAAGGACAATCAATTATAAGTAATTAATTGAAATTTAGTAAGACATTCTAGTCCTTGAAGGGAAATGTGCAAAATGTACTCGTGAACGAAACACATTTAAAGCATAAAAAAATAATAATTTTGAGAAAAATAATAAATACATTGAAAATAGCTTAACACATGATTCAAAAGACTGAAAATTATTTCGCGTAAAAGGATATGTAAAGAAAGAAAAAAAACATTGAAGGGATTGTGTTTTGATCAGCACAACGCTTCTTCGTATTTACATTGCCATATATTTACTCAAAAAATACTTAAATGATGAAAGTTTATACCTTACTTTATATTAGGTATTATAAATAATTTTTAGAACATAATGAATTCAAAAACTGGATCATTTATCTTATTTATGCCGATTGATTTTGAAACAGTTTCCCATTTCTCTAATTTTGATACATGTTCATAATTATTTTATGCATAAAGTTTATAACTTTGGAATAGTATAACATATTTCATGACAAAATTGCCGTGAGCTTAAAATAAACACCCAACTTTCTAAAAAAATGTTTTAATAATATCTTAACCACTTAAGATATATAAGTTGAGGAATTATTAGAGAACCTGCTTCCCGCAGCGAAGCGCAATCTCCTTTCATGAATAACTGGGTGGGTACATGGGTTCAAACTTTTCTCTTAGCCCTTTGCTGCATAATTGTATGATAATGAAGTGCGAGAATTAAAAAGTGAAAAAATTATTAAAAAATAAAAATTTGCAATGTGTGTAGTTAAATGAAAATTTAAGTGTGAGTGTGATACCAGAAAAAATTAATGGTTATGTTGGTGTGTCCTGTTTGCGAAGTTATAAAAATAAGTAGTTTGTCCACCGTGAAGCAGACTTAAATTAGGTGTAGCGAGAAAAACCAACCGGCGCGGAGCAACCCGCTCCGTTCAGAGTCGCCTCGTCTGAAGTTCGTCCAAATCGGACGTCTATTTAAGTTCTTCTGAGTAAAGCAACTGAAGAGAAGCTACAGCTCATATACGCTGAGTGTCTTTGGGAAACAAAATTATATGTAATGAGTTGTACAGAACGAAACTTTTTTTGTATAATAATTTTCTCCATCGGACATCCATTGTTCCCATAATAACCGAACTTTCGATTAAAATATCTAGTTATTCCGACATCTAAAGGCTGTAATTTCTTTTTCAGTCTTTCAGGCATTAGTCGCAGGTGGTGACTTCAGGCCCTTTTTAACATTCTCCCTGAGGTGTGCTTCATCGAGTCCATAATCATAAAGATTTTGGCTGCATTTTTCCAAATCAGCCTTGTTTTTTTCTCCACAATTGAATATTTCATTCATCAACGTTGGACAATCTTGCAGTTTCCCGATTTCCTCCTTTGGTAGCTTTTTCTTTTACGTTTAGTTCAAAATCAGTGATATTTCTTTCAAAATTTTGTCAGCTTTTCGGATGGAAAATGTTTTTTGTCACATTATCTGCGGCGGCGTGTAATACGCGCAACGAAATTTTAAACACATAATCACACACACACATAATCACAATTCACATAATCCACGGATTATATATACAGGAAAATACGGTACGTTTTATGTCGTGTAAGGAAATATACCTAATGGGGAAACCGCCTTTCGTATTTGGATAAAAGGGGTAATGCATCTCGGCACCATGCCTCTTAGGTGATGTGGAAATTGGTGCGAATAAACTAAATTCATGCAATGTCATATGCTACATTTTATTACATTTTATTGTAGAACATTTCTGCATAGTCATTATTAAATGTTAAAATAGTGTACAACCAAAAATAGTTGTATATCCAAACATTCATTTTCATTATACATACATAAAAGAAGAAAAACAGAGAAGGATACAAAAGCTGTATACAATCCTCTACTCAAAATAGTGGTAGTTCTTTGTTCATCTTAAGTGTGTTTTGTTTACTTCATTGTGTCTCCCTCCTTAAAAATTTTGCTCCTATCACAATTTGCAAACTCATGTATGCATATGTATTAATATTGTGAACACCACCTCAGTCAACTGATTTAAATACCTATAGATCATATTTGGAGAGAGCTCGAAGTTAGATCAAGAAGACAAAAACAAAATGTGAACATAATAAGGTGTCGCAATAGAATTTTTATTAGTAAAACATTACTTTTGAATATTTATAACTGTTACAAATCACAGGTAGATAGAAACTTACTTTCAGGGAACACATTTAAAGTGCACATACATGACTTATTCTTTTGATAGTTTTCAGCAAAAACAATAGCTCATAAATACATCAGTTTATGAATTTTAATCTTTTATTGTAATGAGGACAATTTTCTAAGAGTGAAATATATTTACTAGATTTATGTTATGGTTTCCACTCAAATGTACAAAATTTGAAATTACCTGTGTAAAAAAGTTGACCAAACCTTTATATAGTAAACATGAAACCTAATGATGCCAGTTTCCTTATACAAATGCAAAATGTATTCTGTGTCATTTTTTTCTTTTGTATTGTATTTTTGCTGATTCCTCAGCATTAAAAATAATAATACAAAAAAGAATTTGACTAATATTGGAGCTTGTTTTTTTACCTGGTGTACTTATGTACTGAGTTTTAAGCGTTGATCTAGAAAATTGGGTAACTTCCATCATTATTATTGTGTTCCAATGTGCTCAGGGATGGTTTCCACTATTGGCTGTATATTGTGGCATTTGGCAGTCTTTTAATCTGATGAAATTGGTTACCGGTATATGTAAGGAATTATAAGTATATTGTATGTATTTATGTTTAATCCATATTATAAAACAACACTTAATATCAGCCTATCAATTGTTTTTGATTTAGCAAAAACAAACCACCAAATGCTGCAATGTACAATCAAAAATGGTAAAACTTTCCTGTGCATACTTAAATATAATAATCTTATTCATAAGTTGTCTCACCTTTTTTCAAGTTTATTTCAGAAATTATTAAAACTTGGTACCTTCTAATAAAGAGAATTGTATTTTTTTTATTTCTGTTTGAATTTATTTAAAATTTGTGTTTCTGAAATAAAAATTTTGTTACTTAACTAAAATTTAATTTGTATCGTTACTGTTTTCAGTTATATTCTAAGTGAGAAAATTTCAGCATTGCCATATATTAAAATGGTGTAAAATATGGTAAATGGGATTCCAGACAAAAAAAACCCAATTAAGAATCAGATTATTATAACAAATTTTATTTTTGTGTTTGTATTGCTGTGTTTTAACATGTAACATTTATGGAAAAAAATGATGTATTGAAACATTCATTATATATTAAAAAGAAAAACATGCAAATCATGCATTCTTTACCATCCAACATACTAGTGGTAGTACTTTTTCATCATACACGTGTATTTTGTTTACTTCATTGCATCTTCTTTCCCAAAGAATTCTGCTGATTAAATTAAAATATGTTCATATAAAAAAATTTGCAAACTCGTATATAATACTTTAAAAAATCTACAATTTTAAATAACTTGTATTGAACACACATACCTTGAATTTAAAAATTTTTGTTATTTATGTACCTTTAGTTAATGTTCAAGGACCAGCAGATGTTTCTTTTGGGCATATTAGCAGTACTAAAATTTTTTTTGCCTTTTCACAAAAATTTGGTGTAGACCAGTGGTTCTCAAACTTTCACTACTGGCGACCCAATTTTCAATCATAATTTTATCGCGCCGCCCCTAAAAAATACAATAATAATGCATTTTTTTGGGGGGGCGCTAAAGCTACAATACGATCATAATTATAAACCGTACAAATTAACAATATAAGTATTAAATTTTGTTTATATTACTTTTAAGTAATATATATTTTTATTTATTTATTTATTTTTACTTTTCAGTTCGATTCACTATGAAAGCGTATTTTTTAGTTTGTTTTAAAACTATAATTTATTTTATAATTATTTTTACTATACACTATAAAAATCACAATTCCAGTGAAGAATTTAATTAAGAGAAAATATACTTATATACCTACTTTCAAGGACTTTTAAATTTTTCTTTAAAAATTTGAAAAAAAAATCCAATAAAACAAAAGGAAATGTTCCAAATGTGCGTGTCCTCAATAAAGGACATAAATCGTAGACATTTTTCGCTAACAACACAGGAACGTTATTTTCCAGCAAAACTGTCATAATTTGTTCGCGTTTTTGTAATTTTGCTGTCGTTTGATGATCTACAAATAACATTTAAACTTTTTCTTCCTTGTGTCTTTTTGACAAGGCGAAGTGCTACATTATGGCTTCATAGTTTTCTTCATAGAGATCTTTAGGCAGCATTTGAAAAATTCAAATCAACTCAAACGTTTCATATGTTTCATATCTAACGTTTTTCTGATATTACCTTTCGCTGTGTGTGTGTGTGTGTCTTGATTAATATGCATTATTTCAGTAGGTTCTTCAATTGCTTGACCAGTTTCAACTTCCTTCAATAGGGATGGATCACAGATGCCCATTTTTTTTAATATTCTGCTCATTTTCATTTATAAACCATAAGTCGTACAAAACAGCAATCAAAACCACAAAATTGTTCATGGGGAAAGTGTAGCATATTCTAAAAATAATTGTGTAAAACGTTTTTCACTATGCATTATATGTTTCAGAATAATAAAAATACATCTTGGCCATATAATTCTTCAAAGTGCTCAATATGCTTATCAATGTATCATAAAACTCTTTCACATGGAAAAAGGTGAAACAGAAATATATTATTTACAACTTCCCTTAAAAAAAGGACGGAGATAACCATACCAGTAAGTTCGAAGGTCAGCTAAAGAAATATTTTAGGATAAAAGAAACGTAATAAAAAAATCTCTCATCGAGGGATTACAGCAAAGCAAACAAAATATTTTTTTAATTTGATTATAGGATCAAAGATGGCTAATGAGCGTTTGAATGGGAATCTTTTATTTTTGATGAACACCAGATGATAAAAATAAATTATATCAGGGTTTTAAATGTGTATTTTTTATTTTGTCAGAAAGCATTTTGTTTTACTTCATTCCAAAAAATTGTTTTAAACCTTTTATTTTCAATATGCCCCCTATTTAAACCTTTCATATGCAATTCGCCCCCTCGCAGGGTTACGGCCCCCCAGGGGGCGCGCCTCACAGTTTGAGAAACACTGGTGTAGACGAAAAAAAGGTAGAGTTTTGCGGCACACATAAAAGATAGATGTATGCTGTCGCCAAATTTTGACAAACTGCTAATTTGGCGCGTTTTTGCGTAATGTGTTTTGGAGTAGCAACCCACAACAACATTCAACCTTCTCCTTGACTGATAAAAAAAATTCAGGTGGGTTACCAGATTTGGCGCATTTATAAATTTTGCAAGAAAAACCGCGGCGGGATATTCCTACTTACTTGACAATTTTAGTTATTTTTTTAACACTTCACTCAATGTCTTTATAAATTATAGCCTATGTGTTATTCTGATGTATAAGCTATATATTAATGTAAAGTTTCATTAAAACCCATTCAGTTGTTTTTGGTGAAAGAGTAACAAACATCCATCCATATATACATCCAAACTTTCGCATTTATAATATTAATAAGGATAGTTATAGTTATTTATTGGATATATCCCGGTAATGGATTTGCGACTGTTCTGAGTTGTTGACAACACAGACATTAGCAATACACAAAATGATACAGTCAGCACAAGCACTGAAACAGAACAGAACTTCACCTGTTTTTCACTGTGTTTGGCTTCATAGTCCCTATAATCACTAAGTACCAATACATATATACAAGCATAAAACTGCAGTAAGCTTTTATAACAAGAAAGGGAGAATTTTTCTTTAAGTATTTAACTACTGTCTCTCAGCCCTATATATAATGAATTCCTATTTTACAAACACATTTTCCTAGATCTAGTTTATAAAGTACATTATTGAAAGATGAATGTAATGAATTTCCTACATCACACACAAGGGTGGCCAACCTTATAGCTATTGTGCACCAAACAAATCTACCAATGATTCAGCATGTCACACTATAGGGAATATTTGAAACAATTCAATTCCGGTGGCAATACATATAGATTTAAAGATATTAATAATAACATAAAAATAAGCTACATATATATATATATATATATATATATATATATATATATTCCTTCAACGTAGATAAAAAAATTCAGATTGTACACATAAATACACATATTGTGAAAACATTGGTTAAAATAAAAAATAACAAAATATAAGTATTTCAGCAATATAATTAGTATACCTTCAATAAAATTTTTAATTTAAATATGAAACTTGTCCCTGCAAAGCTCTACTTAATATCGCAATATAAGTGGAATAATTTGTAACTTTCAATCTGACTCGCACATCATTCTGAATGTTCAAATATTAAACAATTTCTTTATGGACTCAAAATGTATTTCATAAGAGAAATAAATGTCTTTATGTATATATATATGGAACCAAAAGTGGAAAGCAGAGTGCATGCACAATTTTCTTCAAACAATTTAATCACTCTGAAAATGACATGCATCAGTCAAAAATAGATGTCAATTTATTGATAGAGTTACCTTGCAGAGAGATTTTTTTCATAATTCAGTAAATACTGCTTTGAATAATTCTGAATCTTTTTTTTCACGACGTAGTAAAAAGTGATGTTTCATTTTAAAAGTGTTACACCATCTTTTTGCACATGATGTGAATATTTAATGAGTCACATTTAAACAGAGGATGTTAGTGTGCGTTTTTTACATAAACCATTTACATACATAAACATTTTTATGAACAACATTTTTACCTCACATTTCTCTATTACATATTATTATCTATGCACATTTTTATTCTTTTATTACTTTTTAAAAATGTACAATAATATACTTTTATTCTTTAAAAACTACTGCTATTCAAATGTATGTACATATTCGATTTTATTTTCAATTAAATATATATTTCATACAAATTGAAACACTTTCATATACAAATCTTTTATTCTGATCATCAGCCCTAATGTGAACTTGATACATGATTAAGAGAATGCTGCTGAAATTCTTAAGAAACAATTCACATGCAATGAAACAATTTATTATTTTACCATTATTGCATTAAAACACACAATAGTTTAAATATAATGTACAATTACTTTCTCCCTATTCATTTTAACACACATACAATTTTAAAATAATGGAGAAATTATTCCACAAATAAATTTTCTTTCTGTGGAATTTTCCCAACCATGGGATTATTGTGATGTGAAATAACTCATTATTTCGAATCGCATAATTCCTATCAAACCAAACTTTTAATTTTTACACTATTGCGAATTCATTTTTTTAAAATTGCATTGCATGTACTGCTCTTTCTTCCAGGAGAGATTTCTACTTCTCAATAACTTAAAAAAAATTGTTGCAAGGAATGTTTTTCTAGAAAACCGCTTTTTGATGTTAGGGAAAAATCTCCTGTTACTGAGAAATTCTTCCCTTAAACTGACATACTCTTCCCTCCTAAAAACTGTGCACAAATTTACTTTACTCTACCCATCTCTAAAATAGAATAGTCTGTTTCTTGCACTTAAGAGACTCTAGTCAAGTCCAGGGTCACCAATGTAGGATACAGATTCAAACCGGGTACCTTCCGATCCGAACGCCAATACTTTATCGATCACGCCAAGACGATGTATAAGTACTGGTTTATTTAGATACCGTTATACTACTACTTTTTCAGCAAATCTGAGAACTTGCAAAGCCTCCCCAAAATTTCATTTAATCATACACAATTAACTGTAGATTAAATGAAACGTAGCTGCAATTTTAACTGTTAGTTTGTTTACGTCCTTTAGGAGCGAAGTTTGTAAAACGATGAACATATTTACTTTTAATTTGAAATTTAGTTCCTGTACAAATTTTTCTTGTAGTGTAAATAGAAACAGTGAAATTTCTCCTTTCGAAATTTTTATACTTCTAAATACTTAAGAACTTGTTTGGGATAATTCCGTTAGAAACGAGCATTTTGAAAAAAATGATAATAATAAAATTATTTCAATAGCTTAAAAATGAGATTAAGGCAGAAATGAGAATGCCCCTTTAGTGCAAACAATATAGATACTGAACAGGCAATAGTTGTTAAAATATTGTATATGTAAAACAATTGTATATGTTTGTATATGTATATGTATGCTATATATAAAATATTGTATATGTATGCTTTTCATCTAAACAATAGTAAAACACATTTAAAACCATTCATTAAATCAAAAGAAATTGAAAGGGAACCAAGATCCTTATCCTTCATTATCTTGCATAACAAAATTATAGGGGATACAATTTTTGTTTGATAAGGTAAGATTTTTTTATAAAAAATTCTGTTCTCTAAAATTTATATTTTTAAAAATGTGTAAATGTACTGTATGCATATACTCTATGTTTTTTAAATGCAATTGTGTATACTGAAATGACATTTTCTAAATATTCTTAAAACATCCAAATAGAAAGCAGATAAAACAAAAAATAACAATTTTCAATAATTTCATAATAATAGTGCTCGGTGAACTAACAGTTTGTCTTTGAAAAAACTAATTAGTATATTTAAAAAAATTTCACTTCAGTATAAATATAATTGCCCTATTGATAAACAAGAAAAATTTGAGTATTTATGCTTAATAGTTTCTAAAAAAAAAAGGTATGAGATGATACATCAAATGTGATGTTTGTTGTCTCTTTGCGAGAAGCTTGTTACATACATTAAAATACATAAATTTCATGTTTAAAAACATAAAAATAGTTTTATTTTGGCTGTTTTAGGAATCATTTGTCCAGTTTAGAGTAATTTGTGAAGTTTAAAACTTAGAAACTGTCTGCAACAACAAAACCTAATGATAACTTTACAAAATCAAAGCAAAAATTTTCAAAATGTCGCACACACACACACACATAATCAGGTATTTATATATATATATATATATATATATATATATATATATATACCATCTCAAATTCATACAAAAACCATATTGATACATTTTCACATTATATTTATGTTGCTTTATGTTCAAATTTGGTATCTGTAAATCATGAAAGTTACTAATTCTTCAAAAATTGATACAGAATTAAGAAAATTAATGTAATACTAGAAATTATCTCGTTAAAAAAAACTAAAAAATGCAATTCTGGGCAATTTAAGATTTTTTTTGCTTACTATTTTAGGCAAAATATATTTCAAAGATGCTAATGTTCAATAAAATGGCGCAAATACATGTTGTAATTCATTATTTTTGTGATTAAGTAGCACTTTATAGTGAAAATTCAATTTCCACAAAAATGATGTTTTTAAAACTGTGTTCATGTTTTTCTCAGAATATAATGTATGATTGTAATGAATTTTTTCCCTTCATGTTACTAATATGTAACTATATATATTAAGGCGAATTTTGGGGGGATTTTCCCGAAATATTTGACTGGAGTCCATATATCTCTCGTGACAAAAAATGTCAATTTTTTTAAAAATTCATAGTGATATTTTTATGTTACATGTTTTTGAGGAAACTATACAATATTTTTAAATATTTCACTTAATTGCAAATATTAATGTTTACTTATTGTTCAGACAAGTTTTTAAGCTTTAATATTTAAAAGGTTTTCAATAATAGGTAACTAACAACAGCTCAGATGTGTAATGCTTTTTGTCGTTGCGAGAAGCTTGTTGCATGCATAAAAATACACCAATTTCATATTTAAAAACATAAAAACAGTTTTATTTTTGACTTTTTTAGATATCTTTTGTACAGTTTAGAGAAAAGTTTGAAAATTTTAGAAATTGTGTTTGCATGGGGGAAGATACAAATCCATTATCAAATTTTTCTAACGTCGTAAAATCACATATTCCCAAATCATGACTTTTACATATTTATGATGTTATAAGGTCAAATTTGATATTCATAATGAATCAAAGTTAAAAATTATTCTTCACAGTTTGTTACATAATTTGTGAAAATTGATACAAAATGCTAAAAAAAAATCTCGTTGAACAAAAACTGAAAATTACTATATATGTATTTTCTGAACATTTTAAGGCTTTTTTGTTTCCTATTTCATGCTTAAAAATTAAGAAGATACTAATTTTTAATAAAATAGAGTTAATACTTGTTGTAATTCATTATTTTTGTGATGAAGTGCCTTTTTACACTTAAAATGCAATCGTCTCAAAATGATTGTTTTTAAAGTGCGTGTACCTTTTTCACAGAAAATACTGAATGAAACTACTTGCAATTTTTACTGCACATAAATAATATGTAACTATATATAATGGAGATAATTTCTTGGTGATTTTCCCAAAATATTTTGCTCAGAAGCAGTTATCGTAAAAAAATGACAATTTTCACAAATTTCAAAGCGATACTTTTACGATGAATTTTTTTGAAAAAATAAATAATACACTGCTGGACAATTGCTAAGGACGGATCACAAATTGCTATGTAGCATAACATTAAGCGAGACATGAGGCCTAGTAGGATAAAATATAGTTGCCACACTGTTCAGACATTATAATAAAGAATATTTATTGTTCTGGAAAGTACAAAAGCTGTGAAACATCTGAAAGGAAAAAAAATGTTCATTTGATCTGTGTACGGAGAAATGGAACAATGCATCTAAAAGTCAGCAGGCACCTTAAAGAAAGGTATCAGTACGGGATATGTCCCCCGTGGAGTGTGATGCAACATTCCACACGTCGTACCATACTTTGCACAACATTATCCAGCAGCTGTTGAGGCAATTTATCCCATTCCTCTGTGACTGCACGGATGAGGGTGTTTTTGTTTGTCGGAGGATAGTTTCGACCAGCAACTTGCCTCCCCAAAGCATCCCACACATTTTCAATGGGGTTTAGATCTGGAGAACGCGATGGCCATACGGGACGTTGAATACCCTCGCTGTTTAGACAATCTTGAACAACGAGTGTTCGATGACATGTTGCGTTGTCGTCCATAAAAACAAATTTATCACCGACAGCACCACGGAAAAGACGAACATGAGGAAGTAGAATTTCATCAATGTATCGTTGGCCCGTCATAATCCCATTCGCAACCACATGTAGGCGCGTGTGGCCATTGATCATGATGCCGGCCCACACCATGATACTGCATGTCGGATATCGGTCCTTTTCCTGGTTATTTTCTGGACGATAAGCAGTACCACTCTCGCGCCAGATCAGTTGGCGTCTACAATCCGATACCAGACTGAACCTACTCTCATCTGAGAATAGTACGCATGCCCAGTCCTGTTCAGTCCAATTATGATGCTCACGACACCATTGCAAATGGGCAGTACGGTGCTGTCTGGTCAATGGGACACACACAACAGGTATGCGTGCGTATAGTCCTCCTCCCCTCAAACGTCTGGCAACAGTTTTTCGGGAGATCTGCTTTCCTGAGGCAGCAAGAAACTGATTTGCCTCCTGCTGAGCTGTGGTGCGCCTGTTCCTTTTTGTTGATAGGACGATATATCTGTCTTCTGCAGGCGTCGTACTTCTAACACGACATCCCGCGTGCCGTCTACTACACATTCCAGTAGTTTTAAATGACTTCCATAGCCTTGAAACAACGCTGTGAGCGATGCCGAACTCCCTGGCAACATCTGTTATTTTTCGCCCTTCTTCGATCTTTCCAATAATTCGGCCACGCATAAAATCCTCTATGTGATGTCGGGAAGACATGCCAAAAATTTTATGTTAGTCTATTAAATCTTTCCTGTAAAACTTTGACATGAAACAACAACTGTCCACACGCGTCAAAACCTTTAAAGCTCTTATGAACGCTATCACGTGATGAACAGACGTGGAAAAAAATATGCATACTCATACTTCTTACTAATATACCACACTTATTCTAATTTTCCACATTTTGCTTCCTTTCATTTTGTGGTTGCTATGGAAGATAGTGTTATCCGTCCTTAGCAATTGTCCAGCAGTGTATTACAGAAATGTTATTTGCTTTCCAAGCTGTCATATTTTTTTCAAGAAACGGAACTAATGTAAAACTAACCATACCAGTTCTTTCAAGTTTGAAGGTCAATCAAATGATCAGCAAATGTATTATGCTGCCTGGCTGAAAAGTGAATCATGACTACCTTTTCTTTCTACAGAGAGTTTTTTTTCAGGTATAGAAGTTTAAGTTGGCATTACTTTCCAAGATGGCGACCGATTTAACAGCTGTCAAGTGATTTATTCTCAGTTTGGTTTGGCAATTCATCATGAATAGACTCACGCCTGAACAACGCTTTCAAATTGGGCAATTTTATTTCGAAAATAATGGTCGATTTTCATAAGCGAATTTTGTTTAGCGATGAAGCGTACTTCTGGTTGAATGGCTACGTCAGCAAACAAAACTGCCGCATTTAGAGTGAAGCTAATCCACAAGTGTATGTCGAAACACCGTTACATCAAGAAAATTGACTGTTTGGTGCGTTTCATGGGCTAGTGGAATCCTTCTTCAAAAACGATGAAGGCCACAACGTTACAATCAATGGTGATTGGTATAGAGCCATGATTGCTAACTTTTTCATTCCTGAATTGAACAATCATGATGTCCAGGAGCTGTGGCTCCAACAAGACGGCGCAACATGTCACACAGCTCGTGCCACAATAGAATTATTGAAAGTCACGTTTCGTGACCGCCTAATTTCACGTTTTGGACCTGTAAATTGGCCTCCAAGATCTTGTGATTTAACACCGCTAGACTATTTTCTGTGGGGCTATGTAAAGTCATTGGTCTATGCGGATACGCCACAAACGCTTGACCATTTGGAAGACAACATTCGCCGTGTTATTGCCGATATACGGCCACAAATGTTGGAAAAAGTCATCGAAAATTGGACGTCCAGATTGGACTACATACGAGCCAGCCGTGGCAGTCCTATGCCAGAAATCATATTTAAAATGTAATGCCACAAGATTATCTTTCGAATAAAAAAAAATTCATGTCAATCGAATAATACATCATTGTTTTATTGCAATTTAAAGTCCAATACCTCTAAAAAAACACTCTTTACAACTAATGTACAGTATTTGAATAATAATTACAGTGATTAATTGTTTATCTTCTTAGAATTTTTCTCAGTGTCTGGATTTCTTTTTTTTAACGAGTTAAAACGTAATAAAAAAAAATCTCTCATTGAGGAAATACACCAAATTAAACAAAATGTTTTTTTTTTCTTCGTTAATTTGGTTTTGGGATGAAAGAAAGTTAATTGATGAAGGAAAAACGCCAGAGGATAAACATAAATTATGTTAGTGTTGTGTATTTTTTTTATTATGGAAGTATTTTGTTTTACTTCATTCCGGTTATTTTTTTAAAATCTTTAAATTTTCAATATGCTCGTGCCCCCCTTGTAGGTGTATCGTGCCCCCGAAGGGGGTGCACCCCACAGTTTGAGAAACACTGATGTACTGAATGCAATAATGCATTTTGATGCTAAAGCTACAATATGCGATCTTAATTATAAACCATACAAATTAGTAACATAATCCTTTAATTTTGTATACTACTTTTAGTCAAAAATAAATAAATAAGTAAAATAATAGGATAATTATGTGTTAATTTTCCTACTTCTAATTTTGAAATTGAACATATTGCAAATTCCGGTGGCTGCTTAGAAGACAAAATATAGATATCTGCTAAATATAGAAAAAGAATATAGAGGGTCAATTTCTAATCATAAGCATTCCTTATAAAAACTTTGCTTTGGAAGACAAGCCCATGGAAGTCGTTAATACTTATTAAACTTGTTCTTAATTTAGTATTAATTAATTAGTTATAAAATACTCTGTGCAGCACTGATACATTAAAAGGATTCCGGCTGAAGTGGACAGCCAGCCTCTTTGCCCGAGTTCATTTGTAAGGAAAAAAACTTTATTGATATAATAGCTGAATTGTAAGGAGAGCACAAAGCCAAGTGCTCGCCAATGTTTACAAAAATGTAAAATGATTTTTTTTAAATGGTTGCTCAAATTATAATTAGTTTTAAGCGAATGGACTAAATTCATGTGACGTCACAATCACGTGATTCCGTCAACCGGTGAATATGGCGTCGTTTGTTTACTATTGCGTACGATTATTTTGTTCTTAAAGATTTACATTTTACTTCCTAAAATGTCTTATTTTGCTGAAATGGTTGCTCGATCAGTTATAGAAAGGATAATTAGAAAGAAAAAAAATCATTTTTTAATATCATTATAACAAATCGTAAGAGCTTTGAGATAGCATGATGAAGCGTGAGGATTATATACCATCTTCTCAGTGTTTATGTGTTAGACCACTCTTTGAATAATGTTTTCAACACCGTAAGACAAATTAAACTTCATCAAAAAGGATTTTGGATAGATGTAGACATCTACAAGAATGTAAATATTTAAAAGCAAATATTTGTTTATTTTATATCAAGTTATATTGAGAACATATTATGTTTAGTTAACTTAAATTTTACTTATTTTACACAACTTCAGAGTAGTTAACAGAGGTACTTCAGCATTTAATTATCTAAAATTAGAACACAAGAATCTGATATTTATAACCATACATATATCAAAAAGAAGTATATATATTTATAAAACTTATTTTACTTATTAATTTTACAATATTACAGGGAAAAAGAAAAATAAAGAAATGGAAAAATATCTTACTTTATTACAGCTCTGTTAATGTTTATATTATTTGATGAAATAAGAACCACTTTCAAACATTGAAAATCAAAAATAATATCAATATGCAAAATTTATCACAATATACCCCTAATGACAAAACAAAGAGACCAAGAAGAATTCTTCTTGACTCCTATAATCCCCCGTAATTCTATTTTCTCGTGCAATAATTTTTATTGCACACAGTATTTGCTAAAATTTTACTCTCTTAATTTTTATCAATATTTTTCTCCTGCTCTCCCCACTGGACATGCTCCTCCCTATAATTTAAAACTCAGCCCCCGGGGCAGCCAATCGGAGTCAATGTTCACTGTACCCTGCAACCAATCAGAGAGCAATCTCTCAGCTCTCAGCCAAGCAAAAAACTCTTGAAACTCACCATCCAGATGAAGAATGTAAGCCACGCCTCCCGGATTCCATCGCTCCACCAATCGGCATCATGCCACTCAGCAGAATGGAAAACACCACTTTCGCCATGCCCACCATCATAGACTCTCACGATATGGGATTGAGGACTGTTTTCAGTCCAGACGCCCAAAAGAAAACGCCTATTCAACACCTATTGGAAATCAAAATTATCATTTACCATTTGTAAAATTACACATGAAAAAAATTGTGCTACATTTTAAAAATCTTTATTCGCTGCATTACTTAAGGAAAAATATATGATTTATCGAGAATTGAATTCCAAATATGGTAATAAATTAATGCATTAAAATTTTTAAATTAGAATATGTAGATAGTTGAATATACATTTGTGTCCATATATTAAATATAAAAGTCCTGCTCACACACACACACGCCTACATGACCAAAATAAAAAAAAATCATTTTTGAATTTATAATTTTTTTAGAAAAAAATAAAAATTGTAATATATTTGCGTGGTTTCAACATATATGTTTTTCAGAGTTTGACTGTTTGGTATAAAAACCTGTCTCACACATATACAAATTTTTTTACTACATATGTATAACAAATATGCATTTATTGGTATTTGCACATTTTGCAGATTTATCATTATAGAGATTAGATTTATTTTATACTTTTGCAAAAATAAATCTCATGATATACGTCCTGAATAAATTTGTCGCCAATATTGACCTAAGAAGAGTACTTTGATCAATTTTATATTTATCGAAGAGAATTACAGAGAATCTTATTTCAAAATTATTGCTAAGAGTTTAATTGTTCAAAATCACTGATATTTTTGTGCGACATATGTTTTGAAGATAAATTTTTGGCTCTTGTGTATTATAATGATCAATTTCCTTTTTTAAAAGTATAATTATATATAAAAGGACACTTTAGATACATATTAGTGATAACAAAATAAAATGCCATTACATTTCTCCAAGTAAGTTTTAAGTTTGCATGAAATGGAACTCAAGTGTTTAACACTAAACATAAATATCTGGTCAAGTGACATAACTGGCAGAAATTGTGAATGGAAATTATATGCACCTATTTATTTCCATTATGTATTAAATTGTTTCTATCTTATTTGCAATTCATTGTGTTATAAAAATAAGATTCATTTTCATCAAAGGATAAATATTTATTGTTAATCAAAAACTGTCATATTAACTCTATCTAATATGAGATAAACAATAGCTTAAAGTATGCGATTCAATTAGAAATTAAATTGAATTTGTGAAAATTATAGTATTTTTTCTGATGAAATATTCTTTAATATTATACAATTATTTATAACAAGTTGTTCAACATGTTATATGCTCTTTATACAAAGGCAATTAAAAAAATTATTGAATTTGTATTGTAAATTTTTAATATAGTTCATACTCGCATTAATAATCTGAATTTGTGATCCAAGTGTCGCATATCGATGCATAATATTTAGTAGCCGAGATATAAAGGTGAAGCTCATATTGCATTGTATATTTCTTAAAAATTATATATTAATATGATTCATTTCTTTAACTTAATAGTGAAATAGTATTTTCTTTTATTACTTTATACAATCATTTCTAAAAAAATTTCCAAACATTTTTAAAGGATAATTACTAAGTAAATCAGACAGTCAAAGATAGGAATGTTATTTTATTAGAAACATTTTTTCAAATACCTTTAAATGCTTCATAATATTGTACAAAATATATATGAAGTATTTATACGCAATACACATTGTGTAAACAAAAAATTCATTTTCAACAAATAACTGTTCCACAGTAAAATAAAATATTCATTTGAATTTTAAGTGTAGGTAGATAAACTCGAGTAAATATAATATATTTTTTAGAAAATTGTAGTTTTCCATTTCTAAATAAGGAAGTATTGGGGGGGGGGAGAGAAATTTTATGCATAACATTATTTATATATATAAATTCACACGTGTGTGAAGAACAGGTTTATCAGCTAGTAGCATATAAGTACAAAGGAAAAAAATTAAGAACTTCCTATAGTATTGATAAATCAAACCAAAATTACGGGATTATTTCAAATGTCTGACACTTATAATGCTTCACATAGAGTGTTTAATGTCCCCATTGGTAAGCCATACTATTATAAAATTTTCAATTCATGAAGTTGTAAAAAAATTCAATTTTCATCACAGGAGACATATATCTGAATTATATATTCACATCCTTAATTACCTTTACATGCATTATACTGAGTTTTCTGGAATTAAACTATTTTAAGGATTTGTTCAAAAAAGGAAAATAGTTAAATCATGGATAAACAAATACTAACTTCTTAAGTAGCCACTGAGATTTCTCTCAAAAAAAAAAGATGGAAAAAAAACACTTTTACCAAAAGATAATTCTCTTATCTAAAACTTTCATATTAACTAATGTTCTATGTACACAGGTTTCAAGACATAAACTTTTTTGCAAGTTTGATATGCACTTCCAAAAAATAAGATAATAACATATCAAATTAAATGTAATCATTTCTAAAAATTGTTACCCCTTTTGTAATGGTTTTATTCCCCTTAAGAATATTGTATTTTAATTTAAAGAAAGAAATGACATTAAATTTTAACAGCAAAGAATAATTATAAATTATTTAGAAATTGATAATTTGTGTGTGGAAGGTAAAAATCAAAGAAACATTTCTTTAAGTTTCGTAAACATTCCTCCCACAAATTATCATCAAATTGAAAAAATTCAGAATATTTTCTCCTAACTTTGAATTATTAATTAAAATTACAAACAGACATTTTTTATATTATTTACACCTAACTGACACTGCCTTGTATAATAATAGGTGTAAGCTCTTTTTAAAGAAATGATATCAATGTTATTCGATAATCATACAATTTTAAAAAGGTAGTTTTCATTCTATGCTGTCAACCATTCTTGCGCAAAACTATATAATAAATAACTACTAAATTAATTAAGAACTAAAATAACTAAGAGCCATACCTAAATGTACCATGAACTATAAATAAATGCTAGCATCTAACCGAACTAGGATAAATAAATATGCTAGCTATAACACTAGTCGGAAGTAGACAATTACCTAATTAGATAAATAAATTAGAATAAAACAAAAATTATGTAAAAGAGCTGTTAAGATTATTTCCTAACAAATGTATATTGTAAAATAATACAAAATCATATGTTTTTAATTTCATAAAATTAAGAAACCAGAACAACGTCAACAAACATATAGGAAAACCAACGGTATGAATTCGCACGTGCATTTATTGACATTGGAATCACGTGATTACTTACTGGCGTCAGTCTGTCCATGAAGTTACTCCATTGTAATTTTAGGCCTCACAGAATTAGCATTTATAATTGATGTTAAATAATGAACAATGATAAAAATTTCCGATGAAGAATAATTGTATTATTTTTAATATTTAAAGCGAAAAGACTTCATGTTTTAACCCGGGAGCAGGTGCGCACTCGATACGTTCGAGCGGCGCTATTGAGTCACCCCAATCCATTTTTTTATAATTATTTTATTGTATACGATACAAATTGTGATTCCAGTGAATAATTTAACTAAGAGAAAGTTTACTTACCTACTTTCAAGAACTTTTCAATTTTTTTTTGGTACCAAATAAACAGTTTTGCCAGAATTAATGATTTCGTAATCTGTGTATCCCGCGCGACCCCTTAGGAGTAAAAATTGTATTCATTATGATATTATATATGTTACTGCTAAAAAAATTGTGTAAAACGTTTTTTTGCATAGAAAAAAGCGCAGCAGATTAGTTCATTACTTACAACTTCCCTAAATGAGAAACAAACACGTAAGAGAGGGGTCTTAACTAACTGTACCAATAGAAGGTCATACAGATTATACAGCTATAATGTGCAGTATTTCAAAAATAATGACAGTGATGAATTTTTTATGTTCTTTAATTTCTTCGATTCTGGGTCTGGGATCTGTTTTTTCTCTGAAAGAGTTCTACGTTAGGCTTAAAAAGAAAGCGTAGTAAAAAAATCTCTCATCTTGGGATTACAGCAAATCAAATAAAAGCTTTTTTTTATTTGGTTATAGGATCAAAGATAGCTAATTAGGTATTGAAGAAGTTTTTATTTTTGATGACTTAATATCGCGTGCCTATAAATTATATCTGAATAAAAGTGCATTTTATTATGCCTGAAAGTATTTTGTTTTAATACATTCCAGTAAATTAATTATTTTTAAATCTTCTATTTTCGATATGCTCGCGCCCCTCTCGTAAGGTTATCGCGCCCCCCACAGTTTGAGAAACACTGCTTTAGAGTGTGTGTGTGTGTGTCACTGATTCAGCAAACTTACACCAATTTTTAATTTGATCAGGTTTGTGACTTTTTCTTTGGGGTAATTTCATTATCATTTCCTGTTATAAAATCTTCTGAAAATTAATGTGTACTTGCGTATTATCGCAAACTGTTGGCGACATAATATGAAACGAAGCACATGTTTGCCAATTCAGCTCACATGACACATAGGAAATTGGGGTTGCCAACTTGGCAAGTTATCTGTAGAGTTGGCGATTGTTGCGATAATATGTAATTACCATTTAATGTTTAAAATTGTAAAATAAACAATGTAATAAGCATTTAGTATTAACTTTTAGCCATATTCTTCATTGTTTCAGGTGCAGTATACCATTAATATTTTTGATAATTAAGCTCAGAATGAAAAGTTGGCTCACATTGCCAGTGGTAAAATATGCAGCTATGTTTTTATTTTTGGCTTATACTTAAAATTAAACTAAAATCTTAAAATTCAACCTATTTGTTTTATTCTCTACAGTTTCCTAAAATATAATTGTTCATTTGTGACACTAAAATTCATGCCTAAAAACAGCAAAATCAAATTTGCATTTTTACTAGCATTGTAATACATGTTCATGAGTCAACTAGCTCCTATTTTTATAAACAAAAACTGAATTTTCTATGTATGACATAATAAGGTGTCATAATCGAACCTTTTTATTAGTAAAACATTAATTTTGAATAATCATAACAGTTACAAATCAGGTGGATAGAAGCTTACTTTCAGGGAACACATTTTAATTGCACATGCATAACTCTCTCTTACAGTTCTTTTTAAATAGTTATCAACAAAAACAATAGCTCATAAATCCATCAGTTTATGAATTTTAATCTGTTATTGTAATGAGGACAATTTTCTTAAGAGTGAAATATATTTAGATATATGTTATTACTTCTACTTACATGTCCTAAACTTGAGAAATCGCCTCTGTAAATAAGTTGACCAAACCTTTAGTGGACATGAGAGAGAGAGAGAGAGAGAGCTAGTGATACTAATTTCCTTATAGAAATGCAAAATGTGGAGAAATTTTTTCACCTGCATCATGTTATAAAATTCTTTCACTACAATGTATTTCAAAATTTCGGCATGGAGTCATATTAAATTAACTTTTTGACATTGTTTATGCAGAAGTTTATTCATTTGTTTTTCAAAATAGCTGAAAGATTTGTATATTATTGTATCTATTGGTAAATATGAATTGAAGCTGTCATTACTTTTGTTTGAATTTATTTATGATTATGATATGAATCCCTCACTTGCGAAATCGATTAACTCCATTTTTGGAATTTTTATATCAAAGCACTTCATTAGATCCTAACTGTACATATTCAAAACAAATTTCTCTAATAATAAGTATTAACACCACTAAATTACAAAATCGTTTTAGCCATTGAATAATAAAAATTTATGTTAACTATGTTAGTCTGATTATTTCCATACTATAATGTATTTATATCATAATAAAAATCTTTTTAACCAGCTGCACTATTTTTCCTCACCTACGGAGACATCTGTAAGTTGTTCGTTTAATTTCATTATTCCCTTTGGATAACAGCTGTTATCGCTCACACGAACTATGTAAGAGAAAAATAAATAATAAGTTAGTTGTATTCGAACTGCCACAAGTGAAGATACTTATAACTTTCAATTTTAGTGTGAAATCATTTTTTTAAAAAAAAAAATAAGCTATTATAACATTAAGATAGAAGATGTTAATAAGAATTATTTGAGTAAGGAAAATAATGAATCGTGAACTATTTTACGTTTATCGAAATTGCTTCAAAGTACAGAAATACAAGCTGAATCAATTGAAATGATATGTCAGGAAAGTGGACATAGTTATACTTGCCTGATGATTCATAATTTGCTATCATCGAATCTCTAGCAAAAAAAGTTCAGAATATCCTTTCGCCAGATGATTGGTATAATATAATAAAAACCTGTAAAAAGAAAGCACCTTTCATAATGACGCAATAGGACTTTTTCTCTACAAGTACTTTAGAATTTTCTATCAATAATAGAAAGGTATCAGTCACAAAGATACCAGTAAATTGGCTCAAATTGCACTGGATAAAATTAGAAAAGTAGAAACCCCATCTGATACAATTTATAAGTATGATTTTAATGAATATACCCAGTTTAGCGCCATAAATATACGAAAAAGTGTTGCAGGTAGACAACTATGTCTGAAAAATATGATCCAGCCTGTTGATGTCTTTTAAATGGTTTTATTTTAACAATATTTATAAAACAGTATCGCTAACATTGAGCGAATGGCCCGCACAGCCTCTTTCTTGTTTTCACATTCACATAAAACACTATGTTTAAAAAAAAGAATCGCTGACATAGAGCGAATGGCCCGCACAGCCTCTTTCCAATCATTCTTTTTTCATTCTCCCGCGTAAACAATAATACACACCTTATAATTTAAATAGCGCCATCTAGTGGCGTACATGAACCCTAATACAACTTTTGTTGCATCCAACAGGTTGAAGAGTGACAAGAGAAAAGATATGATGGACTTGTTGAAATTTATTCCTCCTATTAAACACGATTATTATAAAATTTTAAGGACAAATCGACAAGATGGGAGCTCAAACATATCTAATGAAGATGACATCATTTATAATGATGATAACGCAATTTAAACAAAGTAATAATACTCGTAATGTTATGTACGAGTAACAGAATAGTTATTATTCATTTGTGCTAAACTCTTTAATTAAACATGTGTTTATATAATGACATTTTTCCATAATAAAAGAATAATTCAAAGACTGAATTTGAATTATTTACTTTCGCTTGCCAAATCGATTAATTCCCCAATCACGAAAAAATTGTAGTAATAATAACAATTACTCCAAGTATATTCCATCTTATACTTTTTATATGTCATCAAATTAAATAGGCGTTTCTAATAATACAGTCTACATCGTATTTTCAAATTTTTAATTTTAAAAGAATTTTAAAAAACAATAAATAATATTTTATCCTTTTTCTCAACTTCTTGTTTTATGGAGTTAATATTCGTCAGTATAAGTATAATGTGAAAGTAACATTTTTATTGTAGCTGAATTTTTTCAATTGTCATGACTAGTGAGTATAGATGTCGCTAGCTGTCATTTTTGTTTTGATAATTTTTGTACCATTATTGCTGCAGATCACTGCTACGCCCACGACATACCAAGTACCATTCAATAAATAATTTTCTTAATGTAGTGTAAATGTGAAAAAAAGAAAGAAAATTATACTTTTTAGTCCGGTATAAATACATGATAGAGTAAAAAAATTTATTTATTCAAATACTAGAACATATTTCAGAAGTTGGGAACAGAGCGCCATCTAGCTCCGTAAAGAAAGTAGCTAGTGCTACATGTTTTCCAATAAATCATCAATTTCTTGATCAGTGCAGTAATGGCATTCAATAGAATTTAGCACAATTTAAATTGAAACTCATTAGTAGAAGAAAATAGCCACTCAGGAAGAAAATAACACAATCTGTAAAAAGCATCCGATTCTCTTTTATTTTCTTGCATATAATTTTCCTCTGACGCTTTTAATCCTTGCAAACTTTAATTATGTTCGAGTAATATAATTAAAAAAAGCATTTCTCTGGCAAAGCATTGGGAAAACTGAAGTATATTTCCCATTTCATAATAGTATTTACTTTCTTCTAATTTATAATACTAAAATGGATCCCTAAGATTCGAAAAAAAAATAAAGCAAACCAAAACTTTTAAAATTCGAACCTGTGAATTGAAAACAAAACTTTATACACATTCACTGTCGGAAGTATCATTTAACAAAAATTACAGTTTGCAAAAAGAAAAATTTGATTCACCAGTGAAAAATGCATGGTTTAATTTTTTTAAAAATTAAATATTGATAAAAACATTACTTTTTATGAAGATATCAAAGTAGAGTTAATGGAACGCAGCAATCATGTAGCTGGGGTTGTTTGCAGAGCACCTAGCCCGTCAGGGTTTTTATCTCCTGTCTGATGATGTGAGTTGATAACTTGCCCATTTTAAAAGAAATTAAATTAATATTTAAAAGATCTTTAAAAAGTTGAAGGATTTACCTGAAAAATTTTAATAAAATACTCAACAATTGAAAGGAAAAAAGAAATTCTGACCCCGCGAGTAAACAAAAATGGCGTAAATGAAACGCTTAGAAAAACTGCTAATATAAAAAGCTTTGACTAGACTTGTTTTAAAATCTACTTTTCAGCAAAGATTTCCTTGCCACTCGCTTCTACTATGAAAACTGTCCGCCGACTTGAGAGAGGAATGTGCAATCTCTTTAACGTGACAAAGAGCACACTTAAAGAGTGAGAAATAATCATGTATACCTATTAGTAATTGTACCTCCACCAAGTGAAGGCTTAAGATTATGGTAAAGAATATTCCAACTAGTAAACAAATGCTGCGAAACATTTTATATAAATCTTACGGCTTTAAAAAGTGGTGCGTAAAATATTTCCATGTTTGTATGAGTTGTTTTTTAACACTGTACGTATTTTTTCTAATATTTAGAGATAACTATTTCTGTGGAATATATTCTTTTTTTAACACGCTTTTATAAGTTTCACTTGTATATAATTACGTTTTTGAACTCGATTTTTACTCACTTTAAAAGGTCAGATTAACTCGAAGTTTCGCACACTTGTCAAGGCACGATGACAATACAATAATTTCATAATTTTTTTTTGAGTTTTGACTTCAAAGAGAGGGCTGTGATGCGGTCCCATCACTCTGCCACCTATCTGGAGCTAAAGTTCATTGCGCTGTGCGCATGGTTTGGGGGGTAGGCGGTGTGGCTATAATTTCATAATTTTGTTTCATTGTCCTAATTAGGATCTTAATAGTTCAGGAATATAAGGATTTCTAGATTTGGCGACTAATTCCATATGTCATTTCTAGGTTTGGCGACTAATTTCAGATTTAGCGCCTAAAAGATTAAGGTGCAACCCTAAAACTGCAAACAGCAATATAAAAATAATTTATGTTCTAACTGCTAAATATTTTATTTTGTAAAAGTAATATGCTTAGAAGTGATAATACGAATTAACATTTCGCAATAAGTTTAAAAGGTGATAATACGATTTATGTTTAATATTTCTTCTTAACACACTTTTATTAAGACCTGTATCTTTTCAGACGGAATCTTTGAAATACAGCGATAGGGGCCTCGTCCGTGGCCCCGTAAACGGAGAAAATAAATATCCTTCAGACCCATTAATTAATATCCATTGAAGAACAAGACTAATTCCAGGAGCGACATAATTCCGGCTCCAAATATCAAACTCAAGAATAAATTCAACAAAGAATAAATGATAATTTTAAAAACTAAAAAGCAGGCTTTTATTGTAGATCTAACTAAAAAAATGAAGAATAAATTATAGTTTAAAAAAACTAAAAAACACGTTTTTTTTATAGTAAATCTAACTAAAAAGTAAAAGAATAATCCTTAAAATAAGAATAAAATGATTAACGAGAAAGGAATGTCATTGTGGTAAAAGCGTGGGGGGCTTTGTATTACCTTCTTGCACTAACTCAGCATTTCAGTACAGAACTAGTAAGAAATTGTAACAATTAATATAAAGCCCCCCCAAGCTTTTATCCCAATGACATTCATTTCTCGTTAATCATTTTATTCTTATTTTAAGAATTATTCTTTTACTTTTTAGTTTGATTCACACACACACACAAACTATAAAAGCGTGTTTTTTTTAGTTTTTATAAAAACTATAAATTATTTTTTAATTCTGCTTTTATATCAGGTACTTTGTTGGACGCGTCGCTGACAATGTTTAAATTGGGTCCGATCGTTTAACTTTTCTCGAAAGTCAGTTCACATGCTGTTTTTCTTTCCTGATCATTCAATGTGGATTGTCTCAATGTATTTTCCTATTGATAATTCGGGTGAATTCAATGCTGTCATCTAGAAACTCCTTTAACTATTCCCTGTCAATTTTTAAATTCAAAATAAAAATCCAAAACCCTCTAAAAATTACCAATTGCGCGACAATATTGTTTAGTGCCTTTACTATTTAGTACAAGAAGTAAGATTTTATTTTTTTACAACTTCTACGTCTGCCATATATTAATTTTTCCATGATTAGAATTTGTTAACCTTTGCGAAGAAAACAGTATGGAACGCAATCAATTATTACATGTGGAAGAAAAATGAAATTGATTTTTTAATACGTATTTATTGATCTGGTAAAAGAAGGGGAGTCTAAGAAAAATAAAAGTTAAGCAGTGACTTTTTTTTAAGGCTGTTTTCGGTCAATGTTAAAGGATAGGGATGAAACGGCAAAGACATTTGTGGGCAGGAAAAAGCTCCAATAATAATAAAATTTTTATGGATATAAAGAAAATAATTGTTTAAAGGTTAGTGTTTCTTGAATTTTGATTTTTTGGAAAATTACACAGTTTTCAGCATTTTTGCAAAATGAAATTTGACTTTTCTATGTTAAAGTATATGAGGTGGAAACGCAAAAGACATTTTAACAGAAAAAAATTTTTTTTAGAGTAGAATTAATTAGTATATAAGAAAGCAAGCTACCCTCTTTGGACTAGTGTAGCCAGAATTAAGTTTTATGTTTTTCTTAATTAACTTTTTTAAAATTTTAAGTTCATTCTGTATTATTTTTGGCGTAGTTAGGACTATCTCAAACAGATGGCACCACCATCGTTTGAAAAGCGAATTTATTCTTGGCTACGAATACTTATTTTTGGCGATATCTTTCTGAAATATAGTCGCCAGCTGAAATTATGGTAACTTGCAAATAGTGGACAATGGAAAAGGTTTATGATGTACAGAGATTTAACATCTCAAATCTGACGAACTTTCCGATTTAGGAAAGTTTTAAATATTTTCTGCATGTGTGCTTTAAAAAAAAAATCGTTTATAATTATACTGCTTAGATTTTTTTTTTTTTTTTTGTAATTGAAGGAATGTCTGTAAGAATATTTAAATTCTGCGAAATGACTTAACGAAGAATGAAAGTATACTTACTTTATACTTGATCGAAAGTTGTGAATTAACTCACAATAAGAACACAAATTACTACTCCTTACTCACAAATTAAAATTTTAATCTAGTTATTGTAATGCAATTATTATTATTATATTATTATTTTCTTTTTAATTAACAAAAAAAATATTCCCATCGATTTTATATTTGACGTAAAACTTTACCATAAACCATTGGAACAATTATTAACACAAAATATTGTTTTCTAATATAATTAACAGAAACTTATTTTTTTTCAATTAATTATGTTCAGATTCTAAGCCGCACCCCAAATTCTCAGCACATTTTTGTGAAAAAAAATAGTGAAAAATATATTATCGATATATGATATATTTACGGAATGAAAAGTGGCTGCGATACCCTAGTGGTCAAGGTTAACGTACTCGTGGCTGGCGTGTCATGAGTTCGAGCCTAGTACCGCTGAAATTCTGTCGTGTAGGGGAGCGATGAACGTTAAATCTGAGAGCTCAAACGTCCTCTCATTGGTGTGGTAGTTAGGAGATGGGAGGTGCAAGCTCAGGTGTCGTCCTCGTCACTTGACTATGGTTCAAAGTTACGAGGTCCGTCACCAAAAGCCCTCGTGTAGCTGATCAATTTGACGTTTATATTCAATCACTAACTAAACGAAATAAAAAAATATATAAAAAAAAGGTGAATTAATAAAAGTGAATAATTAATTTACTTTACCAGCATTAAAAACTTTTTCAGTCTTCGAATCTAAGCTGCACCAGAATTTTTGTAGCCTAAGCATCGGGAAAAAAGTGCGGCTTAGATTCGAATAAATATGGCAATATCGCGATTTTAAAGTCTCTCTATCTTTAAATTTTTGCCTTTTTTTTTTTTTTCTATTAAAAATACTGTCTGGCATTTTCTGTCATTGAACATTTTCAATAACTTGATCAAGTTCTTGACTAAATTTTTAACATAATAGAAGTTGGGATTTTTCTTTGCGCATTACATTTTACACATATAAAATTTAGAATTAATGTTAATTCAAATTTTATCCATTTTAGTTAAATGTATGATAAAAATTTTTAAGTAGTAAAATTTTATTATGAATTCTTTATGGAAAAAGAAATATGTTGGGCATTACGATATATGAACATGTATTTATTGCTCATTGGAGTTTTTATTTTATTACTATAATTAAAATATTGATTTTTATTACTAGTTCATTTTTGAATTAGAAAGTAAAGCATTCAGAAAAAGATATATCTGCTGAATAAACTTTTAAAAACACTAATTTTTAAAAAAATTGAAACTTAATTTTCTAAATAATTAAACGGTGTTTTCATTTTTTAAACCCAAAAATTCATAATTTTTTTTTTTTGGAAGACTTTTAAAATGAATGATTTATTTTATAAACGAAGGAAAAATATAACTGTTATAATTAATAATGTTTGCTTTTTTTATCTCGTAATTGTGGATCAAATTGCTCGATTTTCAAATGTTAAAAAGTTTTACCTTTCTTATTTTTTCTATTCATTTTCTCAGGAAATATCATAATCAGTTAAGAGCAATTTATACCTTTTTTTTCGGGGGAGAGATTGAATTTATCCACTAGAAAACTTAAGTCAATCTAATTATTACAAAGCTATTTTACCATAAATTATTGTTTAAAAACAATCTGTTACTCAGTATAATCACTATATGATAAATTACTTTGCCGTTTTGTCAGCCACAATACCGTTTAGCGTCCTTTCAAAGGCATCTCGTCATGTCATGAGGTCAATATCTCATGGTATTTTTCAAGCACTTAATGCATTCTTTTAATTTTAAATTTTTTATTTCTATTACTGTCCTTAAAAAAAAAATTTTACTTTTAAGTACTATTATTTAAAAAAATGTAAGAGTCATAACACTCGAAATCCTAATGGCGAGAGGTTATAGCTCGGAAGAGCTAAGTACTCTGGTCATCCACCCCACGATGTATAATATCTCATGGGAATTTCACTTCAGAGGGGACCGGAAAACACTTGTTGGTCCGAAGTCTTTAGGAAAGAAAAGTACAAAAAAGCAATAAAAGTTTCCAATTTCTTTCCTATGTACTAAAACAGAAAGAGAGGAAGAATAATTTATTTGCATTCCTACATAGAATGAAACTATTATTTTGTTACCAAATATGCCCAAAAATTAAACAATAATGCAATTTTCTTTGATTTAAATATAATGTTAACTTCCAAATTGAAAAATTGTTTCTGACATATATTCATTAAATAAACATAAATTTCTTAGAAAAAATAAAGGCAATGTTTATATGTTATATGCTTGATTAATTGTGCTTGATAATTAATTGCCAGCCTATTTTCTCTCCCTTATAATGATATTTTAATCATTCTCTAAAGTTACAAAAGTAAATTTTAATTTCAAAATATCTTTCTTCCTTTTTTTTTTTTTTTTTTTTTTTTTTTTGCTGAACATGAAATAATTTTGTAATGCTTATTTTCATTTACGTACCATTTCTTATAAAAATATTTTTTGAATTTGAAAAATATTTTATATGTAAAATAATGGTCAAAACCATAATTAACCAGTTTTTTAATGAAATAGCTGCATACTATCTTAGAAAAATATCAAAATTGATAACCTTTAACTTTTTTAACATTTATATATACACTGCTGGACAATTGTTAAGGACGGATCACAAATTGCTATGTAGCATAACATTAAGCGAGACATGAGGCCTAGTAGGATAAAATATAGTTGCCACACTGTTCAGACATTAGAATAAAGAATATTTATTGTTCTGGAAAGTACAAAAACTGCGAAACATCTGAAAGAAAAAAAATGCTCATTTGATCTGCGTACGGAGAAATGAAACAATGCATCTAAAAGTCAGCAGGCACCTTAAAGAAAGGTATCAGTACGGGATATGTCCACCGTGGAGTATGATGCAACATTGCACACGTCGTATCATACTTTGCACAACATTATCCAGCAGCTTTTGAGGCAATTTATCCCATTCCTCTCTGAGTGCACGGATGAGGGTGTTCTTGTTTGTCGGAGGATAATTTCGACCAGCAACTTGCCTCCCCAAAGCATCCCACACATTTTCAATAGGGTTTATATCTGGAGAACGCGCTGGCCATACGAGACGTTGAATACACTCGCTGTCTAGACAATCCTGAACAGCGAGTGTTCGGTGACATGTTGCGTTGTCGTCCATAAAAACAAATTTATCACCGACAGCGCCATGGAAAAGAGGAACATGAGGAAGTAGAACTTCATCAGTGTATCGTTGGCCCATCATAGTCCCATTCGCAACCACATGTAGACGCGTGTGGCCATTGATCATGATGCCGGCCCACACCATGATACTGCATGTCGGATATCGGTCCTTTTCCTGGATATTTTCTGGACGATAAGCCGTACCACTCTCGCGCCAGATCAATTGGCGTCTACAATCCGATGACAGACTGAACCTACTCCCATCTGAGAATAGTACGCATGCCCAGTCCTATTCAGTCCAATTGTGATGCTCACGACACCATTGCAAACGGGCAGTACGGTGCTGTCTGGTCAATGGGACACACACAACAGGTCTGCGTGCGTATAGTCCTCCTCCCCTCAAACGTCTGGCAACAGTTTTTCGGGAGATCTGCTTTCCTGAGGCAGCAGGAAACTGATTTGCCACCTGCTGAGCTGTGGTGCGCCTGTTCCGTTTTGCTGATAGGACGATATATCTGTCTTCTGTAGGCGTCGTACTTCTAACACGACCTCCCTCGTGCCGTCTACTACACATTCCAGTAGTTTTAAATGACTTCCACAGCCGTGAAACAACGCTGTGAGCGATGTCGAACACCCTGGCAACATCTGTTATTTTTCGCCCTTCTTCGATCTTTCCAATAATTCGGCCATGCATAAAATCATCTATGTGATGTCGGGAAGACATGGCAAAAATTTTAAGTTCGTCTCTTAAATCTTTCCTGTAAAACTTTGACTTGAAACAACAACTGTCCACACGCGTCAAAACTTTTAAAGCTCTTATGAACGCTATCACGTGATGAACAGACGTGGAAAAAAAATTGCATGCTAATACTTCTTCTTACTAATATCCCGCACTTATTCTAATTTTCCACATTTTGCTTCCTTTCATTTTGTGGTTGCTATGGATGATAGTGTTATCCGTCCTTAGCAATTGTCCAGCAGTGTTTATATTTGTGGGACGGGTGTCTAGGGGCAATGATAAAATTCTTAACGAAAGAAAGCATGAACCAAATTTAAAGAACAAATCAATTTATTAAAGTAAGAAAACAGATTATATTTATAGATTTAAATTGCTTACAAGAAAATAGATTAAAAGTTAATTCGGAAAGAGAACAGGATTCACCTGTAGAGATGGGGGCGTCAAACATTTCTAGGTTTAAAGAAATGCAGTTTCTGAAGGCCAAGAGGCATCGAGCTCACTCCGTCGTGTCCGGTGTGCGAGTGAAGGTAAGCAAGCAAAAAAAAAAACGATCCCGCGCTTAGGGATTATAAGCGCTCGACGTCATCGCTCGAATCCCTGATTGGGCATTGAGATGCCTCATACGTTTGATGTCAGACGCTCCGAGTTCCTCGATTGGCCTCTAAATTCAATTCAGTTCGTTTGAGGCCACCATCTCCTACATATCTCTCTCTCTCGAAGTACACTGGAAATTAAAAATATTCTAATTATTCGAAATCGTAAAGAATACAGCTTTCCCACAAGTTCGGCCATCCTGGAATCACTGACCCCAGTGATTTGACATAACGTCGAATAATTTGCTCTAGAACATTAAAAATTTAAGAAAATACAACACAACTCACGCAAACAAAAACACCAATGACAATAGATAAAAATAAAAGAGAAGCACAGTACACAATGAATTAAAAAACGTTCAATCTCTCATCCCGGTGAATAAAATTTCATTAAATCGGCGGAAGAAGAGGTCAATTTAGAACCTTCATGGTTACCTACTCTTTCTAAATTATACCTATCTCTAGGTTTAACCTCGATTACTTTGTATGGTCCTAAAAATTTAGGCCTTAATTTTAAACATGATCCGAATTGTGTTCTCTGGATGGCCACTAAGTCTCCCTTCTGATACCTGGGTGCCCTCTTGCTTTTCCTATCGTAGGTTCTTTTATTTTCTGCTTGGATCTTCTGAATATTTCTTTTCGCATCTTGTCGTAGTTGGTTTCTCTGTTCCTGCAATTCTTCTACCATCTCTTCCATTAATAGGTTTCTCAGGTAAAGGTCTTCCTATTTCTCATGGTAACGCCAGTCAATAGTTCAAATGAAGACCATTTGGTACTTCGGTTCGAGGTGCTATTTAGAATTCTTTGAAGTCGGTCTACGAATTTGTACCATTTTGTAGGATCGTCGATTGACAACTTGGTCAAAACGGGGATTAGAGTTCGGTGGATTCTCTCCACTTGACCGTTCCCTCGGGGTACGCCGGTGGTGATCTGCAGATTTTGGATTTTCTCTTCGGTACAATAATCATCAAATCCTTTGGAGTTAAAAGGCGAACCCCTGTCTGTTATTATTCTCTTGGGATTGCCGAAAGTCTTTTGTTGTAGCTTTAATTTATCTAGTGCATCTTCTAGGGTGGTGGATTTTACGGGATAAAGCCAGGTAAACTTAGTAAAGGCATCAATTATTGTGAGGATATGTTGATATATTTTGTTGGTAGACGGCAAAGGTCCAATAAAATCTACATGATAAGTGCTTAATGGCACGTCCTCTTTTGGAATAGGATTTAGAAATCCCTCCTTTTTCCCACACTTTTTGTTAGCTAGAATACAGGATACACAGTTAATGATCACGTTTTGTACTTGTTTGCTTAAATTAGGTATAAAAAATTCTCGTTTTACAATTTCTTCTGTTTTAGCGGATGAAAAGTGCCCTTTCTCATGAGCTAACTTGATTAGCTCGATTTGCATATCCCTTGGTGCAGCTATTAATTCACGGCCATCTACGTATTTGTATAATATTTCATTTTTAATAAAAAAAAGTCCGTAGCATTATTTGTTCCTATTAGTGACTTTAAATTTTGAATATTTTCGTCTTCTTGTTGGGCTCTTTGTAGTCTTGCGGTGAGAGTATCGCTTGTAATTATGGTGACTGGGTACCTGCTCAGAGCGTCTACATGTTGCATTCTCTGGCCGGAACGATGTACAATCTCGTAGTCATACTCTTCTAACAGTAATGTCCATCTTGCTACACGAGTAACCAAATCTTTTTTGTCCATAGTCTTTTGAAAAGCTGAACAGTCCGTTATGATTTTAAAATGATTTCCCAGAAGGTAAGTGCGAAATTTCTTTAAAGCGTTGACAACAGCAAGAACTTCCAGTTCATAGCTACTATATTTTTCTTCTGCTGGAGTCGTTTTCTGCGACATATATTGGACAGTATGTAATTTTCCGTCTTCTGCTTCTTGAGTAAAACGGCGCCATATCCTTGTTGACTCGCATCGGTATGTAATTCGGTAGTTCTTCCTTGCTGAAAAATGCTTAATACTGGACTTTCAGTCAACAATTTCTTAAGCTTTTCGAATGCTTCCATTTGGGGTTGCTCGAACATAAATTGGTTGTCTTTCCTTGTTAGGTCACTCAATGGTTTCGCTATTTGAGAGTACGCTGGAATAAATTTGCGAAAGTAACCGGTGAGTCCTAAAAGGCTCTGCACTTGTTTGACTGTTGTTGGTACCGGAAACTTCTTGACGGCTATTGTTTTTGCAATTGAAGGACGTATTGTCCCATTTCCGACGACGTGGCCCAAAAATTCTACTTTTCTTCTTAGGAATTGACATTTTTAAACTTCATTTCTAAGCCATACTTCGAGGCAACCTCTAATACTTCCCTTAGTTTTTCTAAACCTTCTTTCTCATCTTTAGCAGGAATCACCAAATCATCCATGTAAATTATTACAATGCCTTTCCGCATGAGCTCTCTGAAGATACTATACACATATCTTTGAAATACGCTGGGGCTGGTGCTTAGACCGAAAGGTACTTTATTAAATTCAAATTGTCCATCTGGAACAACGAAGGAAGTGAGGTGCTTGCAATCTTCATTAACGTCAACATGGAAAAATCCATTTTTTAAATCTAACGTTGTGTACACTTTGGCTCCCTGTAGTCTATCTAATACATCCTCTATCAACGGCAATGGAAAACGATCCTTGACTAATTTCCGGTTCAGTCTTCTGT
This sequence comes from Trichonephila clavipes, assembly GCA_019973935.1. Classification (NCBI taxonomy): domain Eukaryota; kingdom Metazoa; phylum Arthropoda; class Arachnida; order Araneae; family Nephilidae; genus Trichonephila; species Trichonephila clavipes. The sequence continues at coordinate 440,147 of BMAU01015568.1, forward strand.
AATCTACACACAACCGGGTGGTACCATCTTTCTTCTTAACTAATACAATTGGACTCGCATATTCGGATGAGCTTGGTCTTACAATCCCCTGCTCTAACCATTCGTCGATTTGCTTGTTGACATCCTGATTCTCAGAAAATGATAAGCGGCGTGCAGGTTGGTAAACCGGTATGTCGTCTTTCAGGATAATTCTCATGGACACACATTTGTCATTTCGGTCTTCTTTGGCTCATAGTTGGAGATTAATTCAAACAGTTCTCTTCGTATTTGTGGATTGGTAACATGTTGAACTACAATTTCAGTGGAGTAGGAGTAGGAGTGTGGAGTAGGCAGCAATTGTTCTGGAGACGTCATCCTACACATCTCCTCTATCTATGTGGCTAGTTTCGCTTTAATTAATCTTGCCAGTTCGGAGTACTGCATCACTGAGTAAACAAGTGCAACTGCATTCTGACGGAAAAGTGTCGAATCAACATCAAGTTTCTTGTTAAACTTAAGAAATCAGCCACGGAAACATTTCAAATATGAACCGAGGCTTATGGAGATGAAACTTTGTCTCGTGCACACGTGTTTGAATGGCATAAACGGTTTTCAGATGGAAGGGTCAGTGGGGAAGTTGATGAACTTGCTAGGCACACAAGGTCAGCAATTGCAGACCTAAACATTGCCAAAATTCGTTATATGAGTGGGTTTCACTCACATCAGCTCTCAGACTGTTAATCAACACTACTACATTGAAGTAATGAAAATACTTCGTGGAAAAATTAGGAGGGGAGGCCATAATTGGGGAGTGATGGATTGCTTTTGAGTGAAGACAATGCATCCACTCACATGACCCTATTTGTCAAGCAGTTTCTGACTAGCAAAAACATTCGTATATGATGGGGCATCCTCCTTATTCAACTCATTTGGCCCCATGAGACTTTTTTTTTATTCCTACAATTAAATCTTGCTAAAATTGAACCCATTTAACTTCAGTTGAAGAGATTCAGGCAAAAACAGAAATCTAATGAAGAAACTTACAAAAACCTCATTCCAGAACTGTCACCATCCACGGCAGCACCGAATGCAGAAGTGTGTGAATGCTGAAGGGAACTTCTTTGAAGGTTATACTGTCAGGGAGATTAGATTCTGTAAGTACAATGACTAATTAGACCAGTTTCGTTTTTTTGTGTGTGTCACACTCTCTCTCACACACACACACACACATATATATATATATATATACATAGTCCAGTCACATTAATGTGACCACCACGTACTTTGCACTTCAGAGATAAATAACCAATCACAGAAGGCAAGTGGCAGCACAGTGCAGTTGAGCGTATATAAAGGGTGTGTGAGGGCTTCGGAAAACATTTCAATCGTTGGCGTAATGCAGAAACGAAGCGATTTGTCCGACGTCCAAAAGGGCACAATCATTGGCTTTCGGGCCAAGGGTGGAAGCATTTCCGAAACGGCTGAGTTTGTGAACTGTTCGCTTGCCACCGTGGTAAAAGTGTTTCGTGCATGGCAAAATGGGACTGTTCAAAATCAGCGACGTGGCAAATGTGGTGCACCACGGGCCATAGATGACAGAGGCGAACGACGGTTGCGGAGATGTGTTCGGGCAGATAGACGGGCTACCGTTGAGCAACTGACCACCAAAATGAACCAAGTGGCTACCAAAAGTGGCTCCCAAACTACTATTCAGCGAACATTGCTGCGTCTGGGCCTCCGAAGCAGACGCCTGGTTCGTGCACCTATGCTGACTGCTGTTCATCGACGACGAAGGCTAGAATTGCACGCCAGTACAGCAGCTGGACGTCCACAGAGTGGCGACAGGTAGCGTTTTCAGATGAATCGCGTTTTATGCTCCATCGGACAGATGGACGTTGGCGTATAAGGCGTGAAACCTCTGAAAGGAACCACCCTGCAACCATTGCCGGAACGGTCCAAGCTAGAGGTGGGAGCATTATGGTTTGGGGAATGTTTTCCTGGCATTCTCTGGGTTCACTGATCATTGTGGAAGGCACGATAGATCAATACAAGTACGCATCTGTCCTTGCGGACCATGTCCACCCCTACATGCGCATTGTTTTTCCTCAGGATGATGGCATCTTCCAGCAGGACAATGTGAGGTGCCATACAGCTGCCAGTGTACGTGCGTGGTTCGAAGAGCTCCAGGATGAGTTTACCGTCCTCCCCTTGCCAGCAAACTCACCTGACTTAAACCCAATAGAGCATCTGTGGTACCATCTCGATCGAGTTGTTCGCGCCATGGATCCTCAACCGCGTAATCTAGCGCAGCTGGCCACGGCATTAGAGTCGGCATGGCTCAACATCCCAGAGAACACCTTCAGGGACCTAAGTGACTCTCTTCCTGCACGTCTCGCCGCAGTCCACTCTGCGAAAGGTGGTTATTCTGGCTTTTGACAGATGGTCACATTAATGTGACTGGACTGTGTATATATATATATACAGATAGCCATAGAATCTCTCTCTCTCTATATATATATAAATATATATAAATAAAAACTCGAAAAATTATTTGTGCTGAAGTAAAGACTACGTACGTTAAAAATATTAATTATTGCATTTAAGAGATTTTATTTTTATAACCGATTTTTTGTTTATGGAATTGTTTATTATTGCTACACAAACATAAATAAATATAAATGTAGAAATCTCGCATGTAAGCTTGGTTAAAAAAAAGAAAGAAGAAAAGTAGCGAGAAATTGATTAAAAATATTCTTCCTCAAAGATTTTGGGGTTTATTCCCTTCTACAAATTTCTGATCCAATTAAATAACTCTTATAAAGACAAGTATCCGAATTTTTAAAAAAATCAATTAAAGAAATAATAATTTTAAGAGTTAGTTCTTACACGTTATCCACATAAATTAAAATCTTAGAACTTTTTATCAGATTGGATGTGCTAGTACAGTATGAAATGCGATTCCTTTAAAAGTTAAATACCTTTATTTTATGAAGTGAGACTCGCGCGCGATATACTGACAGTAACTGATCAGGACAAATAGTAACCCATGGCAAGCTGGAAAAATTTTCACTAACCGTACGTGGTCTACTTTCACTCTCGTCCCACTTCTGGAGTTACAATCATTCATCCGTCCAGAAACTTTGAGATTAACGATCGTAAATTGCGACAGTACGGTCTTCTAAAATTTATACCCGAGGTTGAAATAGCTACCTCAGATTATTTAAGCCCCGAGCCATTCCAGAGAATGAAGTATAATTTCCAGGAATAAAAAAAGTATGGAAAACTTACGACTCCTCCTAGGAAAGAATCCCTGCTATCTCAATATCCCTTGATTAAATCCCAACAACTAAAATTTCTGTATATGGTCTCTAAATTAAATTGCTAGAAACGGAATTATGGACAGATTTTCTGATTTCAAAAGCTGTGAGTTACAATATTGCACTTTTACTTCACCTCTATCAATCGATACTAAATTGTTCATGAACGCTTACGAACAAATTAATTGAAAAAAATCCAATGTAAAACTTTAATGAAGCAAAAATGAATGGAAGTTGGAATTCTAGATTTTTATACGTATTTCTCAGTTGATAGGTTCCTTAAAATGAATCGTTTATTATGCAAATTATGCTTAGCCGGAGCACACTTACTTATGCTGGAACTTATTTTCTTTAATGAAAAATCGCGACATTTCAGAAAGATCAAGATTAACCCCAATCAACATTTACCGTCAATTTTAAAAATTGCATCAGCTCAATATTTTTTTATCAAATCTTGATGACCTCTTTCTGAAGGGGAAAAAAAGCGACATTAAACATCTAAAATTAATGTTAAATTGAATTTCTTTCAGCAATTTTTTTTGTTTTATAAAAAATATAAAATATTTATAGTTTAAATATAAAATAGAATGATATATAAAACGACTACTTATGATAGTATATAATACAATGAGCTTTTTAGATTCAATTTAATAAATAGGTAGCACATTATTAAAATCGCATTTTATTGATTTTTTGAAGACAGAAATCGCCCTGCCTCCAGCTTAAAATAGACTATGTGACCCGTAATATCAATTAAGTTTGATACATTTGGTCTAAAGCTGGGGTACTCCACCTTCTTTTCTGCTGGGCCGCTTACATATGTCCCCTATTTCACGCGGGCCGCAACATGAGGATGAATAGGGGAGGGAGGGGGAGAAATACTTTAAGACCAAGATAATATTAGAAATTTAAAATGTGGAAAATTGATCAAAATATTATAACTCTTTATTTCCTTTTTTTTAATTACAATTCTTTATATTTTTTATTTTGGTCACAAACACTAAAACACTAAATTAAAACATTTATGAAACACTGCCTCATAATTTCTGCATCTGTAAACGGTTTCATAAAAATACCAATAATATACAGACTTCATAGGATGTCTTTGTTGCCGCTGTGATATTACCACTGACCAAACACTTTGCTGTCACAAATATTATTCAAGAAAGCCTATTTATCACCTCTTGATTGATTGAATATTAACGTCGCACTGTTCACTACACGTGGGCTTTTGGCGACGGACCATGTAATTTTGAACCCCGGTCAAGTGACGTGGACGACACCTGAGCTGGCACCCCCCGCTCCTAATTACCACACCAACGGGAGGACGTTTCAGCTCTCGACAGATTAAACATGCATCGCTGCCCTACACGGCGAGTCTTTAGTGGTACTGGGCTCGTACTCGTGACAGGGCAAGCCACGATCCGATACCTATACCACTCGGCTACCGCGGCCACTTATCACCTCTTGAAAGAGATCTTCAAAGGAAAGTGTTATTGAATGTGTGTGTGTGATTCCTGTTTATTGATATTTTTTTAAATACAACACTTTCGTGACAAGTCAGGCAATTACTGATCCGTGTTTGTTTTTCACTATAAAATAGTCAACCTCCCAATCTTCTTGAAACGATATATTTTCTACGAATATTTTTCGCTTCCAAAGTATGAAATATATTTAAAAATAAGTTCCACGGATAAAATTGAGGAGTGGATCAAGACAGCGCTCCGCATCCAGATAAAGTTTTTTTTGTAATGCAGTGCTATCGCCATCTGTTGTCCAAAATATTATTTATTTTTAGTGAATATATCTCATGATTATTTATCAAACCTCAGTTTAATTTGCAATTTATTTAGTTAATGAAAATTATTTATTACTAAATATTAATATTTTCATTGATTCATTTCTATTTACCTTTGTAGAATGTTAATTTCCTCTCTTACATCCAAACATATATTTTTATGAAATCATTCTTTCTGTAAGGCCAAATTGCAATTAAATTAAATGTTTTTTTAAATGCAACTATTCATACTGCTGAAAGTATTGAATTCCTTCAAAACCTCTTCATTTACATCACACTGTTAGTGATCATCAATATTTTTTAAATGCCTTTTCAAACAGAAAGGTGAGTGAAGACTTGATTACAAAATGAGCAGATTAAGTCTCTGCTATGCACATTCATTTCAGAGAACAATTAGTATGCAAAAATTGATTACAGAAAATGAAAAAACAGATTGACTAATTAAAATAACAAGAAAGATAACAAAACAATTAACAAAATAAAGCAAAAAAAAACAAACACAAGAAACCAAAAGTAAAAATTATTAAAAATGTAAATAAAATGCAAAAGCACTTCTGCAAAAATCGTTCGACTAATACAGGGACACAAAAATAGCAAGGCAATCAATTATTTTAGTTTCCATATTTAGTAACAGATGGCGCTAGCACTGCATTAAAAAATCTAACTGGGTGCAGAGCGCTGTCTTGATCCACTCCTTAAAATCGGGGCTACTCCATTATTGTCTGTTATTTTTAACCATAACCGTTTCAAGTAGAAAAAAAATATCAATTCGTGCCCGTATGACAACGACAGCAAAAAGGAAAATTGATACATTTGTTTTCTTGTCAAGGAATTTCCCATCAAATTTTTAAGACAATGTTCTTAAATAAATAAATTTCTTAGAGCAATGGCCACTTAAAAAGGTGTGGTGGACCGCAAGTTGAGTATTATCGGTCTAAAGTGAAGAAAAGGAATTACTTATGTGTTAAGCGAAAAAACATTTCATTTCGAAAATAATTTTTATAATTTTAAAGACCACTTTTTTAAAAAGAAAAACTTTAATTTATATATATTTTTAACCACAAACGGGCTTAACGCTACCCGTCATAAGAAAAGAGCGGCGGCTAAATTCTTCCCGCCTCAACTAAGGAGACTAACTCCACATCAAAGACAAAAACTAACGATAAAGATACCTGCAATAATACCGCAGAAATTAATAATCGTAAAGAGCTGCCCGAAAATACCATTCCGGTAAATAACCCCTTCTCGGTCCTCAGGGCCTATGCAGCACTTGCCCGAAACGGGTCGACTTGGCATTGTGCCAACTCACATGAGCTGCGTTGTAGTCACCAGCGATGATACAATTACTGCCAGAATTGAAAATTTTCTTAAAATCCTCTACTGGGAAACTATGGCCTACTCTTCTTCTGACGTAGGCCGATACAATATTAATGGGAGGGAAATCATTAATTTTAATTTGCACCGCAGTGGCGTCCATTCCTTGTAAATTAGGAAGGGGAACCCTGTGATGCACGATCTCATTTTTACAATAAATGGCCGTGCCGCCTCGCGTTACGGTATGGGGAAATTCGATTCTATCGTCTTTAGTAAGACGATAGTTTGCGATCTGGGGGTCGATGCCCGGCTCAAGCCAGGTTTCCTGGACCAAGAACATGTCAGGTTTTTGCTCCGAAACAAAATCGCGTACCTCATGGATTTTGTTACGCAAGGAACTTGCATTCCAAAATCAATCTTCAAGTACTCACGTGGGCGGGGAAAGTTAAGCCTGGAGGGAGCGAAGCCTGCAATAGGCTTCGAAAATTACGTAAGTTTTATCTACGTCCGCAGATGCCGAGCGGAGCGCAGAAAGGGAATTTTAAACGCCCTGCAGAAAGTTTGCTTGTCGATAGAGGGAGATTCCTCTATCGTAAATCTTTTAAGGCCGGCATTTATGCTGGCATCTTTGCTAGGGGCCGGTCGTAATTCGGAATTAGAGGTAGAAAGGGGCTAACATGCTCCTTGGGAATTTTGTTCTGGACTACTTTAGAGTAGTCCAGATTGGCGAGACTTTTCTCGCCTTAGAAATATCAGGTCGAGGTGCCTGCGCAGATTGCTTATTGATTACATTATTTTTTTATTAAATTATTATTTGGCTTAGGGCCGTTTTTATTTTTAGTTTGGTTTTTCCTTTTACTATTATTTGGGTGCTTAGGGCACCGACTCCAGTTGGCCGCATGGGCGCCTCGAACTCGAGTGTGCAATCTTTGGCCGCGTGGGGTCCTGCACATAACACAGCGGGGAGGGAGGTGGCACACCTCCGAGGAGTGAAACCACCCTGACATCTCCAGCACTGGTTCACTTTGTTCCGCGATCGAAGGGTTTAACTTCGATGCGGGTACCGAACAACTCCGTGAAGTCGTATATTTTTGGCGCATCCACGCCGTTCTCGATTTGAAGGTAGAACAGTGGCATGGGAGCCTTTGTCCTGTAATTCTTCATCTGAGAAATTTTAAGCACCTTGAAGCCTTCCGCTTCAATTTCGGTTTTGATTTCCTCCGGCTCCGTGTTGGAGGGGAGGCCACGAATTACGACTTTTACGGGTCGGTCCTGCTTCAACATGAAGCTTTTGAACTCGACCCCGGAAGATTCCAGCCATTTGCTAAGGGCCCTGTAGTCGACATCGTCGGCCACAGTGACCTTTAGGAACCTTCCTGACATTTGGGATTGGAAGGAGGGGGCGATCAGCTTGGCTAACGCCACCAACTGCCTCCAATCGCCCTTGGGCGAGACGAAGAACGGCGGGATGCGCGGCTTTTTCGTCGCGACAGGCACCTCTTCCTGACTTTGCGGTTCATCGTTAACTGTATCCATTCCCTCTTCGCCCTGTTCTTCCAAAGTAGCGCTGTCCATAATAGGCGCGGAAAGGGGGTTGGCGAGGGAGGGGGTCGAGCGAGGAGAACTTTCCTAACAAGCTGCTTGAAGCCGTCGAGTCGACGGTTCTCTTCGCTCCTTTTCTACCCTTGCGGGGAGAGGAAGAGGGGGAGGGAGGAGCCGCTGCCGGCTTTTTCTCCTCTTGCTTCTTCGGCGAAACGATAGTCTTATTCTTCTCGCGAAGAATTATTCTATCTAGTTCCTTTTCAGAGGCAGGGATCTTAAATAATGGGACGTCAAGCTTGGCCAGATGAGAGGAAACGATCTCACCTGATTTGGCGACTTCCATGTGGATGTTTTGAAGATCCGGGTCGTTAGGCTTGGCTGTTGTGAGCTTCCTAGCCCACGCAGCGTAAACGTTCCGAGCGATGATAGTTTCTCGGAACAGATCAGAGTTTTCTACTATAAATGAATCGTCGAAGGTCAGACGTGAGGGCGAGCTTGCCGCCGCGCCTGCGGTCGCAGTTCCAATGTCGCTAGAAGTCATTGTCCTATCGGACCAGCTAGCAGTAGACGTCATCCTCTGATGGCGTCCGGAACAAGAATCCCTCTCCCACCCTGATCTCTGACTAACTTTTTCAACTAACTCCACCCCCTTCTCAGTAGCTGCCTCCCCATTGGACGAGCGTAAAGTTACACTAAGATTCTTAAATCCGACCGCTCTCGCGGCCACTGCATCTGAGACCCTTTCTCAAAGTCCTACCCCAAGCTGGATTTTCTTTATCCAACGTCTGATCACCGAAGTTAAGCATCATCGAGCGCGGTCAGTACTTGGGAGGGTGACCACCTGGGAACACCGCGTGCCGTTGGCATACATCTTTTTCAACAGACGACCGGGGGTTTCACAATGTTACAACTGTGACTTGTTTAACCACTCGTCGAAAAATTGCTTTATGCGCACCAGATGTCTAAAATGCGGTGAATCCCACCGTACCAATGAATGCCCTATTAAAGAAAGGATAGAAAATCCCGTATGCATCAATTGCAATAAGACAGGACACATGGCAAATTGGAGCCAATGTGAAGAATTCCCCAAAAGAAAACCGAGAAAAGGTGAAACGATTCGTAATCGCAACCCCTCTACCGAAACTAACAAAACCTCAAAACAGGTCACCCCAAATCTCTCCTTCGCAGCTGCCCTCTCTGGCGCTTCAAATAAAAACAGTACTCCCGGAACTTCGGCCACCCCCGAAGAAACCCCCTCAACAGATGAAAAAAGTAATGGAAATGACTTCGGCTATAAAGACGCGATAAATGAATTAAGAAGATTCTTTCTCGACTACCCCTATCTTTTAGAAATGGGTAGGCAGTTTTTAGATACGCAAAAGATGAAGAGAGAATAGATATTTTCTATCTCTCTTCATCTTAATCTTTAAAAATCAAGATCGAAAGGCCTAATTTTCTAGTTCCTCTCATTTCAAATACCTCTCAATTGCAAGGATTTATTGTTTTTTCAAACCCACCTCCCTCGAAAGCTCGCTCCGCCCACTGACCGGGAAACCCCCGGCCACTGGTCGAAGCGAGACACTCTTCCGATTCTCGGTCGCAAATGCGACCCCGTTTTAATTTTAGCAATCCAGTACTATTTATTTCCACTTAATTTTAACAAGGGCAAGTAAGATTTTCAATGCTACTCCCCAAGTGTTCGATAGGAGATTTAGACCTCTTTGGAGATCAGGTGCTCCGTTTGTTACTGTCAACACCTCAGACTTCACACGCAGTTTTTCTGCCCTAGACTGCGACCCTTTCTCAGTCCTACCCCAAGCTGGATTTTCTTTATCCAACTCCATCGAGCTAGCGATTAGGATTTTGGTCATTTATTTGCCTGGTTCCTGTTCTAAGGACAATTGTGGTCCTTTTTCGAGGATTATTTTAGTTAGTTTTCCGGGTTTTTTTTCGGAGTTTGCGGTGACAGGCGGATAGGCTTAGTGTGTGATAGGCTTAGACTTTGTGTTAGGCTTAGCGCCAACACTGTTCCTTGGATAGGTGAACGTGTTCACGTTCACTATTTCATTTCTTTCAGCTCATACTTTGGATTACCATGTATGAGACCGCAACCCCAGGTCAGATGTAGCGTCGATAAAGGTAGGTGACATGTTCACTACTGATCCCTTTTGTTTTGATGCAGTTAGAGCCAATTCTAAATTAGATAATTGTAGTACATGCGCGGAATGTGAAGATTTGTGCGATGCTCTTGAAGACATCCTCAACGCACTTCACAAACCCGACAACAACACGCCTGAGAGACTTAGGGTCATAAATGAAGTTCAATGGATAGCATTAAAATGCTCCCGCAAATCCACGAAACTCCAATGTCAGGAGTTCAAGGATTACATTAAAGAGATTGAGTGTCTCAATTCAGTTAAAGTCCCCACTGCTACCGCCGCTTCTAAAACGGCGAAGCGTAGGAAAAACAAGCGAGCGACTGGTTCTCCTACCCCAGGCAACGCAGGGAAAAAGAAATGCTCGGAGCGTTCGCTCCCACCCAACACCCCGTCCCCTCCTGTCGAAGGCGAAACGCTTTCGATGGAGGAAGATATTTCATCCGATGACAGCTCGGAAGAAACAGAAATGACGAAGGACGTTTCTCCCGCTGGCGCTTCGCGCTCGGGAATTACCGCTAACGGTAACGCTCCTTCTAGCAAGGACTACGATAGTGACTCATTTACTGAGGTCACAAGGAAAAAACGCATTGCCTCCATCGTTATCGATGCAGGGAAAAATGCAACCGGGCTGTTAGAACAGCTAGGAAAACATGTAGGCGCACCACTTGAGGGGCGATTTGAAAACGGAAAACTTCGCGTTTTCCCAAAGTCCATCGTTGAGCAGAGAAAGCTCCAAGCTTACATTTCAGATAATAAGATGCGGTCCCACACCTTTGAGATGTCACACACTCAGCAATTAAAATGCGTGATCAGAGGGTTACCCACCGATTTTGATCATACAGAATTGATGCAGGAACTCCGTGGTTTTGGTTTCGATCCCAACCACATCTCCTTGTTGAAAAACAAGAAGACAAATACAAACATGCCACTTTTTCTGGTAACCCTTCTTAAAAACCCTGATAATCAGGGAATTTTCAATATCACAAACATAGGATTTTTTAGAGTTCATGCTGAACCTCTAAACAAATCAAACATGCCTCCTCAGTGCTATAGATGCCAGGAGTTCTATCATCACTCTAGGTTTTGCAATCGTGCACCTAGATGCTTGAAATGTTCAGGAGGCCATCTCACCTCCGATTGCAAAAAGCCAAACAAAGCCCCAGCTAAATGTGCAAACTGCAGTGGACCGCACCCTGCAAATTTCTCAGGATGCCCCCAAAACCCTAAAAACAACACAAACAACAATAAGAAAAAACAACCAATGAAAAACGTCTGGCAGGAGAAACCAGGAGAGCGCGCTCAGAACTCCACACCTCCTCAACAACTGTACTCTGCTGCAGTTAAGAAAAACACGAATCACGACTTTGATGTTTCTCAAGTCATGTCACAAATGTCACAAATGATGACACAGTGGGGACAAATGCTGTCCATCATTCAATCTAAAATTTAAAATTAACATTCAATAATAGCGCGAACAGTAACTCTCTCAGGTTTTTTAGCTGGAATGCTAACGGCTTAAAACGATGTATAGATGAATTTAAAGACACTATCATTGACTACAACCCCGACGTAATCGGGATACAAGAAACACACCTTCATCCTGCGGACCGAGTTAGCATTCCAAACTACACTTGTCACAGAAGTGATCGTACAACACACCGCGGGGGCGGCACTGCCATTTTCGTTAAAAATTCCATTAGGCATCACGCCATTGTCAATACTTCAAACACATTTGAAAATGCATCGGTTATTCTACAAGTAGGAAACAACACTAAAATTACGGTGGCGTGTATTTACAGACCTCCACACGGCTCCATTAATACTATTGAACTGGACGCAATTCTCAATCATAGAAACAAAGCCTTTCTTTTCGGTGATTTTAATGCGAAACACTCGAGCTGGAACCCAGGCAGGTCTAACACAAATGGTAATATTTTATGCAAGTGGGCCGTCGGGTCCGCATTGGATATTATCACCCCTGACACTCTCCAACTCATTTCAACACCTGGCACATTAACAACATTCTTGACATCGGCTTTGCAGCTAACTTGGCTCACACTGATGTTTTCACTATAAATGTCCTTAGCAGTGATCACAATCCAGTGATTTTTCATTTCATAACAAACAACATCTTACCACCGATTCTTAGAACTCTTAAATCTACAAACTGGATTAAATTTCAAGAGATTCTTTATCACAACATTCCGGGAAATCCCCAAATAGATAATTTGGATACGGTCGTTCAAAATTTCACCGACGTAATTATGAATGCGATCCCTGCTTCCACGTCCACTAGGGTAATCAACACACCTCACCACCGCCTTTTTGAAAACATACGAGTGCTTATCAGAGCAAAAAATAGATTCAGAAAACTCTGGAACAACACCAGATATCAACCATACAAACGCGAAGTTGACGCTCTCATTAGACAGATCAGGAAAGAAATCGAAGCACATAAAAACAGGACCTGAAAGATCTTCTGTTAACTTTAAACCCTCAGGATAATTCCTTGTACAATTTACATAGGAAAATCACTAAAAGAGCTACGGTCATTCCCCCTCTCCATGGTCCAGGAGGGATGGCTTATTCTGATTTCGAAAAAGCGGAGGCTTTCAAAGACACACTTGAAGTCACTTTTCAGGAAAATGTTGAACCCTACTGTGACGACAAGATCGAAGAAGTCGAAAATGTAGTTTGTAACTACTTCGACAACTTCACAACACTAACACCTCCCCTCACTTCCCCTATTGAAGTCCGAGGCATTATTAAAAGATTGCAGAACCGCAAAGCTGCGGGTCCCGACCATATTCCAAATATTGCACTTAAATACTTAACTTTAAATGCTATTACGCACTTAACAAAAATCTACAATCAATGCCTCATTAAAAATCACTTTCCGACACAGTGGAAGCAAGCAAACGTAGTTATGTTGCCAAAGCCAAATCAGGACCATAAATTTAGTCAAAATTATAGCCCGATTTCTTTATTAAGTACCACTGCTAAGGTTTTCGAAAGAATAATCTTAAAAAGAATTCAAACGCACTGCAAAGCCATAGATTGCATTCCCCCGGAACAATGCGGGTTCCGGGATGGCCATTCTACGCTACACCAACTTATACGAGTTACGAATATTATAAATGAAGGATTCGCTAACAAATTCTACACTGTCGGTGTTTTCTTAGATGTTAAGAGAGCATTCGACAAGATGTGGCATGATGGACTCACATACAAACTCATCAAACTCAAAAATTCCCTGGATATTTAATTAAAATTGTTCACAATTATTTACACAACAGGACCTTCAGGGTCCGTGTAAAGAACACATTTTCAACTAATGGACTTATTCAAAGTGGAACCCCCCAGGGTAGTTCCCTGTCCCCCAGTTTATACAACATTTACACACACGACTTCCCAGAACACCCCACCGTTCAGTACTTGCCTGTTCGCGGATGATTCCGCCATGCTTACGCAAGGTACCCAGCTCAAATACACACTTAAAAACATGCAAAACTTCCTTGACAAGTTACAAGATTGGCTCACACAATGGAGAATTGCAATTAATGTTGACAAATCTCAAGCAATTATATTCAGAAAATGGGGAGTTATTGACCCCCCTTTTCAACTCACTCTTTTTGAAGACAACATACAGTGGGTCTCGGTAGTTCGTTACTTGGGTCTACACATGGATAGCCGCTTAACTTACAAAAAGCATATCGACTATCTCTCAGAAAAATTCTGGGGGAGAATTCATTTAGCTATCTCCCTTGTAGGGAGGAATTCTCCACTTTCCCTTGAAAACAAAGTCATTTTATACAAGCAAGTTCTGCGCCCAATTATAACATACGCTTCTCCTGTTTGGGGAGCAGCGGCTGCCACCCACATAAAAAAAAATCCAAGTTATCCAAAACAAAATACTCCGACTCATTACTAACGCACCTTGGTACGTTAGAAATGATGTTATTCACTACGACCTACACATGGAGCCGATTTCTAGTTACATCACTAAGTTAGCTAGGAATGTTTTCAGATCTATTGAAAATCACGACAATCCAATTATTCGAGCACAAACAATGTTCACTTATCCACATCCTAAATTGAAATACGCCTATGCCACAGCAAAATGGCAGCTACCGCTCAAACCGCCGTAACTCAACAAATAAACATTAAATTCAAACATCTACAACACCAAATGCTCTACTGCAAATCGAAACAGGGTCAGTTCTGACTGTCACCCCCCCTCCATGTACATCTTTTTTGGCGATGGATTTCCTTCCTGGTCCTTCCCTTCATTCTAGCCACTACGTCACCAACCTGTTTCTGGGTTGTTCACCCAGATCGTTCGGTTGGCGTAGTAGGCATCTCGTTCATTCCCCCTCCTTTTGAGGGGTTGTTGATTTTTTTTTATTATTTTCTTCATGGATTTCCTTTTCTTCTCATACTAGGTATAAACGCCTTCGGCGTTGGCACCTGAAAATTCTAATTTCCGTTCCACTCCATCTTTAGGCCGAAAGATTGAGAGGAGACTTTTGAGGAACGAGCTCGAGTACGGTCGCGTCTTCTCTACGCTCCGTACCATTTCCCACATTGCACACCAGGTCTAAATAGAATTCAATCAGGCGTTCCTATAGCTCTTATCAGAGCTTAAAGGATAGGGCGCCGGCTACTTTAGACCTGAGCTGTATTAAGTACAGTTCTTTACGCCCCATTCTTGCAGATTTTTACCTACTTCACGACTCGGACACGATTATGGAAAATCCTACTGAAATGGAACTAGTAAATGCCTCTCTACCATCCTCGAGATCTTCCACTCCTTCAATGACCAACTGCGAAAACTGCAACTGGTCCAGCAGGACTTAAAGAAATTCTCGATTATGCTGAGCAACGTCTCACATACCATAGAATGCATTGCGCCTATCACCTCTGATGACGATCCGGACCTGGCTGCCCTGTACTCCAGACAGGCCTATTTTGATGAGAGACAGCAACAAGCCTTAGGTGAGTTGAGTTCTCTTCCTCGTTGCGATACCCCTGGTTGTCGAGTACATTCTACCCCCTGTAATTGTCCTAGTAAAAATAAAACCGAAGAGAGTTCCCCGAACTCCCTAAGAAAATTAGTTCTAAAAGAAAGGAAAGCGAAGATGGTTTCATCTCGCCTACCGCTAAGCAAACCTTTAAAAGACAGCAAATTGAATTTAGAAACTTTGAAATTGATGTTAACAATAGATTTGAAAAAATTAACGAAAACGACGAGAATATAGCAGGAACTTCTCAAAACACAATTAATTTCGCGCCCCCTAAAACAACGGAAACAGATAAAACCAACACCCTCCCACCCCCGGTATTTCTTAATCTCGAAAAACATTACATGGAACAACTTAAAACACTTAATGAAATCATCCCCACACTCCGCAGCAAAAAAACCGGAGAATTAATCAAGCTCTACACTAACAACTCACACGACTACTAACTGCTTCAAGATTCAGTAGAAAAACTGAAGTACCAATTTTTCACCATAAAACCTAAACACGAACGGCCCATTAAAGTAGTTGTTAAAGGACTTCCTAAGAATACAGAAACAAGAGACATACACCAAAATTTAATAGAACTCGAATTCACCGTCTACAAAGTCACCCAACTTGTTGGGAAAATAACGAAACAACCCCTACCAGTTTTCCTAATCAACTTACCCAGAAATATTCACAACTTAAAAATTTTCCACCTCACACTACTCTGCTATCTAACGGTAATTGTCGAAGGGTACGACGGCAAAGGGGTAACCCAATGCTACTCGTGCAATAAACTTCATCACACAGCCGAGAACTGTCACTTCATACCCCGCTGCCTTAAGAGCGAAGAAGCTCACCAAACACGCGAATGTGCCATTAAAAAACTTGAAAAAACCTACTGCATCAATTGCCATGTGTACGGACGCATGGCAAATTACTCTAAATGTCCCCTCTACCCAAAGCCCCGCAAAGGCACCAACACTACTCCCAATAACTATGCCACAGCACTAGACAACTAAATACGCCCAAATACCTCTTTTGCACAGGCCGTCAGTATAAATCTACAAATAACTCTAGAAATCCTCAACATATGGCAGCACCCTCCAACGCACGCAGAAATATCCTGCTATATTCTCTCAGAAACAAACCAATCAAATTGTAACTCCAACCCCCACAACTAATAATGCTACCAATGAAAATAATTCTCCACAAGCTCTTATCCTACAAACCCTACAACAAACTATTCCAGCTTTAACTCTCTTAACTCAGCAAGTTTCAACTTTGAACTTTAACAATCCAGCCCCCAAGCCTAAGAACAACAAAACTAAGCTTACTAAAAAGAATTGCAAGCCCTATTAGAGGCTCTCATTGATGATGACGATGATTAGACACAATTTGATTGGTTTAAACCTCTGTTCATGGAATGCAAACGGCATCTTAACTAAAATTATGGAATTTAAAATTTTCATAGAGAAGTACTCTCCCGACTTAATTCTCATTCAGGAAACACATCTGAGACCTAAGTACAACATAAATATTCCAAACTACATCTGCTACCGCAATGACAGAGACACGGACGAGAGAGCGTACGGCGGTACTTTAATTCTCATCAGGCGTAATATTCCCCACTACAATTTACCCACTCCCCCACTCCAGCACATCGAGGCTACGATCGTAGTTCTCACCCCCCAACTTCAATCCCATTTCTATTGCTTCCGTTTACGTCCCGCCTAGATCGGACGAGAGACTGTTCACTCTGGATTTTGAACAGCTCTTTCAGACCAACAGTAATTGTGTGATTTTTGGCGATCTTAACGCCACACACAACGAGTGGAACTGCTCAGTCAACTCCACGAGAGGAAAGCAATTAAAATCGTTCACGGATACTCTCAACTTAACAATTGCGTATCCCAATTCCCCCACCCGCTTCGGCCACGGGACTTTAAATACTCTTGACATTGCCGTCATAAATAACTTTAATTTCCCCTTCACCATTGATTCCATTCCGGAGCTTTCCTCCGACCATAATCCAGTTTTTCTTAATTTCTCCCTTACTTCGCCTATTCATCAAGACAACGCTCGAGCAGTTACCACCTGTCGGTCTGACTTTCGCAATAACTTAAAAAATTCCTTTCAATTGTCTGATTTCTCGGGCAGTCGAAATCCAAATGTGCTGGAAGATAAAATTTCTATTCTCACCGCCGCCATATGCTCCGCCCACCACCAAGCGTCTAAACCAATAGAAAACAAGAAACACTCTTTCACTCCAAACCACATACACGAACTCATTTACATCAAAAAGTAAAGCAAAAGGATTGTACAATCGCACCTTAAATCCAATACACAGAACTAGTTATTACAAAGCACAAGCTAACCTAAAAAAAAGCCCTCAAAAACACTCACAACAATCCTGGCAGACTAGACTTGAATCTCTCAACACAACAGACAACAGCCTTTGGCAGTGTCAGAAGTTTTTTCGTATATAAAAAACGCTCCTCCATTCCTAATCTCATTAGCTCTTCTGGCCCCGCTTGCAGCGACGATCAGAAAGCTAACCTTCTTGCAATAACCCTCAAAGATAACTTTACTGAAAACGAAAGGCCTGATGGTGAATACCCTATTGATAATAGGATTACTAATACGCTCGAAAACTTTTTCTCTCACCCCCCCTTCCCATTACCCCTACTGATCCAGATGAAGTTCTCAGCTATATTGAAACTCTTTCTAACAATAAAGCCCCAGGTAAAGACAATATTACTAATAAAATGGTCAAGAGCATTTCCCTCTTAAAATTATTCTGCTTTTAACTTTCTTAATCAATAAAATTCTTTTTTTAAGACATTTTCCAAATAATTGGAAAATAGCTCTAGTCTTCCCGATTAAAAAACAAGGTAAAAATAGCAAGTCTCGCTCGAGCTACAGACCCATTTCCCTTTTAAGTATTCTCAGTAAAATTACGGAGCACATAATTCTAAATAGACTGCATAACTTTACGGACAATATCAATTACATAAATCCTAATCAATATGGATTCATCAGGCACCTCTCCACCTATCACCCTCTACTCAGATTGACTGAAAAAATCACTTCTGGATTTCAGAGAGGCAGGTCCACTGGAGCTGTCTTTCTAGACATTCAGAAGGCTTTTGACAGAGTCTGGGTGAGTGGTCTCATCTACAAACTTATTATATATATATATTAACAATTTCCCTCCCGCACTAATTCATTTAATTAACTCCTACCTAGTCAATAGGTCATTTCAAGTCATCGTCAATAACACTCTTTCCCGCACTGTTTTTATCAAAAACGGTGTCACGCAAGGAAGCTTACTCGGACCCCTACTTTTCAATATTTATATTAATGATATTCCCTCTCATCCACTAACCATGACTAATATCTATGCGGATGACACTTCCATTTCGGCCACATACAAAAATCACCTCACAATTACTAAAGCACTTAATGCACACCTAATATTACTAGAAGATTTCTTCAACACATGGAAAATTAAAATTAATGTAGACAAAACAGTCGCAGTTCTCTTCACCAGGAGAAGAAAACCATGCACACCACCTACTCTGTACTCCGCACCACTACACTGGTCTCAGAGCACTAAATACCTAGGACTTGTCTTAGAGAAAAATCTCAGCTGGAAACAACACATTATACACGCGCGTGACAAATTCCGGAACGCAATGCGATCCATTTACCCCTTAATTTGCCGGAATTCTCATTTAAATATCTACAACAAGGTACTTCTCTACACTGCCGTCCTGCGGCCCATCCTCGCGTATGGATGTCCTGTGTGGGGCTATGCAGCCAATTCTAATATAAAACTCTTAGATAACGCTCAAAATGCTCTAATTAGAAGCATCACCAATGCCTATAGATATAACAGAAATAGAAACATTTATAAAGTTCTGAATATTCCTACCTTCAAACCTCATATTAAAAAATTAGGTCAAAAATTCTTTGACAATCTTCCTAATATCAATAACTTTAACATTCAAAATCTAGAAAACTACGATTCTAACATCTGTAAAAAGAGACCCAGAAGAATCTTACTGGACTCTTATAATCCTCCATAACATTAATTCCCGGTCATTCCCATGTGGCGAATGACCACCCTTGCTAAATTTTGTTTAATTTTTCTTAATTTCTTAATTTTTTTTTAATTGTTCAATTGTTTATTTTACTTAAATTCAATTCAATACCCACACAGGCACCCACTTAAGATCCCAACTCTAATTCTTAATTTCATACTCGACACCAGGCGCAGCGAATTGAGATCTCGCTCACCGATCCCTGACGACCAATAGCAGACGGGTTTCTCGTCTGCTTGCACGAATTTGGACTTGAATTTTTCTGAGACCGCCGAAATCACCAGTTCGCCCCGCCCACTGTCTCCTTCCATGTCCACCAATAAGGAAGCACGATTTCAAAAGCAGGCTAACCAACGTCAAGCGCGCAATAAATTAAGTATGAGACGGAGGAACGCTTCGCGTTCCAGTGCCCAATGATGTCCAGCGATCGGCCACTCCATCGATTCCATCGAAGCGGACGGTAAAGGGTAGGAAAGGAACCGGTTCGCCGATCTCTCCCTTCCCTAGCCGCCCAGCGCAACTGACTTTATGCCGCCGGCTCCACCCCTCTCCGGAGGGCGAGCCGACAGGCGCCTGAGACATCTTTTCAACCACACGACAGTCAAACGCAAACATACTGCTTCCAGCATTCCCTTACACACCTTCGTACTATTTTTAAATTCATTGGCAATTACTTTTAATATTAACTTTGTACATTTTTTAAAAAATTAAAAAAGGGCAAATTACCAATGTGAAAGTAACCAACCATATTTTGAACGACAGGAGATGAAGATCTCGGCATGAGATCAGGCGCTCCAGATCCATAGATTCAACACCTTACTTCACAGCTCGTTTTTTAAAACCTGTTTCTTGTTAAATGGGAAGAATCAGGTAATACCCAAGAACGTTAGCTTTATCTTCAGTGCGCCGGCTACGTCCGCCACTGTTTTTTAGCGGTTCTGTTCTGCCCAATTTTATTTCTCACTACAAGTTTTTTCTGTTTTCTCACTTTACGTCACCCCGTAAATTACGCTCTAATTTTATTAATTCTGTTGAGGAGGTACGTCTCTCATTTAGGGACAGGAACTCCGTAACTTACATGCCACTTGCTGTTGAATAGTAAAAGCCGTTAGGTAGCGCTGTTGCAGTGAGACACTTCTATTTAGAAGTAGTCTTGTGGGAACAGCCAGTGCATGTATCTTTCTTAAGATGCAAACACTCGTTTTAGTGAAACATTCTATTGTGAAGTATTCTTGTGTCGAAATGCTAATACTTGTGAACTACGTACATTATTACATGTGAACTATTCTAATCATAGTGAAATGTTCTTCAGCATTGAAATATATCCAATTATATCAAACTGAACTTGGACTGAACATTGAATCAATTTTCTTTCAACAGACAGCAATTCGAAACCGAAACCTTTTAGTCTTAGACCACAATTGTTTACAGTCCGCTAAATTCGTCGCTATTGCTAACATACATAAATTAATGGTCCGATCGCTCGGAGTATCTAAGTATTTAAAGGGTTTTATCAGGTTGTAGAGTTCAAAATTTGTGTTTTCGTTTTGTTGAGGAGTTACTTCTGTGTGACCTACATTCGGCGTTTCTTTGGACGAGTGGATTACTCTATTCTAGTGGATTCTTCTGGGTGTTTCTCGGATGGTTTGGTCGGGTGAGTCAGTTCATTTTGTAAACATATTATCTGAATGCTGTTTGTGTGTGCTTTTAGCTTGTTTTATTTCTAAATATAATGCTTTAGTATTTTAATGTGATTTATTTCTGTGAAGATTTTTATTTAGTGTTCTTTCTGTTTTTTGCATTTGAGTAGTAAAAATCAATGTGATTGGATTCCGAATGTGAAAAGCACTTGTGTTAGTTATTTTAATTTGATTTAAATATCTATATGAGTGGAATTCTTCTGATCACAGTAATTGTTCAAAATTTAAATATGAAATCTAAAGCATGCTTAAACCAGAAAAAAGCCATTATATCATCACTAACGCGTTTAAAAAATAAAACGTTACAGGATATTAATGAATTGGATTCTACCGAGCTCAAAATTAGAAAAAATAGGTTTGATGTAATAGGGGAAGAATTGAAAACCCTTTTTGATAATTTATTTAGCCTTGCTAGGGATGATGAAATTGATTGCTATATTTTAGAAAAACAAGAGCTGCTTGATACATGGGAGGAGATGTTAATTTTATTAGAAAGACGGGTCTCAGATCTAAATAAAACAAATAAGAGTACGGAAGTAATTCATACAAGAAATTCTGATTCAACCGAAATTAAACTTCCTACCTTGTCGCTTCCGACATTTTCTGGAGTTATTGATGAATGGTTAACTTTCTCGGATCTGTTTCAAGCAGCCGTTACAAATAATCAAAATTTAACTGGTAATCAAAAATTACAATATCTCAAAGGGGTTTTAAAAGGAGATGCTCAGAAGATAGTTCAATCCCTTCCAATAACAGATGGTAATTTTAAGATTGCTTGGGATCTTTTAAAGGAAAGATATTTTCATAAGCGTGAAATATTGAGTTCTTTAATGAAAAAACTTATGAATATTTCGCCGATAACTTGTGAATCCCATGCTCAAATTCTAAAGTTAGTCGATTCGACTAAAGAATGCGTTCGATTATTGGAGACTTTAGATCTCAAGGTCGAGGGCACAGCAGACATAATTATAATGTTTATCATTCAATTTAAGTTAGACTCAACCACAAGAGGTTGGTGGGAAAGGTCTCTAGATAATGAAAAAATTCCTTCGCTCAGCGAGCTTTTACAATTTCTTTCGAATCACGCCAGATCACTTATGACTGAAGGCTATGGAGTTAAAAGAAACATTAGTAACAAGAAAGTAACACTAGTTGCTTCAGGTTTCCAACTGCATTGTTCTTACTGTCAGATCAATCATAATTTAAATAAATGTGATGCATTTCAAAATCTTTCTGTTCAAAAAAGAGTGAATTTTGTAAAATCGAATAACATTTGTTTCAATTGTTTGACTAAATTTCATAGGTAGCCTGCTTGTAAAAGCACTAATAAGTGTCGAAAATGTGGGAAATCGCATCACACATTCTTGCATTTTATGACTCCTAGTGAGCCAAATTCTTCCATTCCTAGAGATGCTAATAATTCAGTACTTTCAGCTTCAGCGAAAGTGTTTCACCCAGTTGTGTTTGATGCTACTAATACTGATACAGGTCCAAATCCTCCTAATGTAAATAATCCAAGTATAACTTCCTGTTCAGGGTTCGATTCCAATTCTCAGGTGCTTCTATGTACTGCACTAGTCAATGTTTGTGATTCTTTCGGTAGAACTCGGTTGTGTCGTGTTCTTCTTGACCGGGAAGCCAGGCTTGCTTAATTACTAATAGTTGTTTGGAAAGACTTGGATTGCCTACGAAGCGAACAAATGGGCGCATTTCATGCCTTGGAGCATCAGATACTCGAACTAATGGTATTTCGGAGATTAAGTTTACACCTCATTTTACATCTAATATTTCGTTTGTAACTTCAGTATATGTAGTTAATAAGATTGTAGGTCAACTTCCACATTTCAGCTTAGATTCTTCTTGGTCTGAGCCTTTTAGTGATTTGAAGTTAGCTGATCCTACTTTTTTTAAAAGTGGTCCTATCGATATTCTCATTGGTGTAAACATAGCTCTTCCAATGCTAAAGGGTCAATCTCTTTCCCCTTGGGGACAATAAACCCTTTGCAGTTCATTCAGATTTAGGGTGGATAGTCGCAGGAAATGTTCCTTCTGAAGATATGTTTTCTTCAATTGCGGTTAACAGCATCCAGGTAGTAACTGACGAGTTAGTGAGTAACTTTTGGAAGCTAGATTCAGTACCTGAAGCTAGCTTATTGACTAGTGAAGAAAGGGCATGTGAAAATCATTTCATAGATACTCATGTTAGAAATGTGGATGGACGATATGTAGTGCGATTACCATTTCATTCATTACCATCTAAATTAGGAGATTCGAGAGAATCAGCTATTTGAAGATTCAAATAATTAGAACATTCACTAATCAAGAAACCTGCGATTTCTTCTCAATATAGAGACTTTATGCAGGAATATTTAACTTTAGGGCTTATGGAGCTTGTTCCTAAAAATGACTACGCTAAAAGGGAAGCATATTATCTTCCTCATCACGCGGTTCTACGAGATTCCAGTACAACAAAACTGAGGGTTGTCTTCCATGCATCAGCCAAATCAACATCAGGGTATTCTCTTAATTACATACTAATGGTTGGACCCCGAGTGCAACGAGACGTGTATCCAATTCTGCTTTCCTTCAGAACATTTCAAATAGCTGTGTGTGAAGACTTGGAAAAGATGTTCCGTCAAATAAGGATCTCATCGGAAGATACAAATTGGCAACGAATTCTATGGAGAGATAATCCAAAGGAGACAGTGAAGGAATATAGGTTAACCACTGTCACATATGGGACTTCATGTGCACCATATCTTTCCACTCGAACCTTGACTCAACTAGCTTTTGATGAAAGGGAAAGGTATCCTTTGGCTTCATTCGCTACACTTCATCATTTTTACGTAGACGATTTACTAAGTGGTGCCGCGACTGAAAAAGAAGCAGTTGAACTCGTCTGGCAACTAAAGGAGATGATGAAAAAAGGAGGGTTCAACCTTCGAAAGTGGCAGTCTAACAGTGAAATAGTGATCAAGGAGGTTGCCGAAAATAAAGATCTTAAAAAGGTGCAAAATAATGAAGACATAAAAATCCTTGTGATAAAATGGAATCCCAAATCTGATTTCTTCAGTTTCAGTGTTTCATTACTAGAAGAGAGATGCATTTATTCCAAAAGAGATGTTATTTCTGAAATTGCTCGTGTGTTTGATCCTCTAGGACTTTTATCGCCATGCATTGTTTTTATGAAAATCCTTTTACAAGAGCTATGGAAATTAAATCTAGAATGGGACGAACCATTCCTGGAAGATTTAAATAAACAGTGGACAACCTTCCGAAAGGAACTTCATCTTATCGAGAAAATGAAAATACCGAGGTCTGTCTTGTTACCTTCATAGATTCAACTTGAGATTCATGCCTTTTGCGATTCCTCCGTAAGAGCATACTGTACAGCAATTTACCTCAAATGTATCGCATCCGAGAGTATAAGTGTCTCGCTTCTCACTTCTAAAACAAGAGTAGCCCCGCTTAAAACTCAATCTTTACCTCGGCTTGAGCTGTGTGCAGCATTGTTGCTGTCTAATGTGTTACAAGCAGTGTTAAGGGAGTTTCCTTTATCTATTCACAGAACCATTGCCTGGACGGATTCGACAATTACTTTAGCTTGGCTAAAAACAGAACCACATCACTGGCAACCATTTGTCGCCAACAGAGTTTCCAAAATTCAAACAAAAATTCCATCAGTTGAATGGTGTCATGTTTCGGGAATTGAGAATCCAGCCGATCTAGGCACGAGAGGACTCTTACCTTCTCAGCTTGTAGCTCATGATCAGTGGATTCATGGACCTCTCTGGTTAAATCAATCCAGGAATGAAACGTCATCTTATAAAATCCCAGAGACTTTTCCTTTCCGGATAATGTCTTGAAAGAGAAGAGGAGCGTTGTTACATGTGTTGCTAAAATTGTGCCTTTACCAGAATTTATTGACAGAATATCGTCTTTTACAAAGTTAGTTCGTGTCTGTGCCTGGATTTTCAGATTCATAAAAAATAGCCGTTCACCAGTCTCAAGAACTTTTGGTTACTTGAAATCATCGGAACTTCATACTGCAGTTGTTACTATTGTACGTTTGATTCAACAAGTAGAATTTCCGAATGAATTTAAATGTCTTTTTCAAGGAAACCCTTTACCAAAGGATAACAAATTACTTCCATTGAACCTTTTTTGTGATTCTGAGGGAGTTCTTCGGGTAGGAGGTAGACTTTCGAGGAATACGCGTCTATCATATGACCAAAAACATCCTATGCTTTTGCCCAAAAGTCATGAGTTCACAAGAAAGGTAATAAATTTTTACCACATTACTTATCTTCATGCAGGTCCACAACTGACATTGTCTTTGATAAGACAAAAATTTTGGTTTGTGGATGGTAGATCAGTAGTTCGTCATACACTCAAAAAGTGTCTAATTTGCTTCAAGATGAATCTGAGATCTTCTTCTCAATTAATGGGTGATTTACCACCTATCCGATTTCAACAAATTCGTCCATTCGAAAGTACTGGCTTGGATTTTGCTGTGGTCCATTAACCACTCTAAATGTGCTCATAAACGAAGTGTGACAAAATTTAAATCTTACATTTGTCTTTTCATTTGTACTGCTACTAAAGCTGTACATCTTGAACTTGTTTCGGATTTATCTACTGCTGCATTTCTAGCTGCTTTACGCAGTTTCATTGCTAGAAGGTCTTGTCCGAGTAAAATCATCTCGGATAATGGATCCAATTTTAAAGGCGCTACGAGTCATCTGAGAAAGCTCGTGGACTTATGTCTGCAAGAAGAAGTACAAAATTTTCTTTCTCTCAAAGGAATTGAGTGGTCTTTCATTCCTCCATATACCCCACACTTTGGAGGTTTGTGGGAGTCAGCCATCAAGAGTGCCAAACAATTACTCATAAAGGCAACTAACTCTGTACTTCTTAATTTTGAAGAGTGTTCTACCCTATTCATCCAGATAGAGGCTTGTCTTAACTCAAGACCTCTCACAGAGCTCTCTCCAGATCCGTCCGACTTCAACGCATTGACTCCAGCCCACTTCTTAGTGGGAGGTCCTATTCATCAGTTTCCAGAACCATCTCAGCCCTCAAGGTCTGTAGGTCTTTCTGAAAGATGGAACCTGATTCAAAGACTACGTCAGTACTTCTGGGATCGCTGGTCCACGGAGTATTTACATAGACTTCAACCTAGGTCCAAGTGGTGGAGAACTAAGCCAAATCTTCAATTAGGAGATATGGTTATTGTCGAGAAAGAAAAAACTGCTCCATTAAACTGGACTCTTGGTCGAATTAATAAACTATTTTTCGGACCTGACCAAAAGGTACGTGTTGTGAGTGTAAATACCAAATACGGACAATTAACTAGAAATGTGAACAAGATTTATCTTTTACCTAACTCTCAAGAATGCGAACTTGAACTTTAATTTAATTCTTATTTTATCATATTATCTGTATTTCATTGTTGTATATTTCGTAACCTCTCCTTTTTTTAAACCCTTCTGAAGTTTCAAGGGGGAGGCGGTATGTTGAATAGTAAAACCATTAGGTAGCGCTGTTGCAGTGAGACACTTCTATTTAGATGTAGTCTTGTGGGAACAGCCAGTGCATGTATCTTTCTTAAGATGCAAACACTCGTTTTAGTGAAACATTCTATTGTGAAGTATTATTGTGTCGAAATGCTAATACTTGTGAACTACGTACATTATTACATGTGAACTATTCTAATCATAGTGAAATGTTCTTCAGCATTGAAATA
The DNA here is from genome assembly GCA_019973935.1 of Trichonephila clavipes. Taxonomy (NCBI): domain Eukaryota; kingdom Metazoa; phylum Arthropoda; class Arachnida; order Araneae; family Nephilidae; genus Trichonephila; species Trichonephila clavipes. Next base: position 466,811 of record BMAU01015568.1, read on the forward strand.
TATCCAATTATATCAAATTGAACTTGGACTTATCATTGAATCAATTTTCTTTCAACAGACAGCAATTCGAAACCGAAACCATTTAGTCTTAGACCACAATTGTTTACAGTCCGCTAAATTCGTCGCTATTGCTAACATACACTTGCCCAAGAACGTTATATTGTTTCCACCTCATTAAAATCGGCGTAAACAGAGATCAGTCCTTTATGGACGTCTCCCCAATCTCACAAAAACAAAGCGCATTTTTTTACTCTGACGCAACTAACCTCCTCTGGTGGGAGAAAACGCGATTCGCAGATGTTTTGATAGTTTTTTAACCTGAGTGCCTACCTCTGTCGAGCTTTAACCTCTTACAGTAATTGAAATGTTATGACTCTTGCCCTTTGTTAATTAAAAATAGTGGTAAAATCCTATTATAGAAGATCCCCTTGGCGAAGATTTTTTTATAAAAAGCTAATAAAAAAAGTACATATAGAAAAAAATAGGAAGGAACGTAGAAATTAAATTCGATCTGGAGAATTAATTTTCCTAGGGAAATTAAAGTAATTTGAAAATAGCAAGCACCCAGGACAATTCATTTGAAATCCTCTACTCTAACCACTATGCCTCGTAGAAGGAGGTTAAGTTTTTAAGGTGGGTGAGAAGAGTGAAATGAATTTAAATAAGATTATTAATTGAAGACAGAGTCCCCCCGATAGAATGTTCCTATGTCTGTTAAAATTAGGTAATTAGAAATATAGCGGATTCTAATCTTACCCAAAGCCAAATTACAGGTTGTGAACAGATGACAGTCATTCAAAAGTAACTCCGAGGAATATCCGGAGGAATCAGAGTACCCCCAGAAGGTCCTTTGAAGCATTACATCCCCATTAGAAAATATCTATTACCACTTACACGTTTTTTAAATAGAAACATTAAAATAGACGTTGCATAGACGTTGCTTTTTTGGGCGTCTGGACTGCGAAGCAGTCCTCAATCCCATATCAGGACATGTCTTCGATGAGGGGCATGGCGAAAGGGGTGTTGTACGTTCTGCTGAGTGGCATGATGACGATTGGCTGGACGATAGGATCAGGGAGGCGTGGCTACTGTGCTTTGTCGGGATGGTGGTTTTTCAAAAGTTTTTGCCTTGGCTGAGAGCTAAGTAGCTGCTCTCTGATTGGTTGCTGAGTAAAGTGAACAGTGACTCCAATTGGCTGCCCTGGGGGCTGGGTTTTAAGAAAAGAGGAGGAGCAAGTCCAGTGGGGATGGAAAGAGAAAGAATAATGACAAAAATTTAAAAAAGTAAAATTTTAGAAAATGGTGTGCAATTAAAAAATTGCACGAGGGAATTAAATTAAGGAGGATTATATGAGTCAAGAAGTATTCTTCTTGGTCTTTTAGAATTATCATCAGGAATGTAGGAAGTTAAGTGTAGCATATTTAAGTTGTTGGTTGCTGGTAAATCATTAAAAAAGTTAACTGCAAGATTCTGAATATGTAATTTTTAATGCTTTACGTATGTCGTCATTGCGCATGTATCTCGTGGCTTTGACAATCATACGTATTAAAGAATTTTGCAGGGTATCTAAAATATTAATATTCGTTTTAGCAGCATAACCCCATACTGGACTTGCATAAGCTATAATTGGGCGCATAACGGCTGTATAGAGAAGCACTTTGTTCTCTCTACTTAAATGAGAGTTCCGGCCGATTAAGGGGTAGAGTTTAAACATGATTTTTTCCGGAACTTATCGCGTGTATATTGAATGTGATTTTTCCATGTGAGGCGTGTATCGAAAATTATACCGAGGTATTTTGCTTCCTGAGACCAGGGGATCTGTTTGTTGTACATCATGATTGGTGGCGGGAGAGAATGCTTTTTTGTGAAAATTATGGCTGTGGACTTTTCGACATTGATGCTGATTTTCCATTTATCGTAGAAGTTTTGTAAGTGATGGAGGTGTTTATTAATTGCAAATGAGATAGTTGAGAGATTTTTGTAAGTTGCGTAAATGGCAGTGTCATCAGCATAGAGGTTAATTTTTGTTAGTGTGTAGTCTGGGATGTCGTTCACATAAAGATTGAAGAGCAGTGGGCCTAGCAAAGAACCTTGGGGACACCCTGCAGAAACAGAGTGTTCGTTAGATAGTGTTTCGTTGATTCTAATTTTAAAAGAGCGATTAGTAAGGTAGGAGTGAATGAGGTGAATCAGAGGAGGGGGTAGATTGTAGGAAATAAGCTTGAAGGTGAGTCCAATAATCCAAACACGGTCGAAGGCTTTCTGGATATCCAGAAATACCGCGCCCATGCTTTTCCTTTTTTGGAAACCTTTCGAGATGTGTTCAGTTAGTCTTAGGAGTGGATGTAAAGTAGAGAGCTTGTTTGTAAAACCGTATTGATTAGGATTAAGAAGGTTATGTTCATTAATGAAATTTTTTAGTCTGTGTAGAATAATAGATTCAGTTAATTTACTGATTGTTGAAAGTAAGGATATTGGCCTGTAACTAGTTGCTAAGTGTGGATCTTTGCCAGGTTTGTTAATTGGAAATATAATAGCTTCTTTCCAGTTGTCTGGAAAGTGATTAAATTTGAGAATTTTATTGATTAGTATAGTTAAAATAAGGATTAGTTTAATGGGGAAATTTTTTAGCATGCGGTTAGTGATTAAATCTTTTCCGGGAGTTTTTTTAGCGTTAACGTGTTTAATATAGTGAATTATTTCATCAGGAAGTGCAGGCTGAATGAGAGTGGTAGGTGGGGTAGAGAGGAAATTGTGTACTGTAGAGTTAATAATTTCGTCACTTTGGTTATATGAGTCATTTTCACGATCATTTTCAATAAAGTTATATTTAATGTTAGTAGCTAGGAGGTTAGCTTTCTGCTGATCAGTGACTGCCGTACCTGTTGCACAGTTAAGTGGTGGAATTTTAGGTCTTTTGTTTTTAAAAAATTTTTGAGTGCGCCAGAGGCTGTTATCGGTAGTGTTGAGAGACTCTAGTCTCTTTTGCCAGATGCTGTCGTTATGTTTTTTAAGTTCTTTTTTGAAGTCCGATTGTGCTCTATTGTACTGTGATTTGAATAATGGGTTTAGAGTTTGATGATATTGTTTACGAAGATAATTTTTGAGCTTTAGTAATCGGTTGATGTGCTGTGGAGTGAAATTTCGACGGTCTGTTTCTATTGGTCGGGAGGCGTGGCTATGAGTGTCGATAACCGCTTCGGTGAACTCTGATATTTTATTTTCTAATTCGCATGTGTTATTTATGTTATTTGGGTGATAATCAAAAAGAGAAAGATTATTATTTAAGTTAATTCTGAAAGCATTCCAGTCGGTTGATACCGCTCTGGGATTAGGGGGTTCTATTGCGAGTTTAAAATTGAAATTTAAAAATACCGGGTTGTGGTCAGAAGAAAGATCGTCAATAGAGTTAATAGTGAATGGGTAATAGAAGTTTTTAATGATGGCTATATCGATAGTATTAGCAGAGTTATATCCAAATCTAGTGGGGGTAGGGGGATAAGCGATGTTTAAATTTACCATGTTAGCAAAGTTATAGAGGTGTCTTCCTCTGTTAGAAATATTATTACAGTTCCAAGCTGTGTGAGAGGCATTAAAGTCTCCGAAGAGAACACAATTATTTGCAGTTTGAATGAAGTATTCGATATCAAGAGTAAATAGGTTTTCATCAGAAGATGGGGAATATAAACGCTGGTAATAGAGATAGGATCATGCTTGGGAGGGGTTAGTATAATATTAGTGGCTTCAAGTGCTCGGAGAGGGGGAGTGGGGAGGCAGTAGTGTTTAAGTGAGCTTTTAATTAAAATCAGGGTTCCACCTGCGGATCGAGATCCGTCCGTGATTCTATCGTTTCTATGGCATGTATAATTAGCAATGTTAAAGTTGTGTGAAGGTCTCAGGTGAGTTTCTTGGATGAGTAAAATATCTGGGGAGTGCTTCTCTATAAAGAGACGTAATTCAGCATTACGTCTCAACAAACCGTTTGCGTTCCAAGAACACAAACTGAGGCCAATTGGTGAGGAACTATACATTATTGGTATTATTACAGGATGCCTCTATTTGGGCGTACATCTGATTTGGGTTTAAAGTCTGGTTAGCGTTTAAGTTATTATTATTGCAGAGTATTTGCGACAGCTGCATGAGGCAATGCATCGTCATTTGCAGCGTTGTTTGGACGTTTAAATTATTATTATTATTGAAATTATTATTTCTATTATTGAAATTTGGAAAATTGTTATTATTGTATCTGTTTGATGGAGGGTTGGGTTTTTTGGCCTCAGGTTGTGCTGAAAATCCAGGTCCTCGTGTCGCCATCTGTTGGTTGGTTCTTGAATTAATTGATCCGTTTGCGGCTTGAGCATAAGAAACGTTAGGTCGGACTATGCTATTATAAATATTGGTGTACGAGTTCCTGTTGTTTAATGCAGTTCCTTTTGGGGGTTTGGGAAAAGAGGGGCATCCTTTGTAATTAGCCATATGCCCGTAGATATGGCAATTAATACAATAGGCTGTTTCCAGCCTTTGCTTAATAGGGCAGTCACGAGTGATGTGGTTTTCGCCACACTTTAAGCATCTGGGGTTTAGAAAGCAGTTTTCTGATGTATGATTAAAATTATTACAGGTGTAACATTGAGTTACACCTTTACCGTTGTATCCTTCGACTCTAATACTTAGGTAGCTAAGGGTTTTCAGGTCAAAAATTTTAAGATTATCTAGGTTTCGTGGAAGTGTAATTAGGAATATGGGAAGGGCTCGTTTAGTTTTTCTTCCAACGAGTTGGTTTACTCTGTCAGGCGTGTAGCCGAGGAGTTCAAGGTCTTCTTTGATTTCTTCGGGATTAGTGGTGCGGGGGAGGCCTTTAATTACTACCTTTATTGGGCGTTCAGCTTTAGACTTTATCGTATAGAATTGAAACTTGTGTTCTCTAAGAAATTGAACGGCTGTTCTTCTTTCCTCTGCGGTGTCAGTGTATAATTTTAAGAAATCTCCCGTTAAGCGGGACCTAATTTTTGGGAATTTCTTTGTAATGACGGCCATTTGGTCTTTATAATTAACGTCTTCTTGGATGAAGAGCATAATGGGTGGGGGGAGTTGACTTTGAGCTGTGCTCTGATTGGTCGAATTGTTCGCTGTAGTATTTTCAATTTCCGTTCTGGGGAGAGTAGGGGCGGGAGAACCTGGATTTTCGAGAATTTTAGATTTAATTCCTTTTGGCAGTTCAAATTTATTGGGAGACAAATTTATCTCCTCGTTATCATGAGAATCTAAATTTAATTTTCTAGCAGTTTTCCTTTGTGGGGGATACTCAAAGTTTGAGTTCTCCTTCCTCTTGCAAGGATTAACATTTAAAGAGTTATTTATGGGCGTATTTTGAGTTTGTTTAATTGGAGAATTAGGTTGAGTTATCTCGTGATGAGGGCAGCCAGGGATAGTACAAGAGTCATAGGAGTCAATGTCACTTACCGCGACGGCCATTGTCTCCTGGATGTCCTGTAGCTCCATCAGTGCTCGTTGGTAGAAGGGCTCGTCAGGGTAGTGGTCGGGCATCTGTTTAAGTGCATCCACACATGCCTGCTTGCACTTTCGGAAGGCCTCCATCTTAGCAAGTTGTGCTTTGTTGAATTTAAGCTGCTCACATGGAGTGAGTTGTGGCTGAGGTGACGGAGTCCTAGAGAGAGTTCGTTGAGAGTTCGATGCCATTTCTAATTCCATGTCCGTGGGAAGGTTAGCCATGTCCAAGTCTTTGTCGTTTCCGGAAAAGGGGGGGTGTAGAGTCTGCTTTGTCTAAATAGCCCTGATAAGGGCTGCAGAAGTCAGATGCTCTAATGGAAGAGGGTATAGGTTGCCTAAGCAACTCGGCCCTGTAGCGCTCGCCGTTCTTGTCGGTGATCGTAAAATCCGTGCAGAGCGTATAGAAGACGCGTCCGCACTGTTCAACGTTCAAGTCGGGAATCTCACTCGAATCACTTTCCAAACATTAAAATAACGGTGATTAACGGTGATTATTAAGTCTGAGGTATCTAGACTGCGCCAGCAGTCTTCTGCCCTCTATCTGGAACTGCGATGTTCGTTGTGTTGGAACTTTGTTGGAGGGGTGGGCGTGACTTCGAGAGAGATCCAATGTGATTGGCTGAAACCAGTTTCTGTGATGTGGCTTTGAGATAGAATGGAAGTGAGCTCTTGGAATTGATTGCATGAACTTGATATTTTAAAAAGAATTAAAAGTTAAATATGGAAGAGTAATTTAAATTTAAAATAAAAGTAATAAGGGGAAAGATTTTAGGTTGATTATAATGAGTAAAATTAAAATGATAAAGTTTAAACTTTATCCATAATTGCTTCTGCGAGAAGGCAGGTTTTTTTCTTCATCTGAGTTAGCTTTTTAAATTTAGTGAGTAGATCTAGGATTTTGGGATTTTTCTTGACTAAATTAGAAATTATTTGGAAGAGTTCTAATACTTGAGTTAAGTCTGAGGTGTTGTTACTATCTTGACTAAGGAATCCATGGGGGAATCTTCTTTTTGTCATCGATAGGAATCTGATTGGGGACTTCGCCGCTAACAACGTTAGCGAAGGAAATTCCCTCTTTAATCCATTTAGAGGCGAAATTTCGCTTTTCTTGGGGTCTCCGAAAGGGGTTCCTTTTTTCGGCTGGGGAATTTGGGGCATTTAGTGTAGCATGCCGAGTGACCGTAGTCTTGGCAGTTGATGCAGAATGGATTTTCCTGTCTTTCTTTAATTAGGCAGTTTCTCGTGGCATGGTTCTTTCCACATTTTAAGCACCTTGGTTGCATGTGACAGTTTGCGGCGGTATGATAAAAGTTATTACAGTTGAAGCATTGGGTTATTCCTCTAACGAGGTAACCCTCAACTCTCACTTGTAAATAACTTAGGTGAGTTAAGTCGAAAATTTTGCTATTGTGCGCGTTTCTCGGGAGAGTTATTAAGAAAAATGGGAGGGGTTTTTGGTTCTTTTTAGAAGTAAGCTGAGTACAGCTTTCAATTTTGAAACCTACATCTGCTAGGTCGCTAGTAATATCATCGGTAATAGAGGAGTTGGGGAGGCCTTTAATTACTGCTTTAATGGGCTTATCTTTTTTAACATCAATGACGTAAAATTCAAAATCTATGTCAGTTTTTAAAAATTGAATGAGGGATCTGCGTTCCTCATGATCATTAGAGAACATTTTAACTACATCACCAACGATTCTGTTGCGGAGATTTGGGAATTTATTTATTATAAGTTTCATCTGATCACGGAAATTATCTTTTATTTTAAGCATTACAGGGGAGGGGGTTTAGTCGGGGAGTAATTGTTTCGGAAATTACATTTTCATTCGTAGGGAGTGGATGCTCGACATCCTGTTCGAGATCGGAAAAATTATTTTTAGTTTCTATCGGGTCCTGGGTAGAAATGGGAGAGACGGGCCGAGCCGTCTTTTTCGGAAAAATAAATTCTTCCGAGGATTCCTTAGTTCTATTCTTTCGCTTTTTATTTTGTTTTTTCTTCTTGACATTATGATTAGTTTTATCCAAAGTGGATTCACTAACGTTAGAATCCTCAACAATCGGGGGAATTTTATGCTCTTTGCAATCATCTCTTGTACATGGGGGAAGGGTTTTGAGCTCACTTACCAATTCGTCTTTTTTCTTAGCCAAGTCGAAAGAAGTCATCTGGTAGAGTTCAAGGAAGGAGTTCTTCTTGGTTGGTGTACGTGCAAGATAGAGCTATGCATGGCTGAGATGCTGTGAACAGTATCCCTGAGTTTTTCGCAGGCTGCGACTTTTGATTGTCGCGTCGGTGAGAAATCCATAAAATCGCTGATATCGCTCATGATTGTAAAAAGGTCGTAGAGCTCACTGGTGCGTGGTCTCCAAGAACATTAAAATAAGTTTTTTTTTTTTTATACATACATAAATAATTTTATTCTTTATAATAGTGGTGTGTAAAATTTTTTTTTTTCTACGTACAAGCCTTAAAATGAAATGGTTATTTCTTACACAACGTCAGGATTTTTTTAGCAATTGATTTGAATTTCCTTCAAATGGTATAATGATTGCCTTAGATAGTATTTACCAATTATTTTCTTAAACTAAGAATTTTCAAAGAAGCTCTGATGTAACATGCAAAGAGCCATCAAATAACATGCAAAGATCTATTAAATATCATGCAATGAGCTACATTTTTCTTGAAATGTAGAAGAAATGAATTTAAAAAAATTAATTCTTTGATATGTCTAAATGTTATAGATGAGGTTTTTTTAAAAAATATTGTTGGTTAATTGTTATAATCTATGAACACCAATGAATTAAATTTTTTTTTGTCCATTTATTCGTCATTTTAAAGAAATACAAGTGTCTAGAACTCGCACCCTAACTAAAGCATCAAAAGTTAAATGCAGCTCAGACGCTCCTGGCGCCATCTATTCCGAATAGTTAGAGCATATTTTTTCCGTGCATTTGGAGCCTTTTTATCTTTCTATTCTTTTTACGTAAGAGTAGTCGTTAAATTATGTCCGTGGATCTTGAATCTCCATTATTAATTTAAAAAAATTCTCGTGTTCTGTCTGTAAAAGGGAATACAGCAGTTATAAAACGCTAAAACAGCATGCTAATAGAAAGCATCCTGGACAAGCAAACAATTTAGCGCCAAATATTAGAGACTCAAAGATTTACAAATTTAAGTGTGATCTTTGTACTTATAAATATAATGATATTTACAATTTACGTTTCCATATGCGAAAAATGCATAATGTGGAAAATATAAATGAATCAAGAAGAAAGTGTACTCTGTGTACATACGAATCATCCAAGGAGAAAATGCTTTTACACTTCCAAGAGATACACGACGTGAAAATAGAAAATGTTGAATTGAGTTTTACTGACTTTGAAGCATTTAATGAATGGAAGGACGTAACAGAAAAGGAAACAAAAAGTAAATTTATAGTAAAACGTGGAGCAACATCATTAAAAAATGGGAAAAAACATCATTTTGTCTGTCACCGCTCTGGGGTTTACATATCCAAAGGCAAAGGACTGAGGCATCTTAAGACACAAGGAAGTAATAAGATTGATGGATATTGTCCTGCTGAAATCAAAGTTTTCGTATCTGAGACAGGTGCATGTAGTATCAAATTTTGCAAAACTCACCTAGGGCACAGAAATGATATTGGTCATCTAAGTCTTACAGATTTTGAACGACAGCATATAGCTACAAAAATTGCATCAAAAATACCATTTGATGAAATTAGAAATTCTGTCACTGATTCAAAATTAGAACGGATACATTTGCTGACAAAAAAAAACGTATAATATTGAGAACTGCTTCAACATAGGTTCAAATGCCATAAAGATGATGGTACAAGTGTAGATGCATGGGTTAATGAGATTGAGAGTAAAAATGATTCATGCATTTTGTTTTATAAGCCTCAGGGTGTCACATCAGCAATATATCCTGAGTTAAAAAGCGATGATTTTGTTTTAATCATCATGAATGATGCACAGTGTGAGATGCTAAAAAAATATGTATCTCACATTTGCATAGATGGAACCCATGGAACAAATGGTTATGATTTTGAACTCATAACATTGCTGATACTTGATGATATGAGACAAGGATTCCCATGTTCCTTTTTTATATCAAACCGAACTGATCATTTTGTGCTTGAAATATTTTTCGCAAAAATTAAAGAGAAAGTTGGTGAAATTTGTCCAACTGTTTTTATGTCCGACATGGCAGAGTCGTTTTTCAATGCATGGTGCAACACATTTCAAAGCAAGCCAAAACATAGACTATTTTGTACCTGGCATGTAGACCGTGCATGGAGAAAAAATCTGCACAAAATTCAGTCTAGAGAAATGCGGTTAGAAGTTTATAAAACTTTGAGAACATTAATGGAAGAGAAGGATGTTGAGATACATTTAATATAATGTTTAATGAAGTTCTTAAAATTTTTTTGGAGAATGATCTGACAAGAGAATTTTGTAAGTATTTTTTTTTATCGAAAACCATGCAAATTGTATAAATGCATGGGCATACTGCCATCGTTTACAATCGGGTTTAAATACAAATATGCACGTTGAAAGCATGCACAAAACATTGAAATACATTTATTTGAAAGGAAGAAATGCAAAACGGTTGGACAAGACAATTTATGCTTTAATGAGGTTCATAAGGGACAAATTAGTTGATAGACTAATTGTCATGAATAAAGGAAAGTTAACTTCAAAATTAAAAGATCTTCGACAGCGTCATAAAACAAGCCTTTCCTTGTCAACTGCTACGATAATTGAAAATGAGAGTGGATATATTGTCCCATCATCATCCACACATGAAACTTACCTTATTCAAGAAAATAATACAAACTGCAGCTGTAAGCTCATTTGTATAGATTGCAGCAATACATGCATCCACAATTATTCATGCACCTGTCTAGATGCAAGTGTAAAATGGAATATGTGCAAGCACATACATTTGGTTTGCCGCCATAAATTTGCAGTAGCTCAGGCGGAAAATTTAAATACAAATAATTTAAGTTCTCTACAAAGTGATCTTCTCATTGATGAAGATGAAACCAGAGAAGCTGACATCATAATAACAGAGCTATGCAAAAAAAAATGAAAAGTCTTTAAATGCTCTTACTTTATCAGAAAAGAAAGAACAATTAAAAACAAAATTTCTTGAAATCTTACAGTGTTTCTAGTGAAAAGGAATTAAAAATAGTGGAAAATTCAATAAAATCACTCATACCAACATTATCAGCCAATGTTGCTATGAAGGAAAATAAGTTTCTTGTGTGACAGAAAATAAATGTATTCCAGCTATTAAAGCTGTAAAGCCCCAAAAGCGATTATTTTCTACTAGAAAGAGAAAAAGAACTGCTGAACACATAGAATTGCTAAACCAAGCGAGGAAGAAACTCAAAAAATTGCTCTATCTTTAATAAGGAATAGAAAATAAATTTTGTTTTTAAGTAATTTTTTGTATTATGTCTTAGTTCCAAAAAAAAATAACCCCAAAACAATAATATATAATAAAACTGACCTATTAATCAGTTATGTGCAGTAAAAATGTATATTGTACACGAAATGTCATTTGATCAGCTTTCATCTTTAGGGGTGTCCTAAAACAGTCATTAATTTACTGCTTCTTTTAATCACAAAAATGTAATTTGGGGAATCAGGAGTTAACATGAAACACTCGTACGTGGGCATGTATAATATGTGTGCCTGTGAGTATATTATTACAAATTATCTAAAGGTTTGTTAGAACATGAAACAATATATATATATATATAATATATATAATATATATTATGGTTAATTGCCCTTTTTTAATTATTCAAATGTAATTAAAATTTCAGTTTTTTAATTAATGCAACTTGCAATTCACTGATTTTTTAAAAAATATTGCTTTGTGTGTTGTGAAAGTTGTATAAAATTTCAAAACTGTGATAAGTTCAGACATTTAGATCAATATACATTGACAAAATTTTTATACACAGAAATATATAATTATACTTCTTAATGGTAAAAAAACTGCTATCAGTTGATCACAAGCCAAAAATTTTAGTATCATATATATGTATATGAAAAAGGATTTATCATACAAACTGATAATAAGCCACTTACCATTATTGTAAATAAATCTCTATTTAATATATTTCTACCAGTTTGCAAAGAAAATTGTTAAAATTATCAATTTGAAATGGTTTATGTAAAAGGAACTGAAAAGTATTCAGAAGACACACTTTCCAGGGCATATCTTACAGATGAAGTAAATGATGATCCCGATATTTTATATTTTGTTCATACAGTTAAAGGGCTTCCTAGGAGTTAACGTAGGATTGCTCAACTTAAAATTACTATTAAGTCAGTTCCTGAACTGAATATTGTATATGATTATTGTATAAAAGGTTGGCCTGATCATATTCAAAAAAGTTCCTGTTAATGTGATGCAATACTTTAAATTTTAAAATGATTTGTTTATTGAATTTGAATTAGTATTTAAAAAGAGACTCTAAAATTGTTGTAACTTCTATTTTAAAAAATGATACTTCATAAATGTCATTTGGATATAGAGAAAAGTAAAAAAAAAAAAAAGGGCAAAAGAGAGATTATGTTTTGGCCAGGAATGTCTAAAAGTATTGAGAAAATGGTATCTGAGTGTGAGGTGTGTCATATAGAAATTTCAAAAGGCTAATGTTAAAGAACCTCTCTTAGTTCATGAAATTCCCAAAAGATCTTTGAAAAACATAGAAATTGGTATTATGACATTTATGAAAATGTTAAGTATTTAATTATCATATGTTATTTTTCAAAATGGATAAAAATAGAAAGGCTAAAGAACAAAACTTTAACAGATATTAATAACCCAATCATGCTTGTAACTTTTTCACATGATAATTATATAAAATAAATAGTTTATTTCTATAAAAGGTAAGGTTCTCAGTGAATTTTTTAAGAATTTGACAATTTCTAAAGTACATAATTACTTACTTTTTGTTCTAAATTTAGATTCATATAAATCTATTCATAACTATATATATCTAAATAAACAATGAAGTTTGATTAGATTTTATAATAAACTTTTTTATAAGACAAATATGATATGACATACATAAGTATGCACTTTTATGATAATTATATCAGAATTTTTGTATGTTGAAAAACACCTCGAATAAACTCTAGTTTTTAAGTAACTATTTACTTTAATATTTTTCTAAATTAAGATCAGAAAAATATTATACAGTGATAATTATATATGTGCATTTATGTATAATCACATTTAATTTATAATAAAAAATGCGGCAAAAGAAATCAAATATTTTATTTTTCATGATCATTTACTAAAAAGTGTTTGATATTATTAAGGTGTCCAGTTTTTTACAATGAAAAGGAGGACGCGAGCGAAAAATTTAAGAAAAAGTTACAACGTAAATATATGAAACATTATATTAATTCAAATAATAATAAGCTAATTACACTTGCATTCCTTTTAGTTATTTACTTAAATGAGTATTTTTCCATTGAATTTTTTTGTCTGTCAATATATTATTTTCTAATACATTGGAAATTTTGGAGCAAAAAATATCCTTTATATTGAGCTTCACAGTCAGTGCTACAGTTTAAGTATCAGCGTTCATTCTTGATTTCTCACTTGTCCAAAAATCCACCAACTGAAAAAACTTTCAATTTCTGCATTAGTGCCAGGTCAGCACAATATAAATTCCCCAAGAATAACTAAATTATCATTTGGAAAGTGTTCATTTTTCAAATGGTTAAGTATATCCACCCATCTTTTATCAATATCAGAATGCTGATTTACCAATTGTTCCAATTTATCAGAATTTAAATATGCACTCAGTCTTCTAATTTCTTTTAACAAACAATTGCCACTGAATTTAATATCAGGCATTTCTTTCAATAAAAACAACACAATTTTCTATATATGCTTAATTTACTTGTGATGAAGTAAAAAAACACCATTGAAAACTGTTATTTCCTGTGATATTTGTTTCAGACCATTTTTCAACATATTGGAGAAACATGTTTGGTTCATCTCTGAAAAGAGATTAACAGATCAGTTTTAAAATATTGAAAACAGATTGAGGAAGGACAGAAACTATAAAAGGAGGACGATTGGTCACCTTAATATTAGGCTCTCTAATTATATGTATTTTGATTAAAACCAGTTATTCTCAGTAGCTGTTTCTATTTACCAAATATTTCTCTTAAAAACCTTGCAATGATCTCATTTAAGGTGATAACTCTTGTTTAGGGAAAACCTGAAAACTTTATTATGTCAAAAATAAAAATCTCCGACTTGATTTAAAAATATCCAAGGTTAAAGGTGTGTATGTGGGGGGGGATATAAAATTAAAAAGGATGTTTACATTAATGATGTTCTAAGTTCACACAATAGATGGCGCCAGGAGCGTGAAAGCTGGGTTCAACTTTTGATGTCTTAGAATGCGAGCTGTAGACACTCGTCTTCTAGATATGTTATAATATATATATATATATACCGGGTGATGAAAAAAGTATAAATTTGAAAAATTAATAAATCACGGAATAATGTAGATAGAGAGGTAAAAATTGACACATGCTTGGAATGACATGGGGTTTTATTAGAACAAAAAAAAAATAAAGTTCACAAAATGTCCAACAGATGGCGCTTCATCTGATAAGAAAAGCAATAATTAGCATAACAAATTAAGACAAAGCAAAGATGATGTTCTTTACAGGAAATGCTCAATATGTTCACCATCATTCCTCAACAATAGCTGCAGTCTAGGAATAATGTTGTGAACAGCACTGTAAAGCATGTCCGGAGTTATAGTGAGGCATTGGAGTCGGATGTTGTCTTTCAGCATCCCTAGAGATGTCGGTCGATCACGATCCACTTGCGACTATAGGTAACCCCAAAGCCAATAATCGCACGGACTGAAATCTGGGGAACTGGGAGGCCAAGCATGATGAAAGTGGCGGCTGAGCACACGATCATCACCAAACGACCTGCGCAAGAGATCTTTCGTGTCTAGCAATATTGGGTGGAGCGCCATCCTGCATAAAAATCATACGTTCCAGCAGGTGTTTATCAGCGAGGCTGGGGATGATGCGATTCTGTAACATATCGGCGTACCGCTCACCCATCACGGTAGCAGTTACAAAACCAGAATAAACAATTTCCTCGAAGAAAAAAGGCTCGATAACGGTAGATGTGGTAAATCCAACCCATACCGTGACTTTCTCGTCGTGCAATGGAGTTTCCACGACAGTTCTAGGATTTTCAGTAGCCCAAATTCTGCAGTTGTGGGTGTTGACAGACCCTCGGAGCGTGAAATGAGCTTCGTCGGTCCACAACAAGTTACTCAACCAATCGTCATCTTCCGCCATCTTTTGAAACGCCCACACCGCAAATGCCCTCCAATTCACGGAATCGCCAGGTAACAATTCATGATGCCGATGGATTTTGTACGGATAGCATGGGAGGGTACGCCTAAGTGCCAACCAAACAGTAGTGTATGGAATGCCGGTGCGACTGCACGGGCGCTGACTTCCCCGTGCATAGACGAACCCGCTACAGTCTCCATTCCATTCTTAACCGTCTCAGCAGCATTCCGCCGTGTGCTCGGTCGGCCACTACGGGGTATATCGTCTGAACAACCCGTCGCTTCGAAATCATTCCCGCCACAGCTGCATTTGTCAACGGACCTTTACCCCTTCGAATCCCCTTCGTATGGCGATAGGAACGTAACGCTGCACTAGCACATTCCCATTCTGATAATACAGCTTCACTAACAGTACCTTTTCAGGTAACGTCAACATGCTGCGACTGCAAGTGACATGTAATTTACGGAGTACCTGTCCCTAAATGAGGGACGTACCTCCTCATCAGAATTTTAAAGTTAAGAGCCGAATTTATGGGGTTACATAATTTAAATTATAAAAGATAAAATTAAGTGGGCAGAACAATTTTGCTGGAACGGCGACAGACGAAGTCTGTCGGCCGGTGGGACAGTTGCCCTTCTTTCCTGCGATCTGATTGGCCGAGGCCGTTCGCTCGCAGAAAAGTGGGCGTGGATGTGGATGCTGGTGCAACTGATTCTCTCTCTCATGACAGCCCCTTTTCTACGCGATTTTCATGCGCGTTGTCCAGCGCCATCTGTCGGACATTTTGTGAAATTTATTTTTTTTTTGTTCTAATAAAACCCCATGTCATTCCAAACATGTGTGTCAATTTTTACCTCTCGATCTACATTATTCCGGGATTTATTAATTTTTCAAATTTATACTGACTTTTTGATCACCCGGTATATATGTGTGTGTTTAAGACAGGGGTCGGCAACCTGTGGCACGCGTGGCATGCAGTACAGTTCTGAGTGACACTCTGCACTACTCTATAAATCTGTCAATTTTTGAGTGGATGGAAGTTTATAAATTTGTAAACGACATTATTTGACAAACATGCGAAAAAACGAAAGATAATTCTAAAAATAAAAATCTACAGCTATTTTGTAAATTATTGAATGTCATTGTTGGTGATATTTAATTGTTTGAAGATAGGAAATTGCATGTACTCTTTACGCTTTTGGGGGGTTCTACATATCTTAACTAAAAAAAAAATCTTTCTTCACATGAAAAATATTTCGAATCCGCAAGGGGATAGTTTAACAATTGAATGTTCAGAATTGTATCATATTGAAAGTCGCAAATTGTACTCCTAATTTTGCGAATAAAAGCAGAACGGGGCAAGCACTAGGTTCGCATTAAAATTTTTTGCATATCTTTTTATTTAAATAAAATGAAGGGAAATACTTCTAATTTATGTTGTCCATTTCTTTTATTTTAAAAAATATGTTTAAAAATAAATAATATAAGTACAATTTTCATTTCTTAAAAATTTTTGTTGAAAAAATATGCTGATTATTATTATGTTAGGAAAAGTCTTTAAATGATGCAAAATTAATATATATAAAACTGCAATTATCTACAATATTTCCTAACATTTCATGCATTATCACGGGACTCGAGTTGTTTCAAAAATGTCCTACTGTATGGCACGTGAAATGATATTTGTAGATTGGCATGCCACAGCTAAAAGGTTGCCCAACCCCTGGTTTAGGACATACAATTTATTATTCTGTATCAATTCTCTATGTCTCAGTAAGGGAAATAAAAATTAAAAAGACAATGTCGCTAGGATCGCAGTAACCGATAACAAAAGAACAAGCAGAGAGCAATCCTGTCTCTCTCTCCATTGCTCTTACTACAGTTTTATTCAATATAATGCTAAAATTTTAAATTTAAAAATAATTCTGATTTTCATGTAGTGTCGACAGTCATGCAGTCTTTTCTATCCCTCTCTTAATCCAACTCAACATGCATTCTTTCGTCATCGAAGATTTGTTGTAAAAGAACATAAATATTCGTTTCTACGTCATTTAAAATAATTTAATTGATATATTTACGATGAATCAAATTTCTTTAAGCCATTCCATTCCAATTTTAAAGTACAGCGTTATATTTTGTTCAAATGATATTTCCTCACACAAGAACTGTTATATCCCCAAGGTTGGGGGCCCTTGTGATACTCCGCCCCCTGCGTGTACCCTATCACCACCATCCACGCGACCTACGTCTGAGGGAATGAAAGATGAACCACTAAACTCTGTCATAATGAAATTAGTTTATTATGATCTTAATTTATATACAATACAACTCTAGACTAAGAAGCTAATGATCAGGAGTGATACGGCACAAACCGTATTTCTGATAAAAAGCGCAATTAACCACTGCATCTATCTTTATAGATTAATTCCTAACATAATAGTATCCGCTCTATTCTTGAAGCTTAAGCAAACAAGCTTACCGCTATTTCCTTGGCGAACAGCTAGAGTTCGTAAATCATCAATTTATCCTTCAATCTGATTTGCTCTGGCTAAGGCTCCCTTCATACCAAAAGACTCCGATTCACATTCACTAACAAACTTGTTTGGTCAACCAAGATTCGGCTTCGTAATTTCCCGCTGAAATAAGCTAAGATTCACTTCCCTACTTCACACCAACCGAAACCGGTTCAATCTTTTTTCATTCTCATTCTCGCATCATTCGGCAGGTCAGATTTTCTTCACTCAATCACCAGCAGCTGGGAGCTATTTCTTAAAGAAAAAGCGAATTCAAACAAATAGAGTGCTTATTTTTTATTGTTTTTTTTATGTTATTAGTGATTTTTTCACAAAAAGTTTCTATTAAAGAAACTGATTTCAGATGTTTGGAGATAATGAATTTCTCTGTTAGAGAGAGAGAGAGAGGGTTAGCATGAGTTTGTTTTTATGCCAATAGATGGCACTTATATTTTTGGTATTCAAAGTATTCTTTTTCATTATTTAAACTAACTCTAGTTCTTGTCACCGAGTGTGTAGACTGTATTATATATATATATATATATATATATATATATATATATATATATATATATATTCCTGCTAATCTTGAGCAAATAATAAAATTAATTTTGCATGTATTATTTTATTCAATTTTAGAAATTTGAAAACTTTATTCTTTACTTTGTAATACTTTAAAGCAAAATGTGTTTTTTTAGGAGGTGAGGGAATATTCTGAAGGATGTATGAAATAGCTTCAGAGATAAATTTGATAAGAATTTATTTAATTTTGGGAGAGGAAAAAAATTAAATATTTATAAGAATGGTAAAATAAAATAAAACCCTGATATTGTCGATAATTTTAATTTTTTAAAAAGACTCCATTTTATTACTACATAGATTTCAAATTTTGTTATATGAAATAAACAAAATGTAAATAGCATGTAAAATTTTTAATTCATTAATTTTTTTTCGCTTGACATCTTTGGGCACTGGAACGCAAAGCGTTCCTCCGTCCCATACTTTTGTATTGGGCGCTTGATGTTGGGTTGGCCTGCTTTCGAGACTTATTTTAATTCATTAATGTATTAGCAAACCATTTTTAGATACATAATCAAAAAAAATAGTTGTTATAAGCTACAAAACTGTAGTATATAACAACATTTGAAATGCCTTTTAAAAACATTAGATGTATTATTTGTAAAAGTAATTGCATTATAATATAGTTCTAATACATATTTATTATTACTTTTCAGACTATTGTTGTTGTTGTTGACTAATTCCTCCTGTCTAGCCGCAGGCTAGACCAGGTCCATGAGCCCAAGAGTCCTCAGGAAATCGTACACCAAAAGAGGACTGGAATAGATGTCCTCCCTATCAAGTCCTGCACAAAGCAAAAGATGATCTGGAGTTGCCAGTACCAAATTGCATTTAGTACAATTCTCGTAAATTTTCTGGCCTAAGTGAAAGGAAAGGCCTCTAGTGTGTCCACTCGCGAGCCTACTAATAGTTGTTTGGACGACTCTATCCGCCTTGATGGAAAGGGCACCACCTGGGGCCTGCCTATTATACCAGGGGTGAGTCGGAGGAGTCTTCCATAGCTCTTGAATCAAAGATTTCGTTTTAGAAAAATTTCCGAGAAGGTCAAAGTTCTTCTCGACATTAAATCTTCAGTGATACCTTCCTTGGCTAAAAGGTCAGCTGTGTCATTGCCAAAGAGACCAATGTGGGATAGAATCAATTGGATTGTCATGCTGCTGGGAAAGTTATTTAAGATTTTTAAGAATTGAGACCGATGTTTTGCCTCCAACATTTGTCCAGTCGCTAAGGTGTTGGATAGCACTTCGGCTATCACATAATATCCATATTTCATCAGAAGATGTCACCGTCTTGATGATTCGGAGAGCTTCATCAATGGCAATTAACTCGGATCTAAAAACAGAACAAAAGTCCGAATTCCTAATTTTGATATTATGAGAACAATTAGGAGCCTTTATAAAGATGCCACTGCCACATGATACATGATGATTCTCTTCATACTTTTCAGACTAATTACACTTGATACTAACAGGCAAAATATTAAAAATAAATAAATAAATAAAACCGTTCTTATATTTTTTGTTTTATGTATTTCAATGTGAAAATAAATGAATAAGGATACAATTGTGAAATTAATAGCTTGAGACGTGTTAATCGTCTTAAGACATTAAAAACAGCATCCATGTTCGACCGCAACGGATGGAAGATTGATTGACCCGTGTCGGTGTGAAGGCAAATCTCCGTTCATTCAGAATCGCTGTGAATTGGAAAGATTGCTGCAGACTCGGAATCGTTTGTTGTGAAGGCAGCCTTAAGGAATATTTTCACTGGCACTGTTAGACCGACTCACCGAACTCATAGAATACACTCATAGAATACACTCTTCTAGAACTTTACCTCACTTGACTTAGCTTACTTAGTGCTCATAGAGAATACTAACGTTCCAATATATACGATTCCTAATCTGCATAACCACGCTGTCTGTTTGGGTTGGTTGGAAATAATTGCCATTCTGGCCCTAAAAAATCCCAAGAGGATTAATAGAAATAATTCCGATAAAGCCTCGTCACAGAACAAAAATGGTTTACTTCACATGTGTCGCTAAAATCGGTACAAGAATTCCGTCTAATTTTGGAAAAAAAAATCATTCAGGAAAATCATTTACATATGTAATGCATAAGCAAAGAATTGAAACGAAGAGTAAAGACTTATTTCGGTAAAGTTGTTTCGTAATTTTTTTCTACAATGGATCCCTCAGCAACCGAGAGCTGTTGTGATGAGCAAATGTCAACAAAAACAGTCGTATGTCTTAATTTCCAACCTTTTTTTTCATATTGTATTTATTTCAGGTTGCCATTTTATCCTTGTTTCCTTTTTTTCTTGATAAAACAATAATATTAGTACGGAATATTTTCCCAACTTTTCAGAATTAAATAAAATTTTTATTGAACATTATTCTTAAACCATTATACAACACTCCTTCGGAATCCAAAATAGAGTGAATTCAGTTAAAACAGTATATGAACAGTTTGAACTAACTTGTGCAATGTCCCAGAATAGCGGTTCTTAAACTTTCATTCGCTGCGCCCCTTCCCTTTATATATTAGCCGGACATGGAGGACCCCCATACATTTTGAACACCCATCCCTGACTTCCAGCACATGGGTAAATGATTTAAAGCAGATGCTATTAAACTTTCGATCACCGGGGCCCAATGTCGGATTTAACATGGAGGCTTCTAGATAGTCGAATTTTCGGGGCCCTGTAGCCTAATTATTTTATTACAAGTTATTTTAGGAATATATTTCATTGCATAAAGAAAATAACAAATTATCGTAACATTAAAAATATAGAAATAAACAATTATTTATCAGAATATGTAATAAAAAATCTAGCTCTGGCAATAAAAAATAACTAAATATGTAGTTTCTGAATTTTTTGGCCGTGAATTCTTTTAAAACATCTTAGGATTCTATCTTCTTCAAGGCATCGTATTCAATGGCCATCATAGCAAATGAGTTCAGTCTTTCTTATGTTATTGAAGATCGATGTCAGTTCTTAGCATCTTTCATTTTGAAAAGCTTCGTTCACCAGAAGCATTTGTTATCATAACACCTGTATATTTTTACTGCTGTCATAACATTCGGAAATGTTGATTGCAGCAAATTTATGAAAATAAGCTCGTATGATCTCGATTCTGGTTCCATTTCATGATTTTTAAAATCTTCTATTTTTAACAAGAAATGTTTAAAACGAACCATTTCATCTTCGAAGTCCTCAGATAAATAATTGGGTAGTTTTTTTAATTTCTGAATCTTCTTTAGTGGGAAATCAACGAGAAACCCTACTAGAAAAGGTATTTTATTACTTCCAGATGACGGGAAAGTTCTTATAAATTGTCCGATATAAATAGATAAGTTTCAATTTTGAATTTTTCACTCCTTTGAAGTACATTTTTTGCATCACCGTCGTTGCAACATCGTCTTAGTTTTCAAAGCATCGAAGGATTCGGCCAGAGCAAAAAAGACAATATCTCTAATTTTCTCCCAAGTTTTCGAACTTCTCAATATCATTTCTATCGTAGTAAAAAGAATGCCAAAAATTTTACAGTTACTACTTAAAATTAAAGCAACTAAAACAGATAAGCAAAAAACCTGTCTACCAGTTGAGTTCGTGTTAAATGATTAGAGTAAATTTTTTTCTTTCTCTCTTACTTATCTTCAAAAATTCACCTTTTGTTATTTTAATTTCATTTTCTCCTTTAAACTCAATAGAATTCTTTTACTTTGTGACGGACATGTAAACACCAATAGGACATGTAACCGCACAACTCCCAACATCCGATCAAAACACTCCATTCAAGAAGCCGAGGTTTATCTCCCAGTCTACCCCACTGGTTCCTGCTTCCTCCGCTCCACCGAAGCATCTAAGTTGTCAACACCATGCCACCTCTCAGTTACAGATCCCTTTGACGTGGTGTGGAAGTTAGGAGGGGGTGCCTGCTCATGTGTAGTCATCATCACTTGACCATGGTTCAGAATTACGAGGTTCGCCGCCAAAAGTCCACGAGCTGAATAATGCGACGTTAATATTCACTCACACAGTTCCAGTTAGGTGATTGAGGGATGTTGACGCAGCCCAATTGCCTTGCAAAAAAAATCCAAGTGAAGTCCTGATTAAATCCAGAATACCAGCAGTTGTTTTTTGAACATAGTTTAAAGGTCGTCTTCATTTGTTATTTCCAGCAATTGATCTTCTAACATAGACGTGCTAGATTGGCCTGATTTTGTAGACAAACAGATAGCGGTTGCATTACTTATCGATGACTATTAAGGCTACAGTGGACAGTTAAGATGTGGAAAATTGACCAAAATATCGAAAAGAATTTTTGACTTATTTCGATATTATATTAGCCTCTATCAAATGCAAAACATTTTTTTGGTTTTATGCATTTTTTACTGAGTTATGGGGTAGTTTAGACTCAGTAATCCATAACCACGCCACTTTGTTTACATTCTAATGTCATGCTAACAAAACTGTCTTGTACTTTTATAGTACGAATTTTATTTTTACTGTTGAGAAGGCCTCCACATTGTTCCGAGGGAATGCAATCTATGGCTTTTCAGTGAGATTTGATTCTAGTTAAGATTATGGACTGAAAGATTGGAACGGAAATTAGAATTTTCGGGTGCCAAAATCGAAGGTGTTTATACCCAGTGTGAGGAGAAAAGGAAAATCATGAAAGGAATACAAATAAACCCATCCGAAGGAGGGGGGAATGAATGAAAATGCCAAGCAACGAGACCCAAAACTAGCGGGTGACGAAGTGATCCAAAACTATGATGTACCAAAGCGGCACGAGGGGAAGAAAGAACCAGGAAGGAATCGATGGTCAGAGGGGATCATGAGAAGCGAGGGTGTGTGTGTGAAAGTTAACAGTGACCCAGTTTCGATTTGCAGTAGAGCATTTGATGTTGTTTATGTATGAAATTGAAGTTTAAATGTTGTATTACGATGGTTTGAGTGGAATCCGCCATTTTGTGGTGGCGTAGACATAATTTAATTTAGAATGTGGGTACGTAAACAATGTCTGTGCTTGGATAATGGGAATTTCGTGATTGTCAATTGATCTGAAAACATTCCTAGATAATTTAAAGATGAAACTAGATATCGGCTCCATGTGTAGATCGTTATGGATCACATCGTTTCTAACGTACCGTACTGAAGGGTTAAGGGCAGTCGGAAAGGTAAAATTTGATTTTTTGACAATTTGAGATTTTTGATTTCCACATAGTACAGATTTTAACCTTTCTAAAAATACCTTACTTTCCTAGGGTAAGTAGAAGCCCTAAAAACCTATTTTTAAATAATCGTTGAAAAGCCCATTTGACAACGTAAAAGAAAGTTTTTTGTTTTCTTAAAAGTTGAGGCTGGTATAAATCAAAACATTTATCTTTTATTGTATAAATTGAGCCTTTTATTATTTTATTTCCTAACCCATTTGAAACTTCACTGATTTTTAACGGTCAAATCAGTGTTTGTTTACACTTTCAAAACTGAGTTGTAATTTTGAACTCGCAAGTATTCTTTAACATTATTCAGCTTAAACTTTTTGCTATAATATATCGATTTTACTATGCCTAGACATCGACTAAAGTATTTAAGAAACGAAGAGGAGTTTTTAATAAAGGAAGATGTAATAAAAGTAATGATGGTTGTAGTGAAAGCAAACTGTTCCAAAGAACTCTGCTGATGAAAAAAATTGTGCTGATGGTGCAAAGCTTTGTACTAATGAAACTGAACCATCTGCCAGTGAGAGAAAAATTGTAAACATGGATATTTCATATTCGGATGAGGCTTTTCTGGTTTCAGAAATGTTAGACATTAATCTTTTAGCTTGTGTGTGTTTTTGAAGCTGTAAAATGTATAAAGTGTGAAAAAACAGGACTCAGGTTGCACCTCAGTGAAAGTAACTGTGGTGAAGCTGGAAGTTTCTTAAAATGTCCTTCTTGTAAATATAACTATACTTTTTTTAACCCAAGAAATGCGATAGTTCTGAGAATTACGAACTGAATACCCGGCTAGTGTATGCTAACGATGCATAGGTAAAGGTGCTGAAATGTTTTGCGGTATCATGAAGCCACCCACTTACGACAACCACATTTTACTGCAGGCAACAAGGGAACACAGTATGGCAGAAGCTGTTCGTGAAGCCGTTGATGAAAATGATGGAAAAAAGGGACCTTGCTGTTGCTGTTGATGGTAGCTGGCAGAAGCGTGGCGAAGAATGGCTTGGTGGAAGGTGTTGATACCGGCAAAGTTATAGATGTCGAAGTTTTTTCAAAACATTGTATTTGTCCGAACAAAAAAGCATCTTCAAAGAAATTTTTCGAGTCTCTCTACAATGTTCGGTAGCAAAATATTTAGGAGATGGAGACTCCAAAACGCATTGTCGAGAACAAAGTAAATGGTGACCATTGCTCTGTCGAGAAATTAGAATGCATAGGTCATTTTTTTGGGACACGTCTTCGACGCTTGAAAACTAAGATGAGAGGACAAAAAAAAAAACTTTATGACGGAAAAGCGGAAGAAATAGATTGACAGAGGCAGAAATCGACCGTCTGCAAGCATATTATGGTCTAGCTATCCGCAGAAATTTTTTTAGCGTGAAGGACATGCAACAAGCCAAACGCTATCAACCGATGAAAAACCTCAGCATGGATTTTGTCCCTCTGATTCAGATACGTGGTGCAAATTTAAAAAAGCAGAATTGCTTGGGAGACTTATCATCACAAAAATAGTTTACCAGTGGATGTTGTGGAGGCCATGCGACCTGTTTTTAGGGATTTAGCTAATCCAGAATTGCTAAAAAAGTGTTTACATGGAGGTACGCAAAATCCTAACGAAAGTGTAAATAATGTAATATGGTCTCGTGTACCGAAGAAAACATTTGTACAATTAGAAGTTTTGTCACTGGGTACATATGATGCAGTTTCCTCATTTAATATGGGGAATGTATCAAAACTAGAAATTTTGAGAAAAGTGTGTATTGAGCCTGGTGATTACACGGTACGGTTTCGACAAACAAGGGCAGACAAAATACTATTGTTTACAAAAACAAAGGAAGTTAGGAAAAAAAAAAAGACTTAAAAGGAAGAAAGAAGATGATGAGCTACTAAAAAATGCTGATGATTTAGAATATGGAGCTGGCATGTTTTAACTAAAAAGTAATTATACGTTAAAATCAATTTTTCTCAAAATGTCAATTTTTGATGTTCGATGTTCCTTTTCTTAGAAACTACTGTTCACAGGTATGTAAATTTTTTATGATATATTTATAATGATGGCTAATATATACTGAAATGAGCTTTTGTAAAAACCCAAAATTTAAAATTTATTTTTTACAAATTTTTTGTGAAAAACGGGTTAACGTAAACTATGTTTGATAAAATATTTTATAAATTATGAAAAATTCAAAATTAGCTAAAAGCTCATTTTATAATGAGAAATGTGTATTTTAATTATAGAAAAATTTGCATGTACATATAACAGATTTTGAGAAAATGTTCCTCGAAAACAGCCAATTTAACATTGTCGGTATAGAGGTTTCCGACTGCCCTTAAACGAAAACGAAAATTAAATGCCTCGGGGGCCAGTAAAATAAATTTATACCCAGAATCAAAGAAAAAGGGTGAAGAGAAATGCGATATGACACTAGAGGAAGGAGAAGCCGAACGAGAGAACGAAACAGAAGTTACGACACGAGGGCGAGAGTGGAAGAGCGCAGGAAGGGGGCGAAAAGCCCAAAACGCATTCGAGAAGCACCAAAACGCAGTGAGGAGAAAGAATGCTGCAATTTTTTTCCCGCAGCTAGAATGAAAAAGAAAGAAGTCTGCAAGTAGAACTTGCAAACGCAACAGTAGATGGAAGAAACAGGAGCCAGCTTTAACACTGATTCCAGTTTCGACGAGTGGCAAAGGCATTTGAGTGTCGTAAGATGTAGCAATTAAGTATTTATGTTGTGTTTACGGCGGTTTCAAGGGCAGACTCCATTTCGAAGTTTTGTAAGCAAAATTTAATTTAGCATGAGGATACGTGAAGAGAGTTTGTACTCTAATAACTAGATGGCCATGATTTTGGATAGAAGTAAAAATATTTCTAGAGGTTCTAGTGATGTAATTATCAATCGGCTCTCTCCATTTTAAGTCGTGGTGTATGACACTATTTCTAACGTACCAAGGTGCGTTAGCAATGATTCGAAGAATTTTGTTTTGTATGACTTGAATGCGTTTTGTATGGGTCGGGGCCGTGGCCCCCCCATACGGGGGACCCGTAAGTTATCATTGGACGCGCAAAATTTGCTTGTAAAGGATCAATTTATTGTCTAAGGATAGAGGAGAGCTTCTCCCAATAAGGGAGATAACTAACGCAATTCTACCCCAGAATTTATCTGAAAGATAGTCAATGTGTGTCTTGTATGTTAGTCGACTATCGATGTGTAAGCCCAAGTAACGAACGACCGGGACCCAATGAATGTTGTCTTCAAAAAGTGTGAGCTTAGTTTGGGGGCCAATGACGCCCCATTTCCTGAACACAATGGCTTGAGTTTTTCCTACATTAATTGCTATTCTCCAATCAGTTAACCAATTCTCTAGTATGACGAGGTAATTTTGCATTGCTTTAATAGTGTAATTGGGATGGACACCCTGGGTGAGCGCTGCTGAGTCATCTGCAAATAAACAAGTACTGACGGTAAGGTGATCTGGAAAGTCATGTGTAAAAATGTTGTAAAGATATGGGGAAAGAACCGAACCCTGCGGGGTTCCACTTTGACAAAAACCCGTTTCGGAAAATGTGTTATTTACACGAACCCAGAAGGTTCTATTGTGTAAATAATTTTAATTAAATTTGCAGGGAATTTGAGTTTAATCATTTTGTATGTGAGGCCATTATGCCACATCTTATCGAATGCCCTTTTGACATCCAAAAAGACACCAACAGTGTATAATTTGCTAGTGAAGTCTTCATTTATAATATTAGTGACACGTATCAATTGGTGTAGCATAGAATTTCCCTCCCGGAATCTGCATTGTTCCGGGGGAATGAAATCTATGGGTTTAAGGTGAGATTTGATCCTATTTAAGATAATTCTTTCAAATATCTTAGCAGTGCAATTTAATAAACTGATAGGCCTAAACCTCTGAGGGAAATTTAAGGTCTTGACCATCTTTTGGCAACATGACTACGTTTGCTATTTTCCACTGTGTAGGAAAGTGACAGTTAATAAGGCATCTGTTGTAAATTTTAGTTAAATTTGTAATAGCATTTATAGGAAGATATTTTAAAGCAATATTTGGAATCTGTTCTGGACCGGGTGACTTCCTATTAGGTAATTTTTTAATGATGCCTAGAACTTCTAAGGGAGAAGTGAGGGGGAGGAATGTGAGTGTTGAAGTTGTCGAAATAGGGATTCACTAGGCTTTCGACTTCTTCAATCGTACAGAAGGGTTGCCCAGAATGGGTGCCCTTTTATCGATGCTATCTTGCTTTGGAGAACGACCAATCGGGTTGCATCGTTTCGTTGAGTGCATTTGATGGGAGTTCCTTGGATGCAGAGAACCTGACCACCCTGCTAATAACAAAGATCCCTCTGGTAACGTTTAAACTCTCTCTTAACGCGGTAAAGGGTACGACAAATATATATATATATATATATATATATATATTAAATAGTTTTACTTAAAGGTGGCATTTTTAAATATATCACCACATTACATATGACTTCATTTATTATTATTTTTTTCATATTTGTATTTAATTGGTTGTCAATTTTCAAACACTTGATTATTTGCCATTTTACAGATTTCTTTGTTTTGATGGATCAGAAAAAAGAGTTGTCGATCAGTAAGTCAAGTCTCAATACAATAACAGAATAAGTGATAATTTGATAATCAATACCTGTTCACTTGCTTAAAGTTGATGTTTGAAATAACGAAACCTCTGTATTAACCTTTGGAAAGTAGGCTTTTGAGGTGTATTTAGAGAACTGTGTCACGATAAGTCTAATAGGTAATTATTTATACTCTCTAAGAATATTTTATTATATGTGCTTTAAAATATTTCCAAAATATTATTAGTCACGTGAATATGACGTTTTAATTTCTATCGCTGATCTCAAGAATGTCGTATTTTCTACAGTGGCGTGGCTAGGTATCCAAAGGCCCTGGTGCAAAAAAAGTGAGAATCTTTCTTGGTTGGGTTTTATTAAGTACAAATATAGGAAAATTTTAAATATACAAAGAACTTTAACATCATCTCTTTATCGTGCTTTGCCGAACATAGAAAAACAAAGCTACGTGCTACCTACATATATGTGTATAAGAGAGCTTCATTATTAACAGAAATACTTGGACCAGAAGTACTCGAAGAAGGCTGTCAATTTTGGGAAATTTTCGTTTACTATCTTCTTTTTCTTGGTGTTGTTTGCGCTTTAACGCAATAGTAGGGGTTTCTTTTTCTTTAATCTATAATTTAAGTCTTCAATCAAATACAATTCGTATAATCTCGAATACTTACTGACATTAAAAGGAAGGTGAAACGTAATGTGCTACGCTACAAAAGGTCGTTGAGAAATCCCTGGTTTTTTATTTGTCAATTTTTTTTTACCTTTTCATTTGTTCGAAAAGATGGAAGTGGCACGCTTAGTTATTTTTTTCATCTAAAAGTGGCACTCATCCTGAAAAGGTTGGCCACCTTTTTCTAAGAGCTCCTTAAGCTCCTTTCACACCAAATGATTCAGAGTCTGTCGTGATCAATCCAATTCACAGTGATTCTGAATGAATCAAGATTTGCCTTCACACCACCAAGGAAGTCAATACGGGTCAATCCTTCTTCCATTAGTTGCTGTCAAACATAGATGCTGTTTTTAATGTTTTAAAACGATTAAGGTATCAAGCTATTTATTTCACAACTGTATCCTTTTTCATTTACTTTCAAATTGAAAAACATAAAACAAAAAAATATAAGAACGGTTTTATTTTTTTTATATATTTTCTTAATTAGTACCAAGTGTAATTATAGTCTAAAGAGAAGTTATAAATAATAAATATATATTGTAACTATATTATAATGCGATTAGTTTTACAAATAATATATTTACTGATTTTAAAAGGCATTTCAAATGTTGTTATATACTATAGCTTTTGTAGCTTATTATGAATACCACAAACATCAAAAGAAGTGAATGCTATGAATGCCAAAAATATAAGCGCCATCTATTGGCAACAAAACAAACTCATGTTAACCCTAACTATAAAGTCATTATCTTCCATACATCTGAAATAATTTTCTTAAATAGAAAGTTTATATGATGTAATAACTAATAACATAAAAAACAATAAAATCAACACTGTAACACACGGTTTAATTCCAAGACCAAAATGTAGATGGCGGTACTTGTAACTGAAGTGTTCCCGAGCGAAGTTCTGTATTACCGCCAGAGAGAGTTGGGATTTGAATGAGTAAAGAATACCCGTTTCGCTGTCCAATCCTGGACTATGTAATATATTTGATTTCCCCCTTATTTTCTCTAAATGTTTAACCTGTATTGTGTCTAAATGTCTGTTCACTGTAACTGTGTTATTTTATGTCATTCAAACTATTTTAAATTACCCCGAGATCTTATCAATTATTTTGGTTTACCCTGTAATGACGTAGGAGAACCGTTACAAATTGGCGCCAAACGTCGGGCCGATCCGAGCAGATTCTCAACTTTCTCTTGCTTTTTCCACTTAGGTTGAGGCGTTGTCACCCGACAACAAATAGAGAATTCGCAACCCTGCAAATAAATAAATATTGTTTTCATCCAGAAAACCTGTGAACAGATAAGTGTTGTTTATTCTAAATAATCTTGCTCTGTTATTCTGTATAAGAACAGTGATTATATATTATTGCTCCTAGTATGTATTGTGTGTTACAGTATATAGTAACATAATTGAATTTTAAGTGATTTTTAACTTATTTATTTGTCAGTATTCTTAATACTTTTTTGAAAACGAAATTCGCATTCAATTGTTTGTTCTGATTAAAGCTAATTGAATGTTATTTATGAATGTATATTTACTCACTAATTAAGAATTTTATGCCATTAATATATATATATATATATTTATACTTTTGTTATCAAGAAATTATTGCAATTTGTATTTATTCAAATAATTTCACTTTGATTCTTGTTTGATTACTAAACTTTTAATTAAATTCTAAGTTGAATGCAATTTTTATCAAAATATATATTTTTTTACTTTTTATGTCTAATAGAAAAATAATTATTTTGAGAAGTACATGATTTATTATGAAGTACTACTATAACATTTGAAAACTGGTATGTTTTGATAAATTATAAACATTTACGCATTTTATTTAAAATTTTTTGGAAAATAATTTCAAGTACTTCTAAATGTAAACAAGTTTGTAATAGTGTTAATTTCGGAGTGGAGGAAATAATTTATGAATGGTATTTCTATTTAAACGTATTTGAATTGCTTTTGATTAAAAACCATTTATTGATTTAAGTTAACGAAAACGAAATTTTTCTTTGATTTAATTTAAATGATTTCATGTTAAGGGGGCATAGTACCTTGCGAGAACAAAAATTGTTCGTTGTCATATACATGTTACGATTCATCATAAGTTAACAAATTTTACTAATTTTGATCTGAATTTTATATATTATCTATAACAATGTGTAAACTTTAAGAAAACTAGAGAAATTTTGTTCTTTAATAAATACAAAATTTTAAAAAAGTAGATAAATATATATACCAAATTGTAAAAAAAAATATTACTTACCTCCTGTTCCCGCAAGATAATTTTTAAATTATACACTTTAGAATCTCAATTTTTGCATTAAATTGAATTTAAATGTAACCTTTATTCTGTGTATACCACTTAATTGAAAAGTATCTTATATTTTTTTAAATATTTTTTAAAATTAAAAATTCATAAAAAATATTTTTTTAAAAATTTCAATTTTTATACAGTTGCAAATCAAAATGTATTAAACCATAAAACATAATTACGGCATACAGAATTAAGATCTATGACTAGAATATGCATGCCAATTTTTGTAGCTCTAGAGTAAAAACTTTTTTACAATCTTGCGGGAAAGTGTAAAAATTGCAACTGTGTGAGAAATCAAGTTTAAAGAATGACATTTCAATATTTCAAATAAAACTTAATACATAATATTTAAAATGATCCTGCTTCATATGTAGGACCTTCTAGTTCTGCAAAATGCTCATTTGTGGCTTTTTTCTCATTCTGCTAGCCCTACGGGCCTCTAATGTATATGATTTTGATTTAATTTCGGCATTTTTTATGCGTGCATAATTGGCCTTAAAGGCAGAGGTAACAGTAAAATGTCCTATTTTAAAGCCAAGAGCTTTCATTATCTTTATACGTCCCGTCATTCCCTCATTAAACATCACTATAGCCTCATTTACTGCTATGTCTACAATATTTTTAGATGACCCACACAGAAGTTTTGGGGCAGTACTTCCAAACAGTCGAGTTGAACGACTCATTAGCGTTTTGTGTTTTACCCCCACACATTTTTTCAGCAATTTTGGTGCAGATAGTTCTGCTATTATAGGCTTTATTTCATCCATTACGGCAATTGGCGCAATATTTTTATGTTTGAATAAAGAAGCACTATTCGTAGCAACTGCCTTTTGATATTTGCACCACGAAGTATGACCAATTGGGCAGAAGTGATGCATAGGTTCCTCATCAGTGGACCTATAATGACAATAAATTGCCCATATGGCCTGACGCATATCACTAACGGAGCTATTATTCTGTCTAATAGCATTGCCATAATAGGTGGTAATTGTATCAATGAACTTATCAGTCAGACGATTTTTACCGCTGATACTCTTACCGTCTGATAATTTTTTGCCACGATTCATTGTTTTTAATTTTCGCAGTCTAGCACCCATACGCTTTTGTATGTGGCCAACACATTCAACATTTTCGATAGAATATGGTGCTGTCCTTTGAAGCTCTGGGAAGGTTTTTGTGTCCCCATCGCCGATATACTTAATATATTTCGCATTTCGTTGTGGCACCGATCTTTGAAATATTTCCTTCATCCCGTCTACTTCCATTTTACTGGAAGAACCAATATGGTTCTTTACACAGTGTGGTTGATGTTTCAATTTCCACTCTTCATATGAATGTCCTGATTTTGGACCTCGCCATTTTTCACATCCTTTACAATATGAAGAGAGAACAGCAACATCAATCACTTTCCCTGTAACATCTCCAATGACACTACAAACACCAATAAGGGAAGTGTGTCCACGTGTTTTCCACGTACCGTCACCACTGACACAGATTTCATTACTTCCGGAAGCTGACACTTCTTCTTTCGCAGCATTTTTCATGGAGTCGTCTGCTACTTCACGACTGGCCAAATTTATTTTTCGCATTATCCTTTCATATGACTTTTGTGATACTGGGGATGGCAAATCCATTGCTGTGCAAAAATTCTTTAGTCCACAAAAACCCAATCCTACTGTACGCATAGCATAGGTTATTCGTGTATTAACTTCATAGTCCTTACTTGAAGCAATAACTGAGGAACTTTTAAAAGTGGTCAATGTACTGCATGAGTAGCATTCAACATAAAACTCAGATACCAATCCATACAAAATCTTTTCTTTTAGAACTACTTTAGTATTGCAGTTAGGCCATATTAAATATTTGGATTGTTCAGAAAATAAAATATCAATGTTTATCATTCTATATCCATTAGATTGATTGGAATTTCTTACTTCCTTGTCAAGATAATTTTCTTTGCACAATTTCTTAGCGGAAGCAGATATGCAGTCAACTGCAAGCGTATCTGATACATTTCGAGTGTATTGATTCGCATGAAAACGCTTTCGTTTTCGGCGATAGTCACTGCCTCTACGTTGAGCTTTACTAGACAT
Source organism: Trichonephila clavipes (assembly GCA_019973935.1). Lineage (NCBI taxonomy): Eukaryota > Metazoa > Arthropoda > Arachnida > Araneae > Nephilidae > Trichonephila > Trichonephila clavipes. Next base: position 499,732 of record BMAU01015568.1, read on the forward strand.
TTTTTACTAATTAAAAAGATGCAAAAAAACTTCAATCAACAAAAATTTAAAAAAAAGCTTACGAATTACGAGAATAACGAGATAACACTCAATAAAGCAGCAGTAAACAGTATGAAATACAAATGTAAGCAAGCAATACTTCAAACTAGGGCAGTGTTGAGTTGCAAACTTCCTTCTCTCATTAAAAATAGATAAAATTAAAAATTAGCAACAACTGGGGAGAAAATAATTTCAATAACACCATCGATTTCAAAACCGAAACTAACGAACATGGTTTGTTTACATTGGATTTAAATGGACAATCCAGTGCTGACGTTTGACATTTTTTGTTGCTATTGCCGTACTTTTGGTCCGATTTTGACGCGGTTTGTTTTAAAATGCTCCTAACAGTCTGTATTAATTTTTAAAATATTTTTGAAAAATGGATTATTTTGCCGTTTAAAGGTACTATGGCCTCTTAATTGCTGATACTCTTTTGATTAATAATGAATATTATTGAAATATTATTATTTTGGTTTTGATGTACGAAATTAGAAGATAGTTGATATTGAAGAATTTGTTTCATTTTTTTAATCTCATTAATATTGATGTGAAAATTAATTAGCACATTTTGAAATTAGAGAATTATATTGTCATTCAGGAAGAGTGTATTATTGTATAGAGTATTTTTTTTGCATGTATCGGAAACTTTAAGTGCATAAGTATTGTTTGACTATAATATTTTCAGATCACAGAATTAAGTTTTGAGTAAACTTTAATTCATTAACTTTAATTGAACTTTACCAAATTAACTTTGAAATAGTCTAAAAGTGACGAAAAATGGCTTTTTTGGGAAGGTCCAGAAAAGAGGATTTACGAATGTTGGCAACAGAATTGGGTCTGGCTCCGTCGGACAATCTCAAAATTATTGAACTAAAAGATCTCATTACCAACTGCGATAGGTATGATGAGGAATTCGTCAAAGATGTGCTCAACGTCATTGTGGAAGAACGTACAGCAACAAAAAAACAAAAAGCTGCGGAACTGGAGGAGAAACAGAAAGCCATGGTTTTGGCTGAGAAAGAGAATTCGAACTGGAAAAAATGAAAATTCAACTTGAAATGCAGAAGCTGTCACAAGCACCTGTTACAAGTCAACAGATAGAAAACCGAAAGCTTGAGTTAAATAGAATTATTCCGAGATTCAATTCGAAAGAAGAGGAAATGGGTCTATACTTGACAATTTTCGAACGTCAAGCGAAGTTCTTGAACATCCCTGAAATAACTTGGCCAGCATTCCTGATTGGCTCATTGCCAACTGATATAGCTCAGCTCATCGCAAGAGAGGATGAAGATGATGCTCAAAACTATGAAAAGGTAAAAGAAATGCTTCTCAATAGATTTCGAGTTACAGGGGATAGGTTTAGGCAGTACTTTTCCCAACAGAAGAAAAACCCAGATTCAACATGGCGAGACTTTTATTTCGAATTAAGTTCTTATTTTGAAGGTTGGATCAAGGAGTTGAAGATAACCACGTTTGATCAACTTAAAAGTCCGATAATTGCTGATCAGATAAAAAGAAACACTCCAGCAAATATCAAAGAACACTTTCTGGATATTTGGGCGGATTTGAACGATCCTCTGAAATTGGCTGAGAAGTTGGACGCATATGACAACCTAAGCCTGGAATGAAAAGTAATTCAAATCAGACTTTAAAGAAGAAAGAAGAATTCAGGAAACCCTTTCCATTAAAGAAAAATCAACCTGTTGGAGGATCCCATGAATACCTCTTATCTGGACCCTCTAGAACAGTGCCTAGATTCCCAAGTTACAAAACTGAAGGAAGAAACCCGATAAAGTGTTACGGATGTGGGACTCCTGGAGTCATCAAGTCAAAGTGTCCTAAATGCACAAGAGCTAATGAATTAGAAACAGCAGTGAACTGTATGACGTTATTCAACTTGAATTCAAACTTGTATCCCACAAGTGTAATTGTTCTCAGAATTTTTGTAGAAAAGATTGCTGTATGTGCTGATACCGGTGCTTCCCATACCATTGCAGGTGAAAAGATGTTTAAATTCCTACAAGAGCATGATGTCACTTTTACGAACAAAAGGATGTCATTTATGATGGCTGATGGAATTTGGCAGACCATTATGGCTCTGAGTACTGTCTTCGACCTGTACATTGAAGGCAAAGTTATTCCTACAGAATTTCTAGTATTGCCTGATGCCAAAGGAAATAAGACTTTGCTAGGACTTGATTTCCTCAATGCAGCTGGTATCGTCCTTGACGTCCAGGGTGGAAAATGGCACTTTTCCGGAAATCCTTGGAAACAGTACAAATTCTTCAAGAAGACATTAGAAAATATAACACTTAGCGCATTTGAACTTCGAGAGGATGAGGGTAAAAATCTATCTCCAGAACAGGCAAGAGAAATCAATATACTCCTGGACAGAAATGAAGCATGTTTCCAACTAGGGGGAGAGCACACGCCTTTCATTGAACACCGTTTTGACACGGGTGATCAACTCCCAATAGCAACGTATCCCTACAGGATGAATCCCGTAAAGAAACAGGATTGTCAGAGAAAAAACTTCGATCGACGAAGAAGAAAATATTATAAACCTGGTGACAAAGTTTGGGTGACCATTCATCCCATAAGTCGTAACAACAGGAGCAGGAAATTCATGCCCAAGATGCCTTATCTCATTCATGCCTTACCTCATACTCACCTTGAGATTACCAGTAACACATGAGATTGCCGACCCGGCCAACCCAGATCAAGCCCTTGGAACTTATCATGTTTCTGCCTTAAAGGACTATCAAGAACCTGAAACAGAAAGAAACACCGGATTTGTTGCCCCTCTAAGGAAAAAGAGGACGCCCAAAAAAAAGAAATTACCTCCTGGTTCCGAGCCGAGACGTCAACGGAACCAGAGGGGGAGTCTGTAACACACGGTTTAATTCGAAGACCAAAATGTAGATGGCGGTACTTGTAACGGAAGTGTTCCCGAGCGAAGCTCTGTATTACCGCCAGAGAGAGTTGTGATTTGAATGAGTAAACAATACTCGTTTCGCTGTCCAATCCTGGATTATGTAATATATTTGATTTTCCCCTTATTTCCTCTAAATGTTTAACCTGTATTGTGTCTAAATGTCTGTCCATTGTAACTGTGTTATTTTATGTCATTAAAACTATTTTAAATTACCCCGAGATCTTATCCATTATTTTGGTTTACCCAGTAATGACGCAAGAGAACCGTTACAACACTCTGTATTCACTTTTTCTTTAAGAAATTACTTGTATTCACTTTTTTGAATTCACTTTTTCTTTAAGAAATTACAACATCAATTGCTCCCTGCTGCTGATGAATGATTGAAGAATATCTAACTTGCTGACTCACGCGGGGACGAGATTCAAGACCAATAGAAACGGATTTTTTTGGCGTTTGAAAAATAATTAGGGAGGGTGGCGTCGATACAATCGACACTGACAGGTAATTTTATGCCTAGCAGGGGACCCCGTGTTCTGACCCTGGAGCAATCGTAAAAAAACTAGGGAAGAATTTCTTTAGACCCCAGTTGGTGTTTATTAGCTTGATTTGAGATTTTAAATGCTTTGAAAAGTCTCAATCATAAATAAAATATATTATAATTCACTTTGGTTTTATATAAATTTGAAGCTTTGCAAGTTGGAGCTTGGTATGGTAATTTGCTGTTTTATATAGTTAGACAAATTACTACTTTAAGTATATTCTATTGCTTAATTTTTTTTATCTTAATCAGGCTTTCAGTTTTTAAAACATGATTATTTCATTATAAGACGTAAAAAAAAATAATAAATAAAACCTGAACACTTCAAAATTTGAAAATTTTGAACTTTCCATCTACAAAAAATGAATAATTTTTAAACTTCTGCATCAAATAATTTGAAAATTTTTTTAAAGTTTGATAAAAATAACAATGAAAAAAATACTAATTCAGATTAATAATTTTGTAGATTATTAATAAGATTTTTCCAAGTGATATTAGAGGCAAAAAATTTCTCCGAGGTCTTGAAATTCGTCAGATAGCAAATCGGATGTCCGCTTATTTTAAGATGTAGAGATTTAGTGCTTCTTTTGTAAAATTAATTATTCTTCTTAAAAAAATCAATTTTCTATTTTTCACATCAGACATGCATATTTTTCAAGAATTCTTGAAGCTTAACTATTGCTTCATTCCACAATTTGGGCCACTATTGTGTTCAAAAATATCATCTGCATGCACTATTAATGATTGGCAAAATGAATTTAAAAAATATCAGTCATATAAATCATAAAAGGAAAGTATAATTTTGAGACCTTTACGTATGCCATTGTTATTCTTTCAGGATATTGAAAAAAGGTTCCTATATTTTACCTATAAAATATTTCAAAGAAAAAATTCGTCACATGTAATTAATTTCCATATGAATGAGCTTAGAAATGTGCTTTAATGCATTTCTCTTATCAATATGTTCTATTGAATTCGTAAATGTAATGATAATTAAATTAACTTCATTCTAATCTAGATCATCGAATATATGTGGAATCAATTTTCCTGAAACAGCAGATCGACTCAAAAAACATCTGTATTCTAAGTTAAAGTCCGAAAATACCCTTATAAATGCTTTGATCGATTTTAAAGGGAAAAAAAATGTTCTTTTTCATATTCAAGTGGCAAGTGGCATGTAAATTACGGAGTACCTGTCCCTAAATGAGGGACGTACCTCCTCATCAGAATTTTAAAATTAAGAGCCGAATTTATGGGGTTACATAAGTTAATATTTAAAAGATCAAATTTAAAATGGGAAGAACAATTCTGCTGGAACGGCGACAGCGTCCGCCGAAGGGACGATTGCCCTGCTAACTGCGATTTGATTGGCCGAAGCCAGTCGCTTCGCAGAAAGTGGGCGTGGAAATGGATTGGGTCGATCCGAAAATAAACGACCCGAGACAAGGAGATCTTGAATAAAAATTCTAAGATCTCATGCAAAAAGAGGGGGAGAAAATAAATTTTGAATAAAAATTTAAAATGAACCAACTTGCACATTGCCGGTGAAAATGGGGGTGGGGGCAGGACTAAAAAATGGTGAATATAGGACTTTGCGGTATAAGAATTTCTAATGACGCAATGAAGTCATATATGTGATACAATCATGATAAATAATTAATAGAAGTAGATGAGGAATATCCAGTTCTCAAAAATAATAGCGATCGTTCAAAAGAACAATTTAATTTATGATTGCTGGATGTGAAACGAATTTTACCAGAGATGCTAGATAGATAGGTCCGTGCCTCCATCTGGTGGCCGGAAAGGAAAGCTGAAGCGAGAAAAACCGCAAAATTGAATCCGATCGGGTCACCCTCTCGGATTCCGACCGCGGTGAACTTTCATATTCTGTATTACCTCCGAATGATATGCATTACGTTTGGAGAATCGAGATTATTTCTTTCATTTATTAAAAAATCCTCTTTATTATTACTTCTGATTTAACAGGGTTTGAGGTTGAATTGGTAGCTTTTCTTTGAAGATAGATTGGGAGAGGTATTTATGAGACATTTTTAACTCTTTTTAACACTTTTTTTTATGATTAGTTTTAAAGAATTATGAGAACACTAAAAAAATTTCAAAAAATAATTTTAAAAATGTTTTTTATTTTATAAGGAGAATAATTTGATTGAACTACTCAATACTTATTTGCAAAGAGGTAAACACTAAGTAACTTGAAAAACATAGCACGTTTATTTTTTTTAAAACTGCCTTTTGTGAAAAATATACACATCGTTTTTAAACATTATTAATCACTTTTCGTTAGTTTTAAGGAAATTTTAGAGATAATATATTTCTTTGTTAAAAGTTGCTGGGTACATTTATGTTTTCTCTTTGATTTGTTACTGATAATTTTTATTTATGCTGTTATGGCTTTCTATTCCAAATGGAAAATAAAGCTTATTTTTCTTACGATAGGTGTCGCTGTCGACTGACACAAGAAAGCACAACCAAGGTAACTTTGCGATTCATGTTTATAAATGGAATGATTAATGGTTCGTAAACATGTTTTTTGAAACATGTTTAGAAGAATTTCAAATCTTTTAAATATTTATTACTCTTATCTGTAGAATTTGAACATGAATAGTTTCAAGGTTACTGTAGCCAAATACTATAATAAACTTGCCTCATAGGAAAAATTATGTCTAAAATTAATTGTTAACTTTAAATACAAAAATAGTTATAAAATAGTTTCATTCAATAAAAACTGTGTAAAAAAAATGGAACTTTAAACATTTCATTTTCCCTAGGTAGCGTTAGTTGTCTGTTGGATGTTGTCAAAAAAATTGATCGAATCTTTCCCCACAATCAAAATAGGTTTATTTTATTATTTTTTTCATTAGTACCACATCAGGAATTAAGTATTAATTGTTACAACTTTTTGACGCTTCTAACATGTACATTAAAGTGATTAATGTATTTATTATTTGTAAACTTTTTCAAGTGTTCATCATATTGAAAAATGCATTAAAAATGTTACTGGAATAAGTGAAACAGTGAACAGTACAGTGAAAAGAAAATATTCGCTTTCATTTATTCTGCTTTTAATGCATTACAGAAAACAATGAAATTTCAAACTGGGTTGCATTAAATATTTTAATAAACTGCGGCTAGTAAGTAAATTATTTAGAAATATAATTTTATTTGAAAAAAACTTCTTAATATAACCCGAACATAAGGGCTGTTTTTAACCTCCCGGGTGCCCTACGGAATTCAAATTGTTACACCCCTTCCACACTATTTCCAGAGCTGAATGGGTACTCATCCATTTCGCGGACGCAAATCTCACCAAGCAGGCAGTATTGGCGATAACACCCAATATGCACATAAAAGGAATGTTATAAATGTTTGTTCTCATGGGGTTTTCATCATTTTTTATGTTTTATGAAAGGAAAGACAAAGTGATTTGTTTTGAAACAGAGGCGACTCTAGGGCCAGACAAACCGGGTCCCTGCCAAGGACGGCATTCGGATCGAATTTGAAAATTTTTTTTTATTGCAAAATTTTTTTTTCTTCTGAAATATAATTGGATGTGAATTTGGTATTTCATTTAACGTATCTAATATTCTTATTTTATTTATTGCATGTTTGATGTCAATTTTCTTTTACGTTGAAATTTGAAGGGTTCGAGGTGGGAGTATATGCTAAATCATGAAATTTGACATATTTACATAACTTTCACTAGTAAATTACTTCCCATCGCAGAGTGGGGTCACTACGGACATTTATTTTACCCATACCATGTTCGGTGTCAGGGTTCAAAAGGGTAATAAGAGATTTTGGTACATAGAAAGCCACAGGAAATGTTTTATTTTAGTTTTAAGTGTATTTACTATGAGTTAAACACGAGTATACATGAGTCTACTGTGATTCCCACTATCAGTAGAATCTTTTTCGTTGAAACTGGTCTGCTAACACGGGTGATTTTCTCTCTTGCATTTTACACGTTTGAAATAATAACTGGTAACTATGTCCTTAATTTCAAATTATTTTGCTTTTTAAATACTCATATATATATATATATATATATATATATATATATATATATATATATATATATATATATATATATATATATATATATATATATATATAAATAATCTTCCGTGCGTGTGTTTGTCACTAAACTCCTCCTAAACGGCTGGACCGATTTCGATGAAATTTTGTGTGGGTTCAAGTAAATTCGAGAATGGTTTAGATTCACAATTCGGTCAATATCGCAATTAGTTAAAAAGATATTAATTAAAAAACATTCAAAAAATACAACTCAATATTCACCTGCATTGTTGTAACAATGCTATTGTTATAAACAAGTGTTGAACACACAGGGTTACAACAAGCAGGTTCAGGTAATAATCACACCAGGGATTATTCTATATCAACTTTAATACGGATATCAATTCACGAGGGCAGCGTCTACATATACATAACAAATCCCGCGCAATACTAATTTCTTAGCAAAGGATTTCTCCGTTAATTCTACAGTTAACATAATAAGTTCTAGAAATAAAATAGTCCAATAGGGAAAAGGCTCTTCTTCGAAGACTCCACCCACGCGTTGCGTCATCGAAAGAGTTCGTTGCGGTGGCCTTCAACATCCTCCCCTTTTTTGAGTCGACATCACTTGGACTCAAAAAAACATATAACACCTGGTTGAGGAGGTCCAGTTTCTCTGGTACTTTGATAACTCTTCCATACTTGGATACTCTAGGCAAGACGTTACTGGAGTCGTTAGGATCTGAAAGATTATCACTAGAAATAGAAGAAATAGGATTAGTAATTGTACAATCGTTTAAAGGATCATTGGGGGTTTCTGTCGACTGCACTTCCAAGGGATAGACTCGTTGAATGGGTCGTAACATTGTTCCAGTGCGAGTCTTCAGTTCCACAGTTCTGATCTTGCCATCCTTTCCAGGGATCAGCCGAATGACCTTAGCTAAAGGCCAATGCATCCGTTTTTTGATGTCATCACTAATGAGGACAATTTCTCCCAGCCGTACTTTCGACAATGGACCCTTTTTTATTTTTATTTTGAATAAGGAGACCTAAATATTCCTTTCGGAATCTATGCCTTAAATCATTTTAACAATTTTTGTCGATATCTAACCCTTTTACGTAAATTTACAGTATCCCTGTAATCAATATCGGGAACGTCCAGGTTGCGATTTTCCACAAGAAACATGACTGGGGACAAAGGAACTAAATCATCAGAATTTTCGGATAGGTAAGTGAGTGGTCTAGAATTAATTACAGATTCACAGTCGCACAGTACTGTCTGCAACTCCTCGGTCGTGAGAATGGCGTTACCGAGAGTCCTTCTCAACAGTTCCTTTAACACACGAACTAACCTCTCCCACCAACCACCCCACCAAGCGGCTGTGGGTGGATTAAATTTTCAAATTATGCGTTGTACGGTAGCTAGTTTCAAGACTTTTTCCTAGTCAATACCACTCAATTCTCCATGAGCTCCTCGAAAATTTGTTCCGTTGTCAGAATAAATTACTCGTGGCCTCCCGCTCCTGGCAATAAAACGTCTCAATGACAACAAAAAGGCATCAGTGGACAATGATGATGTCAATTCTAAATGAACGGCCCTATATGTTGCACATGTAAACAAGACAATCCAAGACTTTTGACATCCTTTCACATATAAGGGTCCTGCTAAATCAACACCCACTACCTCAAACACCGCTGCGTCATTGACACGATCACCAGGCAGGGGACACTGACTCACTATTTGTAGATTTACATTTAAATCCTTTGCATCTTATACAACTTCTTACAATTTTCCTGACCACCCTTCTGCTCCTCACTATCCAAAATCTCTCCCTTAATATTCCGAGCAGAATTTGTGTTCCAGCATGACAATTTTGTTGGTGATAGTATTCAATGAGCCGTTGGGTAAAAAGACACTAGCCTGGTAAAATAATAGGGTAAATAAATTCCGGATGGTCTGATCGCTCAGTAATTCGAGTTTTAACTCTTTTAATACCCTCTTCGTCCGTAATGACATTCATATTAGGGAAACGAGTTCTCAGAAGGAAAAAACTTAGCTTGGACAATTTTGATAAGAGTTTTCTCCGCGTGTTCTATCTCGTGAATGGTCAGATCTCCAATCTCTCGAAACTCCCGTTTTTTCTTTACGTTTTCCACAAAACGCAACATCCACGAGACAAAACGAATAATTGACTGAAAATTGAAAACTTAATGGCATACCAAGGTATTTCCCCTTCAACTGCAACCAGATTACATAACCTAACTTTCCTTTTTTCTCGCTCTACCTCTGATGTTTCGCAAGCCAAGCGGTCTATGGGCCAGTTACTAGGGGTTCGAGGAGCCAGGAAGGACCCTCCCACCAAATATAGTCGGAAAATAAACGAGGGGAAATGCCTCTCGAAAGCAAATCTGCGGGATTTAATTCGCCCGACACATGGCGCCAAAATTGAGAAGGAACTAGGCTGTTAATTTCATTTACTCTGTTGGCCACGAAAACTGACCAATCACCATGGTTCTTCAGCCACCAAAGTGCTACCATAGAATCACTCCATGCAATAATTTTTAAATCAGGTACATCCAAAGCAGCGTACACTGAGTGAACCAGCCTCGCACCAATACAACCAGCCATCAATTCCAGCCGGGGAATAGTCATAGTTTTTAATGGCGCTACCCTGGACTTCGCTCTGATCAATCGAATTTTGACTCCTAAGGGTGTTACAGTTCGAATGTAAACACAGGCCCCATAGGAACTCTTGCATGCATCGACGAAGAGATGTAACTCCGAATTCTCATTTATTTCTACGTAACGAGGGATATTAACTTTCTCAAGATACACTATTTCATCCCGCCACTTCCGAAAAATTTTCTGAATGTTTTCGGGCAAAGGGTCATCCCCATTTTAACTTCAGTTTCAAGCTTCCTGTAACAATACCTTAGGTAACAAAGTGGTCGGACTCAAAAAAATACCTAGAGGGATCGAAAATTTTATGTACCATAGCCAAAACATTACGTTTACTTATCTCACCCTCCCTGAATAATTGAGATTACATTTTAATGTATCTTGGTCTAAATCCCACAATAGTCTAAGCAAAGAAGTTACACCTGAACTACGGAAAATATAGCGACCTGGTGGAATTTTCAATTGTTAATAAAATGCATATTAAAGAGCTCAAATGAACTGAAATTTTATATAAATGAATATTTTAGATGACAATACAATAATATAATAATAATTAATAAAATTTAATTGATTAAAACTAATTATTTAAGGAATTACAAATACAAGCACATTGGCATCATTTTTTGGTGACTTGTGTCAAAACTTGTGAAAAGGTTTTTTTCTCTCACGTGTTAAAGTATTTAGTTTCACTGAAATTTATATACACGATTGTTTTGGATGACAATACGATACTTTAATGATAATTAATAAAAAAATTATTTACCACTTAATGTTAGGATTCTGTCCTATGTAAACACATAATTATATTAGTTGTAACTGTTTAATAAAAAGTAGCTAAAATAAAATTTTTCTTTGTTGATCTAAGTAGGAATTGACTTAATTTTTTTTATATTACTTGCTTCTAAACGGCTCGCGCGGGATATATTGATTCTGATTCCAGTGAATGCAATTCAGATGATGATTTTGGAAGTGAATACCGTTTAGATATTTCAGATTCTGATTGTTCAGATTTCGGTACTTCTGAAACAGAAAGTGATTCTGATTCAGAAAGCTTGAGTGCTGCTCGTCAGTGGTGTGAACTAAATACGGATACACCAAATCCTGCTCCCCCAGAATTTATATTTCAAGGAGACCCAGAACTAAAGGGTATTTTTTTAGAGGTATAGAACTTTAAATTGCAATAAAACAACGATGTATTATTCAATTGACATGAACTTTTTTTTATTCGAAAGATAATCTTGTGACATTAGATTTTAAATATGATTTCTGGCATAGGACTGCCACGACTGGCTCGGATGTAGTCCAATCTGGACGTCCAATTTTCGATGACTTTATCCAATATTTGTGGCCGTATAGCGGCAATAACACGGCGAATGTTGTCTTCGAAATGGTCAAGGGTTTGTGGCTTATCCACATAGACCAATGACTTTACATAGCCCCACAGAAAATAGTCTAGCGGTGTTAAATCACACGATCTTGGAGGCCAATTCACAGGTCCAAAACGTGAAATTAGGCGGTCATCAAACGTGTCTTTCAATAAATCGATTGTGGCACGAGCTGTGTGACATGTTGCGCCGTCTTGTTGGAACCACAGCTCCTAGACATCATGATTGTTCAATTCAGGAATGAAAAAGTTAGTAATCATTGCTCTATACCGATCACCATTGACTGTAACTTTGTGGCCTTCATAGTTTTGAAGAAGGATTCCACCAGCCCATAAAGCGCACCAAACAGTCAGTTTTTCTGAATGTAACGGTGTTTCGACATACACTTGTGGATTAGCTTCACTCCAAATGCGGCAGTATTGTTTGTTGACGTAGCCATTCAACCAGAAGTGTGCTTCATCGCTAAACAAAATTCGCTTATGAAAATCGACCATTATTTTCGAAATAAAATTGCACAATTTGAAAGCGTTGTTCAGGCGTGAGTCTATTCATGATGAATTGCCAAACGAAACTGAGAATAAATCACTTGACAGCTGTTAAATCGGTCGCCATCTTGGAAAGTAATGCCAACTTAAACTTCTATACCTGGAAAAAAAACACTCTTTATATACATTTTTGTCCTGACAGTGACGACATTTTGCAGTTTTTTGAATGTTTTTTTTTGATGATGGAATTCTACAAATTATATGTAATAAAACAAATCATTATGCTTCTCAGTATTTGAAAAAAAATGAACTGGAAAAGGAGTCAAGGGCTCAGAAATGGTATCCAACTACAAAAGGAGAGAAACAAGGTACTACTGTCCAGATTGCGATGTTGGACTCTGTGCACTACCGTGTTTTCGATTGTATCATACACGATCAAAATTTGATTAATAATTTCATACTAATTTATGTAAATGCAATGGATATAAATGAAATTTAATTCAAGATAAAAGTTAGGTATTCTAAGCTTTATATTTATATTTAGTGTGAATTGACTCCAAAGTCTAATAATTTCTGCCGTATAGAAAACCCATTATACAGGTAAATTACTCATTTATTTAAATTGATTTTTTTACAATAATTTTTAAGAAGTTTTGTATGCAAATGATGCTATTATGTTTAAAAAGCTATATATGTATAAAAATAAGCATAAAATTTTTTACATTTTTTGACCCATAAACCCGAAATAAAACGAATCTGGAAGGGGTTAACTTACAACAAAAATAAGACCTTTTGATATTAACTACTTTTTCGGAACAAAAATGACAATCTTCGCAATCCGATCATAATGTCAGCTGAAAATTCAAATTCTGCCTTAAAATTATTCGCCTTCCCCACTAAAATACTCCTCATAGAACCCGTGATGCCCTATATTTTAGAAGAGTGGATTTAAAATATACGTGAAAAGTTCATAGAGTATCTGTTTCTCGCAGGGAAACTTCACCTCCAATCATTGATAGACTTTGAGTGAGCTTTGCTTCGGCTTTACCTTAGCCCAGAAGTGCATTTATGAGTATGAAAAATTTAAATGAATTAGGGATTTAGGATTTTCTTTCTTTCTTTTTTTGAAATTTAAATGCTTTGAAATTAGTGAAATGCATTTGTTAAGAAAAAATAACATGAAGAAATTAGAGATATTGATATAAAAGAATGCTCCTGCTAAGTATCATCAGAGTATTCGTAAAAATGGTTATTCTATGTAATTTTAAAGTGAGTGATACTTATAAGTACCGCCGGTAGATAAAGGGTTAAATTTTGTAATTCAATTTCAAAAAGGTCTGTTTTGAGTCACCCACATGTAATAATAAATCTCAATTATTCCTTTCTAGACTTTTCTGACTGAAGTAAAGAAAACATTACTCCTGCTAATTGAAATCCATTTCGTAGTAAAGGTAAGAAGAATTTTAGCTAGAGCGGTTCGAGAACAATATTGCAATGCATGCTGTATGAAAAGAGATCGAATCAATGTCGTGCACCCAATGACTGCGCATACTATCACACCAGTACAGAGCTCTCTTATGAGATTATATCTAATGCATTTAGGCGACTTCTTACGTTCTTCTCGGAGCCTGCAGACACGGGTATGTCCATCATGATGACGCATGGAGAACCGGGAAGCGTATGTAAAGCCAACGTGGTGCCTCGCCTGTATTCAGTTTTGTTGTTGGCCGTACCGCTATCACCGTGCATCTCTATGCTGCAGTATGAAGGGAAGCTGAAATAATTTTCGACGGGCAATAAGTCCCGCCGCTTCAGATGTCATTGCATTGTTCGTGCGGATACTTGCGGTGCTGCAAACAAGTCTACTTTTTGACTCAAGGTCCAATTTAATTCTACAACATATGTCTGCTTATTGAAGAATTAATAAAAATGTACGCATTAATTTTGAAATACTTTAATGAACTTTAAATAGATAGATTGATTGTTTTAACATCAGTGTTTGTCACAACATTTCATCTGGTGACCGATTTCGAAGTTTTGAACTAGGGTCAAGAGATGATAAAGATACTCGGGTTAGTGTCCCTGTCTCCGAACTTTCCCACCATATCACCTTGAAGATTTTGAGCTTCAACAAAGTCTACGTGCAACAACCTATCAATGTGAAGGACGTTGCATACACAGAAGAGAAAAAAATATACATAAATATCGAAATAGTATTAATTACTTTCCATTTTTTTTAAACGTTATATTACTTATATCCTTTAAATAGAACACAGATGTTTTTTGGTTTATAAACAGTACTTTTTCTTTAAAGAATGTTACTGTTGCAAATACAACCTCCGTGAATAATAATAGACAATCTTTTTATATAAACGTGAATTGTTTAAACAGTATTTTTGAAACAATTAAATTAGAATTTTACAAATTTTTTTAAAAATAATTACTGTTTCTTACCAATGGTAAAAAAACTACTTTTATTGTAGCAATTAGTGTATAAAAAGAAAAAAGAAGATTAAGATTAAAAAAAATATTGATTGAAAAAATTTAAAAAAAAGAGTTAGATTGAAAAAATATTAATTTTGCTTTTAGGAAATGTAAGGAGCAGTAGATACTATATGAATACATGCATATTATATGTATATATTTCGCAGAAAAGTGACTCTATCACTACTCACTCCCTTTCTGATAACGAGATCTCTTGAATTATTTGACCTTCAGACGAATTTTGGTAGACATGTCTTTTTTGTTGGTTAGAGAACCTTAAAAAGCTGAGTTTGCGGAAATCGACTCACAAGGGGTTTGTGGAGGGGTTATAAATAAAAAAGTTCCGTATTTCAGCTATTTGATCAACATATTTTAAATGTGATAGCCATGTTTCTTTTGTTGAACAGAGATCCTCTAAAACCCGGTTTTGAGGAAATTGTTTCCCGGAGAGACATAAAAAATAATATTTGTATATTTGCTTTGAATTATAATGATGTATTATTAACTAACAATTTAAGCTTCAAATACCTCATTTACAGTTACATTTATTTGTTTGTTTGTACAGGTTCGAAATCAGGCGATGGTGGGTTAGCATTACTTTGACGAGGGTATCAATTTGGATATTTATAATCTTGTGTCGATTGCAGTTTGCATAGCAGTGGTGGTAGGTTCCTTGGGAGTTCCGGGTCTCGACGATTGGGTTGAAGTTGGTAGTGGAATTTCCATGCTTAGGTCCATAGAGCTGTTTAGGGAGGAGTTTGATCCATAAGTAGTGGGCTAGAAGTTTTCCAAATGTGCGAGTGTCTTCTTTCCTTCACCTATAGTTCTGTCTGGGGATGTGGAAGTATCAAGCCCTTTCCGTGATTTTTTCGCTGGACTCTTTTTCTAGCCATGATAAGGTCTAAAGCAGTCAATCGCCGACTGAAAAATATTTTTTCAGCTGGCTAACGTAGTAGCACATGGTCCTAAAATACGAAATTTGTATTCGGAGCGTATGTTGGGCACGTCCTCACGCTTTTACTTCTTTGCCACCATTCTTATATACCCTTCTCTTACACTCTCGTCATTGTGACGTACTATCCGCGCCATCTGGTGGTTTCCTGTAATTTGCATATTCTTCTTCAAGATGCTTGTGATAATTCTACAGGGGAAATTTTTATTTTAGAGTTCAATTTCTGTGTGATTCTGAATTATCCTTAATTTATGGACATGAGTGTAATCTG
Source organism: Trichonephila clavipes (assembly GCA_019973935.1). Taxonomy (NCBI): domain Eukaryota; kingdom Metazoa; phylum Arthropoda; class Arachnida; order Araneae; family Nephilidae; genus Trichonephila; species Trichonephila clavipes. The sequence goes on from BMAU01015568.1 coordinate 515,539, forward strand.
GAATGTGGGTACGTAAACAATGTCTGTGCTCGGATAATGGGATTTTCGTGGTTTTCAATTCATCTAAAAATATTCCTAGCTAATTTAACGAGGAAACTAGATATCGGCTCCATGTTTAAATCGTTATGGATCAGATCGTTTCTAACGTATCCTATTGAAGGGTTACCTACGGTGCCATAACTGGGAATATGGCTCGCGAAGCGAGCCTCCATCCCATATCTGGAAAGTAGAGTGAAGGGTTGCCCTGAATGGGTGCCCTTTAATCGATGTTATCTTGCCTCGAAGAACGACCAATATTTTAATATTTTTATATATATTTATAATATTTTTTATTTCATCCGTGTAAAGAACCTGTATGCCTGGTAGCTCGTGCACACACACACACACAGTTCTATTTTTCATTTAATCTTTTTTCCTCCGCCAGGGCCGTTTGTAACCACCCCGGCACTCTATGCACTTTAATAATTACGCCCCCCTTTTGTACAGAGCACCCTCCCTTCAGTTCTTACTTTTCTGTTTTGTATTGGGTAGGAATTTTTCTTATCTATCTTACTCATTTCCCTTTCTTTGTTTTTGCTGTTTGGATAGTCTTTCCATTACCCACCACTTATTGACTCGCCGTGTTATGGACAGATAGTCGTAAGGAAAATAATAGTGTTATAGTTTGGCCACTCTTGTTCATTTCTTACTTAACGGCATCACGGACCACCCACCCTTTAGAAAATTAGTAACGTGTTAACCTAATATAAGTTATTTGTTATATTATCTGCAACACAGAGGTGGCACTAATGTTACTTTAACTTGAAGTACACGGATAACTAAAATATTTACTACTATTCAATGCAAAATATATTTTTTCGTAGTAAATAAAGAGTTTTGAGTTGTTAGTGTCTAATTTCATTAATTTCCTAATAATCACGAGTCAAAGGTATTTGACGGCACGTCTGTACCTTCTTAAACATTTCAAAAGAAAAAAAAATAGCGTATCTATATATATTGTTACGTAGATCCGGATTCAAGGATTTTATGCAAAACAATCACAAATGAAATAAGCAGTTCTTTAAGAGCGATGCGAATTTATTAACAAAAATCCAATCCTTTCAAAGCAGGACTCAGCAGCAATATTCCCAGGGTAAATATCCGAAGATCTTCACACCTTTAACAAGAATAAAACACAATAAACAGTGTTTAAAAATACACATAAGTAAAGATTATTCACAAGCACAGCTGAGCTATTCTCTAGTCAAACAATCCTCAATACTCGCTGGCTTAATCAAGACTTATCGCCGTACCAGCGAGCATCGTTTTTATAGGCGCGACAGAAACGTCCAGAAATATAACCGATTGTGACATTAGTGGTCAGATCTACTGCATTCTAGAAGATTCCAAAGGGTTCCAAACTCGTCAACATGGTCACCAATGACGAATTTGTCGCCAAATTGGCAGCAAACTTGGTCACCAAAAATGATGCCAACTTGACTCTACCGCCAAGATTTCGCTAAGTTCTCATTCAATCGCCATTATAACGTAAGGGGTGGCATTGCTTGTGAATAGTGCAATTTTAACATGAAATAAATATAACATAGAGAAATATAAATCCATTAAACACTCAAATACAAATTATTTACACTATTTAAACAAAATTCGTAACACTGCTCCCTCCTCAAAGACTTCACGTCCCGGGCAGTACAATCCTTTAGTAAGAGGCATCTATTTACAGGCAAACTACTCACATAATAATCACATATAAAGTAACAAATGTGTTCCACAGCATATACAATACAAATAAATTCAAAGTATATGAACAGATGTAAACATAAATTCCAATATTAAAATAAAACTAAGGAATTAGAAAAGAGAAATAATTTACATTATTTACAAAATAATTAATGACCATGGTCTGAAGTTAAGGATCTTATTCATCTTGGCCAAGATAAGGGGATAGCCTATTGTAATATATTACCTTCGGTTTTGAGTGTGGTGATTTCTGTATCCGCACCACAACGTCATTCAGTCTTTTTAGGACTGTGTAAGGACCTTCCCAGTTGGTCTGTAGCTTCGGAGAAAGTCCTTTGCCACGTTTCGAATTCCATAACCACACTTTGTCGCCTTCGTGGAAGTCGTGTTCGGTTGCTCTTCCGTCGTATCGGGTCTTCATCTTCTCGGAAGCCATGCCAATTCTTTCCCTAGCCAGATGATGCATTTCCTCCATCCGTGCCTGGAGTTTCTCGATGTACTCCTCAGGCGCCAAGGGTGCATCTGGTGGCCGACTGAACAGAAGATCTGCAGGCAGACGAAGATAACGTCCAAAGAGCATCTGGGATGGAGAATAGCCGATGGTCTCATGAACCCAAGCCAAATGGACACTTTAAGGATCTTTTACATGCCGTATAATCATACGCCATCACCGCTGTCGATTTTCTGTGTCATGAAAACCCAAAGACTTGGGTCGCGGTTGAACCCGCAACCTTAGGTGCAGAAAATCTATATTATATACATACATACATATATATATGTATAAATATTCTTATTTTATTTCCAGTACCTTACATTTAAGGTCTGACTACGTTCGGAACCGTGATTTTGCAAAAGCGTATAAATGGAAAATATTTATGATATTTAGTGTCACTTATATTAGAAAATGTATATAAAATTGTTTTAAGAATAGTATTAAAATAAAAAATTATTTAAGTGCAAAATTTTGATAAAAAATGAACATATGATGACCCATTTTCAAAATATTCTCCTTTTTTGTGAAAAAAGCTTCTTTAAAATAATATTTTGCCAGACCTCTTTACAGAGGCTCAACTAGAATTTTTGAAATATATATCTTAGAAGTGGGTTTATACATGTTTTACGACCACAGAGGAGAGAAATCTTAAGAAAAAACGCCGATAATTATTTCAATTGGTTGTAACTTTGGAAATAACTTTTAATTTTTCAAAAAATATTTCAGACCCTCTGGAGAAGTCTTTACTTTGTATAAGCAAAATATTATTATTTTATAAGGATTTTTATAAAAGGAGAACATTTTGAAAAAGGTTATTCTAAGTCAAATTTTTACTCAAATATTGTATTTAAATAATTTTTTTTTTCAAAACATTCTTAAAAATTTTATACATGTATTCTAATCTAAGTGACACTAAATATCATAAAAAATTATCCGTTTATGCGCTTTTTAAAATCACGGTTCCGAACGTAGTCAGATACCTCAACTATAGATTATTACAGATAGTAACACAATTTTTAGCATCTGCTATTTCGAAAAAGAACAATCTGAGCTTAAATATTTTTAACCGTCTTTAGGTTAAAGTTTCCTCTCATTTTTCAATTCCTCTACTATTACCTCACTCTCTCTATATATTTATTTATATATACATTTATCCCTTGTCCAAATGTTCAATCGTTAATAAAATGCTTTCTATTCATGCACTCAAGTTCAAATTTTTTAAAACCTTTTAGTGGATGAAACTTAATGTTAATACAGTTTTCAAATATTAATTTATAAATTAAATTATTTATCGGTTTTTGACGCCATTTTAGATTCGTCTCCATTGTTGTAACAATGTAACTGTTAAAACAATGCCAAAAGTTTGTGAAGATCCCTCCTGGGTCTCACCCTAGACACCAAGATTAATTTGAGGTAAAGAATCACGAAGAGCCATTTTGTATAATAATAACTTGTATTTATTATATCAAGTCTCAAAAAAACTCTAACAACATATAATATTTCTATGCTACGTCAAATAGAAGGGATTTACCTTTTATATTAAATTAAATTACGAATTATGAAATTAATTAATAATTATGCTCAAGATCAAATAAGGTCTACCAAAATAGGAGGTCCGAGAAATACACGTACTCGAATTATTAGCTTTCAATAACTTTAACTAATTTTACTAAACTAACGCTTAATTTAAGCGTACATAAATTATATTTACCGATGGTATATCAACTTTCTAGTTCTTCCGTAGAATAGCAGCAATAAGTCTTCACTAACGTTATCTCCTGGAATCCTCTAAATTTGAGGTTACTGTTGCTGGCTCAATAGCCTTGATACTTTCAAGCTTACAACGCTCTACTTAAATACCCTATCTACTTTGCATATCCCGTTCACCTTTTTTGGAGTTGATTGGAAATATATGCGAATTTATAATCCCCAAAAAGACGCCTAAGAATATTAGTGGAAAGATTCCGTACAGATTCGTCACAAGTTGGTGTCGAAAACCGATTTTCAGCCAAACCTGGTGTAGATTGTTACAACAATGCAGACAAAAATCATGCTATTTTTTTCACAATTCCTACTATTTTAGTTCACTCTCTCCCTATATATTTATAAATCTTGTTCAAATTTTCAAACGCGTTGATAAAATACTTTCTTTTCATTCTTTCAAAGTACGAACTGACTTAATTTTTTTATATTACATGTGTTATGATAATGAGTTCGCTGCTTTCTTTTCTTTGTTTTTTTTTCAGACATTGTAGAATGTGTCTAAATGTCGAGTACTTATGACAATGAATGACATTAAAAGAGCCAATTTTTTTTTTCAAAAAAATACCCCATTTAAATATAGTTATGAAATGAGATTTGGTATTTCTATGGAAAACGGCAAAGGAAAGAAAAATGTTGCTTTGTAATTTTTTTCTAAGTGAATAATCGATGTTCTTAATTAAATTTAAATAAATCAATAAAAGAGTATAAATTTTTTTTTTTTTTTTGACAGGAAAAAAGAATCGTGGGCGGAGTCGAGTAAATAAAATCTGAATTCAATATATTCCCGTGTATATAGCTTAATACCTTACAGAACAATTTAATTTGGAAGATTTTAGTTCAGAGCACAAAAAAAATAAGTACATGTATCCGTAAACTCGCAATGTTTCTGTAAAAATGCAAAGGCTAAACTTGAAATAAATCTTCAGACAGAAATATGTCTCAAATTTCATAGAAATTCACATTGTAACAATTCATGTATTTGTTCATAATACTGTCAACTTTAAAAACTTCCTTAAATTTATTTTCTCTTTTACGAGTAAATTAAAACTCATAACATTATGGTACATAAGATAACGCATGAAAAGCATTTTAAACAAAAAAATGACTTCATCTTGCATAAAAATGAATAGAGTAATAAAATACACACAGGAACATTGAAAATAGCGACCTCAGAAGGAAGCTAAGTACAATCTCAAAACTTTGCAAATAAGTAGAGCGTAATGTGATATGCAAATGGTCCAAGTTTTGTGCCAATACGCATGCTAATACACGCCGAGGTGGTGCTATAATCAGGAAGAGGGTGCTATATAAGCCAGCGCAAATTCGAAGATTCATAAACGTGACGATTACCCACCGATTGTAGGGAAGACTTTGGTAAGCGAAACATGCCAGGTAAACGTGCTAGAAGACATTTCTCACAGTTAAGCGAATTTGAGAGGCCTGATCATCGGGATAAAAACTGCAGGCTGGTCGATGCGCCGTGTTGCTGGCCAGGTGGATCATTCGGAGTGTGCTGTTAGAAATTGTTGGGAGCAGTGGACACGAGAGGGTACCTACGCATGGAAAACCGGGTCTGGAGCGACCAGGAAGACCACGAGGAGAGAGGATCGAAGGATCGTGCGGCAAGTACTTGTGGACCCCACAGTGACTCGTTCAACGATACGAGCAGAAGTAGGCGTAGCAATTGTTCCACAAACAATTTCCAGACACCTTGCAGAAGCAAATCTTAAATCCAAGCGCCCTTTCGTGCACTCCCTTTAACACCGGAAAATCGGCATTTGCATCTACAGAGGTGCCAAGCCACATCAATGTGGAATGTCACAGATTGGAAAAATATTGTGTTTAGTGATGAATCCCGGTTTGTTTTGGGGACAGATGATAACCGTGTACGGGTGTGGAGGCGCCCTAGTGAGCGGTACAATTCCCCCTCCACTGGTCTATGTCACACTGCCCGCACAGCTGGTGTAATGATCTGGGGGCCATAGCCTATGATATCCGGTCTATTTTAATTGTGATGCTTGGAACCTTAACGGGCCAACGTTACGTTGATGATATTCTTCGACCCCATGTAGGACCTTTCCCAAATGGTCTCCCAGGGGCAATTTTCCAGCAAGATAATGCTCATACGCATACAGCAAGAGTTGCTCAATACTTCCTACGTCATTTTCATACTCTTCCATGGCCGGCCTGCTCCCCTATTTGTCCTCTGTAGAGGACGTGTGGGATCCGCTGGAACGGCAGATGTCATCGTGTCACTCTGAACATGATTTAGAGTTGGCTGTTGAAGATTTGTGGACCCATCTGCCTCAGGAAAACATAAGGTGTCTAATCAACTCAATGCGGGACCGTGTGGTGGCATGTATTGCAGCTGGAGGTGGTTCAACGCGCTATTGAAGTTGCCCAGTATTTGTGTCGTTGCACACCCTGTATTCGTTTAATTGTCTTGTTTTTGAGATCAAGTGAATCTCTCATCTGTGTCATTATGTGTATTAAATTTCATTTCAATCCGATGCTTTCTTCTTGGGTCGCTAGTTTCAATGTTCCTGAGTGTATATTGATTTTTATAAGTTATAGTGAAGTAAGAAAACGTCTTTATCCTAACTTTGTTAAAGATGAAATCAAAAAATCAAGTTTGAATATATTCATGTTTCAATTATTGGATAAAAAGCAAATCCTACTTTTACTAAGCATTAAATTTTATAAAAACTACCCTCAGTTTACTTTTGAATATTTTAAATGACATCTCTTTCATTCTATGCTGAAAACATGTGCACTAAAAGTAATTCTAGAGTGATATTGTAAGAATATTCTTTTGTTTTTCGAAAGATTGTCATGTGATTTTTAAAATAAAAATTACATTCTGAAAGTTTGATATTTTTACTGGACCTTTTCGGATTGATCCTTCTTAGGTACTTCCTAATGCTAAGGTAAATAAGAAGCTTAAAGTAACCTCACCACTGCTGGTGTTCTGTGGCGGATTGGCCACAGAAATCAGCCCTGGAAAAAATATGCCGGCCCTAAGATCAATATGTTGTGTCCTTCCCGAAGGGAAGGAATGAAAGTTGCCAGAGCCTGAGACAGATTAGACTTCAATACGACAGATGCCGATTCCACCATCTCCACCTCCCTACAATTTGGGTATGGAACTAGAGGTGAGGGAAATGTATATTCCACAGTCCCCTGCACCCGTAGTTACTGCTGCTACTACATAACAAGACTTTCGTACCTACTGATTTAACGAGCACGTACTACGTGTGTACTCGGAGGGTATTTGGTGGCATCGGACATCGAACCCAGGCTCGCCGACTGGAGTCTGATGCTGTAACCCCAAGGCTACCTACCACCCTTAAGGTCCATATGAAATGAACTATAAATTACCATTCTTTTTGTCATTATTCTAAAAAATAATGTTATAAAATAAAAATATACCTTTGCAGAAAAGTATGATTCATAATTAGCGATTCATAATTAGGCGATTGATTCATAATTAGCTATTATAAATATTTAATTCTAGGCGCTTCGGCAAATCGGACCGAAATCACTCGGGCCGCCGGCATCAGCCCAATCTCCCGCCGGCCATATCCGCCATTAATGGTGTTCAAATTATTTAACACCATCAGTGGTAAGAATATTCGTTGTAAGAATGGTAACAGATCCGTTATGTCTACTTTTTTAAATTGATTCTGGTTCTGCTTTTAGATACAAAAATTCCTTTCATAGATTCTTGAGAATCACTGGTTTTCCTTTTCTTCTTAGAGGAGTAAGTGAGTGAACATCAATTCAGAGCTACACGAGGGCTTTGCGCGACGGATTTCGTAATTTTGAACCATGATCAAGTGACGAAGACGACACCTGAGTTGACACTCCCTTCTAACTTCCACATCACACCTATGGTAGGACGTTTAATCCTCAATTTATTTAACGCGCATCGGCCGCCTCTGCACGGCAAGTCTTCGGCAGTACTAGCCTTTAACTTGACTTGAGTCCGTTACCTTGACCACTTCTTAGGGGAGTAAAATGTGTTGCTTCAAAGTCTATAAAGTTTAGGTGAGGTTTTTTTTAATACTTGATGTTAGGATTTATCCAATTTTAAGCCACTTTATTTCCCTCTTTCACTTCTTTCTTCTTCTACTACTATTCCTTTCTAAATTACTTGTAGAGTAAGATTTTTAAGATTTGTTGGGTAGGTAATATAAACTTTTTGGAGTGACTGTAGGACTTCATAATACACTCCTCAAAAGAAAAATTCCTCCTTAAAGAAATACCTGTAACAATGGAAATATATCAGGAACGTTAGATGTGACACTTCGATGCAAGCAATTAAACATACAAATGTATCAGCCAGTTAATTGTTTATGCAGTATTAAATGTATTCCATTCCTCAGCTCTCTTTCGATATATTTTTTACAGGCTTTTAATTAGTTCATACTTAACCTAAATGAAAAAATAATTAAATTGTTTATACAAACGTTTCCAAAGTATAACCTTATCTCTTGTATTTAATATCAGCAGATATTCTCAACTCTCCCATATAATCTAAACGAGTGTGAAATTAGCTTTTTTTATTATAACTAGCTGACCCGGCAAACGCTGTTTTGCCGTATAAATGACTTATAGTGTGAATATTTTGGTAGTCAAATAAAAAGTCAAAAATCTTTGTAAGTGTGCGGGGATGTGGTATATGACTAAAAGAAGAATGGAGCGCTGTGAACGATGACGGCCTATAAAAGTAACAAAACACCAAACATTCATTTTTTAAAGTCTTTGTACTTTTATTATCTTTACTAATAAATTTCAAATTACCTCCCTATCACAAATTATTACAATTAAAAAATAACATTATCAGTCTCTTAATGCAATGGAGTTTACTATATTTTTAGTTAGTCCCTCTTTAGCCAACACAAACACTGGATGGTTTACCCACGCGAGAACATGCCACGTGTAATTGTCCGTGTGAAAAACACGGTGAGTAGTATATAACTGACAAAAGTGAGCTCACTTTTAGCCTTGACGGTTTTGAGCTCACTTTTTGACAGTGAAGGTTTTAAGCTCACAGAGATGAAAAGAGTTTGGAGCGATCGAAAATTTCTCCTATCGAAACACCAGCCGAACGCAGAAAGAGTGCTTGCAGGAGAAATCACCATTTTCCACCGAGACCAGCTGAGGTAATGGCTTAAAGACTCGGTCGTTTTTTTTGTTTGAAGGGTATCGACAAAATCATAAAGTAAGCTTTATGACCACCCCCTACCCCGGGGGATGGAAGCAATCTAGATGCAGATGAAAAGTAAACTTGCACATGCTCTACAGATATTATGTTCGACCTGTCGTTGAAGTTATTATACGTTAACGGTGACAAAAGTTCATGGTAGGAATCTTCGGTTAAACCAACTTCAGACATGTTGTAGGATGTTTTTTTTTTTAAAGTTATTATACATTAGCGGTGACAAAAGTTCGTAGTAGGAATCTTCTGTTAAACCAATTTCAGACATGTTATAGGATGTTTTTCTTTTTTAAAGTTATTATACATTAGCGGTGACAAAAGTTCGTAGTAGAAATCTTCTGTTAAACCAATTTCAGACATGTTATAGGATGTTTTTTTCTTTTTTAAAGCAATAGATATAGAACTGATTTCGAATCTTGTTCTGCAACTGTTTTTACTATTGCTAAAGAAGCGAATTCAACAACTGACATCATCTTTGTAGAGCCATGGGAAGGTTTCCAAAACATTGACATTATCAACAACAAAGGAGTGAAGAACGCAAACACAGATAGGTTGCAACAAACATTTTTTAAAAATTTTTTTGTTCCTTTTTCATGTCAGATGACATGTTGTAGGATGTTTTTTTTTTTTTTAAGCAAAATAGGTATAGATAATAGTTTGTAAGAAGAGTTTAGGCCTCTAAAAATACTACAAAGAGAAAAACAAAAGTTATAAGCAATAAAACGATTCAAGACATGTCCGATTCCTCATTTTTTAGAAAACAAATATAATAGGTTAAAAAATATGTATTGGTAGTCAAGTTTACTTGACGCCAGTTAAAAATGTATATTAGTTCCCACCCTATAATATTATAAAGAAGAGGAAAATCAGATTCACAAAAGGATATGATTGGAAAAAAGGAAAGGAAGAGGTATACTATTCGTTGATTTTATAATGACAGTAAGCTAGAGTAGAAATCCCATCATCGCATAAAAACTTTTTATCATAAAAAATGGACAAAGTTGTTTTGTTTTGGGCAATAGTCTCCAAAACGTGTTTTTAGAAGCTATAGAATATTGTAATTCCTTAATACAAAGTTCGTCTTGTAAAACTTGCTTATATCTCTCGTGAGAGAGAGAAACAATATCTATAGATATCACTTTAAAAAGGAAAAATAGAATGTTTGTGACAAAGCTTAAAACGTAAGTAGTAGTAAATTTCGAAACAAAGTCTTACAAATAATAACTGCAAAAGTAATATGTTTGTGATATATTTGTTTCGCTTAACTCATCGCTTATTAGTTTCGTAAAAATTACATGTAAGCATATAATAACACGCAAACGCAAAACAGGAGATACGTTTAAAACATTATGAATTGCCGGTCTAAGTTCAAAAAAGGCTGATTCTACGCTATCAAAATCTACTGCTGCTCTCAATGTTCGCGTGAACCCCCGGAAAGAAGCATTAATTTCTTGGAACTGCACCATGTTATACCTCTTCCTTTTAAATTTTAATTGACTTTTAACTTATGGTTTCTCTTATTCTGCGCAATTTTTATTTTGATGCATTTTTAAGAATTCTTGCATCTTTTCGAGGCCTAAAATCATAGTTTTTATTTGATCTATGTTTATATTAAACCTATTTTTAATTTCACCCCTATCACTATATTTTAAGAAGCAGATATAATATTGTTTTCTATAATCTTTCACCTCAATCACCGTGTTTTTGTCTAAATACACACTGTAATTGGGAATCTGCACATTTTTATTTTCTATAATTCCTCGGATAAATTTAAATCAAACTTTTTGCCTTCTTCTTTGGCGTGAAATCGTCGACATCAAGGATTCTATCTAGGGGGAAATTTATAGGATATAAATTTTTTGAAAAATTACCTAGTTATGTATCTTAATGCTTTATGTTTTTATATCTATAGATATTACTTTAAAAGGAAAAATAGAATGTTTGTGACAAAGCTTAAAACCGTAAGTAGTAGTAAATTTCGAAACAAAATCTTACAAATAATAATAAAAAACTTACCAGCTTCCATCTTTTGAATCGAGGAGTAGATGAGGCGATGGTGTGTTTACAATGTTAACGGAGAAGAGTTTTTATACTGATTTTGATGTCCTTGTTTTGAACAAAACGTCATTTAAAAAATAACAAATATGCGTGGGGAAAAACTTAAATACTAATTAAATCAAAGTAGTTGCCCCGAATGTCGAGTACTGTGAAGTGAAGTGAATGTGGAGTTTAGTGGCGCAAGGGCCAACTTTGGTCAAGCTGCGCCAAACACTTGTTAAAAGAAAAGTGTTGTGTGTCTCGAAAGACTCTTGAGATTCCAAACAGCGATGAAGTGTTTACAATGTTGGCGGAGAGGGTTTTGCGGTCCTTGTTTTGAACAAAACGTTATTTTAAAAATTCATAAAAATAGCAAATATACGTGAGGGGATATTTAAATATTATATTTAAATAAGTAGATTGCTAGAATATCAAGTGTCTCGAGAGATCCTCGAAATGTCAGACATTGAGAGCGTTTTGAGGTCCTTGTTTTGAACAAAGCGTTATTTTAAAAATTCATAAAAATAGCAAATATACGTGAGGGGGATATTTAAATATTATTTAAATAAGTAGATCGACAGAATATGAAGTGTCTCGAGAGATCCTCGAGATGTCGGACATTGAAGATTGCTCTTAACCTCGACTATGTGATAATGGGTATTTCCACTAAAATGTCATTGAGAAATCTGAATCTAATAATTAATTCCTTATTCATTTTTTGTTACACAGAATTGTTTTGTGTAAAAAAGAACGAGAAAAAAAAAGACACATACTAGTGGGAAAATCAAAACACATTTATTGTTTTATCAGCATAGAAAATTACATTTGGATACATTTTTCAAAGTAAAAACGTTTTACGTAGGGTTACATTTTCCAACAAATCAGTATATTTACAATGCAAATAAAACACAACTTCATCATCATTTAACAATAGAAAATATCCAAATTTTGCTTCAAAATTGGGACAGTCCGGGACGTCATTCAAAGAAACTCCTTTAGTGGCTGCGATTGCGTCCACAATTGTTTCAAACAAAAATTTTTGCGAAGAGTAGACGTTGTATTTTTCAATATTATTATATTTCGTGAGTTGATAGAAACCAAATCGTTTCTCGTCTGTTGAAGTTTCGTGTAGGAATTGCACTATCTCTGTGTTTGATAATACGGAAAAGTACATAATCTTAGCAGGTTGAACAGAGTTTTTATGAAGTCGAGCATTTTCGACACATTCCAAAATATTATCATACAGTTTGTTGTGAATGTATAAATAATCCCCTCCAGAGCAAGAATCCGCAACGAGATATCCAAATCTTTCCATGGCTGGAGATCAACTGAAATCACAATTATGCTTGTGATGAATATATCTCTTTCTTTTATTATTTGACATGTTTTGAAGAGATTCGCATTGCTGCTTGGAGACATCGAAAGTTGGATGATTTGTCAATTTCAATTGTGTTTGCGCAAAACATGTTACAACACGTTCATTTTCGCAAACATGTGTTTCTCGTAATCTGTTGATTGTTAATTTTCGGGATAAATGCCATAGAAAATAGAGGCAAAATAGTCCACAAGATGTTGTTTTGGGATGTTGTAAGAGTTTCGAATTACATTCCACTTGCGTCGAATTGTTATCGATAAATATTTTAATGCTTCCCCTCGGATCAGTCCCGTAAGAACAAAAGAAAGTGCATTTATTATTCTCATCAAAATATATAGCTTGCCAGTGGGTTCCTTTTTCCAAAGACGAATCGGTGTTTACTATAAATGATTGGTAATAACCTCGATTATTTGGTAATAAATCTCTCGCAAAGACTCCCCCAAATCTTCTAGCTATTATAGGATCGCTGCGGGCTAATCGTAAGAGAGTTTGAGTGTCCATGATGCTTTAAAAGTCAGTAAATATGTTTCTGCTTTTATCGATTTCGATAAGTGATTGCATTTCCATATAAACTAATAATGTGACTGTTTCTGGAAGAACTTCGTCAAATTTTAAATGAATCGATATGTCTCCGCTTCTAGCTATGTTATTAAAAGGATCGCTGGCAGAATAATCTTGCGTGAGGTCGAAGACATATAAACAGGTATTGTTCTTATATTCCTCGAGCGTTATGTTTGTATTGTGTTGGGCAAGATCTGTAAATAGACTTAAATAGTTTCTTGAGTACAAATTATTTTTGTACGAAGGAGTGTAGGCCGACATTGGTATCTGCACTCCATTCTCTGATAAGGAAATGTAACTTAGATTGTAGTTCTTGAAATTGAAAGGGTTCAATTTAAAGTCACCATTAAAGGCAGAATTAGATATCAACCCGAACACCATTCGCGAGGGTAAAATACCGTTCATTGCATTCGGAATTATAACACTTTTAAGTCCTGAACTGAGAGTGAAAGTTTTCGTTTCGATTCTAGTAAAAGGCATTTGAACTAATGCTTGCTCTAAAGCTTTTTCATGTGCGATCACTATGGAACTTGATATATCGCATTTTCGAATAAATAGACTTATATTTTCGATTTGAAGGCGAAAGGCACCTGTTTTAGCTAGGAGACTGAAATTGTCTTTTGCTTTCAACAAACGCACGCGAACCGTTGTCCCGCTAATTAGCAGACGAGGTTGTGTACCTAAATCTATATGGAGAATTCCACACATATCGAATATCTTACCCTCTTTCACCCTCTCATAGCGCTGTTTCAAACCCAAATTTTTGGCAGCGGTTGTTAGATCTACATCGTCAAATTCACCTGGTGTATCTTTATAAAACATACCCGCCCGTAAAAAGTTATTTTGCGATGATTCAGAATGAAACAACTTGCTCTGAATATATGTTTTATAAGCATAGTTACTCTCGGAAGAAATTTGTCGATCGTTCAGGGAGATGTGACATTCTGAAAACATCGTATTTAAAAGATAGTTTATAGGTCCACACTTTTCGGCTTCTACGAAAGCTGTTCCATCTGCTTTTAGAATTTTGCTTGAATATTTAGAAGAACGTGTGAGAGATCGAAATAGCCATCTCCCAAACCGGTGATTTGAAACTCGATAGTGTTGCTATCAGAAATAGAAGCGATTGGATGAATCTCTACAAAGCTGGAATTATCTATTGCTAATTGAATTTTCTCGGAGCCGAATAATTCAAGTTCGCTCTTAGTGCAGTAACATCGCTCCATTTTTCAGTTGTTAGAGATCGGAAAATACGTCTGTTGGATTCCGTTTCTTTCGCTTCGTTTGACGAGAGCGCTGGGATTTTTCCTTTTAACTCCTCCTCCGCCGCCTTGTAATTTGCGAATTATATCTGCTTTTATTTCTCGACCAGATTGGCGAATTTGGTCTCTCGCTGCATGACGAAATGATTTTCCTCGTGAAACATCTTCGACGATGTTTTGACCAGATTCAATAAACGCTTCCCTAAATATTTTCCTGCTTGCATCATCAGAGGTAGTGCATATCGACGCAGGCTACTAAAAAAACCATATTCTCTTTGAATGGGAAAATCAGAAGAAAAGTATGGATTAGCATTCCCTATTTGATTCTGATAATGCGCTATGCAATACTCAGGTTGTAGTCTATGACCACGCTTCGCCATGATTGTTCTTCACTCTGAAAACGGGGTCGAATGTGACAGCATTTATATTATTTTTTCCTAAAGGATAAAACCAAATTCGATTTCCCAGATATGAATTTGATGGGAGTTCCGCTACTGGTTCGCATTTCAATTTCGATCACGTCAAAGAATTGTTTTTACTCTAAAATATAATGGAACTGAAAAGTTTTTAACTATTTGCTCGTTCTGTTCATTGGCTACCGGAATGATTTTTAGAATTGATGCCAAAGAATCTCCGACGAGAGAGGGGGCTATAATATCGCAATACACATAGACTTCTGTGATGCCTGCTCGCAACTCTAAAACATATTCCGATTTATAATCACCCTGCTCAAAAGTATCTTGAGAAAATCCCAAAAGATCTTTTGAGTTTTCCCCAAACATGACAACAGTGTGGGGAGGAACATGCAATCCTACTCGCGAATCTGCACTCAGTTTCAAAGAGATAAACTTGAATTCTTTAAACAAGTCTTTTGCATCTTGATACATTCCACTAGGAATAAGAAGAGTTGTTGTTTTAGTTTCTTTGCGTGTTGTGGGGAATGTTTTATATGTAATCACACGAAATGTTTCGCCTTGAATCGATTCTTTCGGACTGTTATAGGGAAATCGCATCTCCGATTGTTTTCCGAGAAGGGTATATACATCATCGATTATATTCAGAGCATTCATTAGTCTAGGGCAAGAGGTCTTCCTGAATTCGATCTTAATATTAAATCGTAATTTCACAATAATTTGTTCATTACTTTCCGAAAATTGCAGCTCATTTGTAAGCCCAAGTTCGTTTATTTTTGAATCAATTTGCTCTACTAAATCGCCTTCTTCTAATTTTATTTCGAATGTTTCATCCAAAACAGGTTCTTTTGCAACCAACCGAATTGTTTGATTTTTGAACATATCTCTGTTGGTTGCTTGGTATCTTCGAACTACTGTAAACCCCTCAGGTTTATGTTGAATTTTCACGTTTTTGTTGGGATCTAAACCCAGCACTCTTAATAGTTGGTTTCCTTCTTCTGGGGTTATAATCCAATCGAATCCCCGCTTTAGTTCCATTTTTAGCTGTCTTTTATTGTTGATGAGAGTGAACACCAATGGATGATCTGTAAAAATATTTTTCATATTCGCATTAAATCCAGCAACAAAATCTTCATGATCTTCATTGTAGAGAGAGATATCGAATGTTGAAAGAAGTGTTTCATCGGGAACTTCAATTTCTCTTGTGACTGTATAAAAATCGTTATAACGAGGTTGGATTGTAAAGTATTTTCCCGGAAGAGTCACTTCGGATAAGCAGCACTCCCACTCACCATTTAGGGTTATTGGTCTGCTTAATTTCGTTCGAAAATGATTTGGAGAGTTATCCGGAAAATATTGCATACTCGAGTTGGATGGTAAGAGAATATGAAAATCTGTCATGTTTTCAGCCATTCTGCTTTTATCCAAGAGTTAAAGGAGTCGTCGAAACCAACCCACTTTACAAATAATTGTCGGGATGTTCCTCGACCTTTTTTGCGAATAATTTTTTCAATTGCCCACAAATCATTGTCGGACTTATCAATTTTTTGTAACTCTTCTGTATAAAACCGACCAGCAATTTCTTTTCCCGACAGATCTTGTAACACATATGTTGGCGGATTTGTTGGATATCGTTTATAGATTATAAATGTTTCTTCTGTCCAACCGGGTAGATAACCTTTTCTGAACACTTTGCGAGCTTTTGAAATTCTCACCACATCGTTAACGGCAAACCGAAATCTAATTGGAGAGTCTATTTTGTACAGCAATTTATATAACTGAGGCTCGTCAGCTTCTGTGACGTTCGCAGGTGCAAATCCATGGCTTCGATGAACAGAATTGTTGTATGAATCAACCAGGGGTTTTAAAATATCTAAATACTTATATGAATTGCGATGTGTGAAAACGCGAAACATTTTATTTTGCAATGTTTTGTGTGCTCTTTCCAAAATAGCGCATTTTGCTTCGCTTTTTGTTGAATAGTGGTGAACGTTAAATTTCTTAAATAATCTACTAACCGTTTTGTTGTAAAACTCTTTACCTTTATCTGTTTGAATATTTTTATGTCGAACCTCTTTAAAAACTTTGTGGAAAACTTTAGCGATCGTACCAGCTTTTTTTTTTTGTCTTTGATCGGAAAAATGCTCTTAAATATCTAGACATAACATCAATAATAGTTAGAAGATATCGATAGCCTCTATTGAAGCGTGATATTTTCTGCAAATCCACTAAATCACTCTGCCACAACTCGTTCACCCCATATGCAATCGTTTTTCGACTTTGAAATTTATATCGTACAGGGAAATGAAGTGTATAAGGATCTTCTCCCGAAAGAAATTTTCGAACACGAGTTTTTTAAACCGCTTGCATCTGAGAGTCTTTTGACACCGCCGAATGAAGCTGGTTCTTTGGGATTGTAGTAGAGTTTCTTCAATTTCTCCACGTCTTCCAAGACGGCTTTTCCGGCAACCTTTTGGTCTCTTCCCAGGAAGTCCATTGCTGCTTATCAGAGGTGGTCTCAGGATCGGAAAATGTTTTCTTTAATTCTTTTTTTACAGGTTTTGTTTCTGGGCTGGAGAATGTTTGCAATCTTTCCACTATTGACAATTTCTTAGCTTTTTATTCATTCAGAGCGATCGGAGAACTTTGATCCTTCCATTTCGGATCAGCTTGTGAGAGAAGCATAAGCTCTTTCACATTTTTATTGCCAATCCACTCTATAGGTATGTTCGCATTCAATATTCCTTGAAAAAATGTTTGAAAACCGGGAGGAGGGTTTCTGTTATCTCGTTCGTTTCTCATCAAATAACTAAATAAATCAATTCCATTGCTTCTATATTCTGTTTTCCCGTCTTTTGCAATTCGTTCATTTCTTTAAATGTGTAATTGACGTCTCTAAGTTTTTCCAAAATGGGTATGATGTATTTCTTTCTCGATTTTGGAATAGTATATGCAATAAATTTTGCAATCATATTTGTCGTGGATATCATAGGAGAGGGTGTTTGTTCTTGTTCACAACCTCTGTTTCTTGTAAAAGTTCCTTAGGAATTTCAAATGGTTTTGGAGGAGGGGGAGGCTGCATCAAGCGCTGATATTTCGGGATCCAATGAGATAAAAGTTTCGCTTTCACATCGTCTGACTTTTCCTCGTCATGTAAGAGGTTTGAAATATTATCTTCAACTCGTATTTCTGGTTTGTTTAGTTGATAATATTCTGACACTAGTTCTTTTGGAACCAAAGCCATTTTTTAAATTCGTTTGCCTATAGCTTTCCCTACAAGACCTCCAGCCAGACTCAGGACAGCTGGAAGAACGAGAGGTAAGAAACCGCCGTTTGTCAATAACTTGCGTTTTCGAGCGATGGGATATTTCGGTGAGCTAACTGGCGGATAACTTTCTTATAGCGACACAACTGTCGAACCTTCGCTTTTGACACGTTTCCCTCTAATACATTCTGACATATCTCGCACAATGTTTTTATCTGTTCATTCGTGGCACTTTTAATATTGCATTTCTTTGTTGCGGATTCGAGAGGATAAGACATGCAACAAGTGCACATGTCGTTTAATTCGATTCATTTTTTTTTATTCTGGCACATAAACCCAATTAAGTCCTCTTTGATCGAGAAAAGAGCGATTGTCGCAATCTCAACTCTTCATCTGTAGTTGGAAAGCAGTCCACTAGTAGATATTGATATTTTTCCGCTGTCGCCTTTTATAAGCGTCCATGAAAAATTTAGAGCGATCAGGAAACACCTTTCGACCGAAACATGCAATTTGCGATCGGTCTCTATTATTTCGAAAAAGAATTATGTAATGAGCATTCAAGCTTATATCTCTTGCTACTCGAATACGGGAAAGAGATTTTGAGTGATCAAAATTATGCTGAAATTTTTATGATGAGATCCAACCGTAAACATTTGTGCTATATCATTTGTTAGAGAATTCATAAGATCATCAATAATTAAAAGTTGAAATTTTTCGTCTTCCGTTGGCAATCCTGCTATGAATTTTATATTTTTCTCTTCGTGAAACCACTGTTGAAATATTTTGTAACACCAGACTGTTTTTTTTTATTGGAACTTCATACACTTGCTCTGAAATAAGTTTCCGGACTAAATGTGTCTTTCCACTCTGGCTGGGGCCATTGATTATCATTGTCGAAGGAAATTTGAGTTGTAGAGACATGACTCAGCACACTTCGCAAACTTTTCTGAATTCTTGCTTTGTTAATTGCACACCTAAAATCTCTGGAATAGGATTGACAGTGTGGTTAGAGAAAAATATCAAATATCTCTTGTTTGTTTTTCATACAGATGTAAAGAAAGATTTTTCGACCGATGTGCTTCGAGACAAAACAAGTAGAGCTGGAAATATTTAATTTTTCAGATGGTTCGATTGTTGTTTGCGTTTGGAAATAAATTGTAAAAATTATGAATTCAACAATAATAACACTCAGTAAAAGAGCAATGTGAAATAATGTTTTGCTCGAAATATTTTTCATTTTCAGAGCGAAAAATATTTGCACGGGTCTTTATATACTTGCTCGTAAAACGGAGAGCGTATTTAATCTCTACCCCGAAAGTTTGATGACTGTCTTTTATTTTAAACGAAATACTTTTTAAAACTCTGCTTTTATACATTCCGAAAAACCCCGTTTTTCTCTCTCTCTCTCCCTAATTTTCAAATATTATTTTAAATAAAATAAAGCTTTTTATTCTTCATTTTTCTGTATATTTTTCGAGTAAGGATCGAACCTATAACCATCGAAAAAGAATCGATGGCAAAGAAGTTACGTGTAATTTTTCTTTGTCATCGACTCTCTAACGCCTTTCCTCAAATTAGAGTTTACATAATTTTCATTGAAACAATTTTCTCAGTTCTGACCTTGCCTTTTTCTATTCCTCCCAATTCAGCCAGCTCCGTTCTTCTTTTCGGGCACAACGGGGAGTAGGGGCGGTCATTCGATCGCTCGTGCTCATTTCCAAGCGCTCCAAACTCTTTTCATCTCTGTGAGCTTAAAACCTTCACTGTCAAAAAGTGAGCTCAAAACCGTCAAGGCTAAAAAGTGAGCTCACTTTTGTCAGTTATATACTACTACGGTGTGCCCAAATTTAAGCCATAAACAGACATCGTGTGGCCCTGAGACTTATTGATTGTCATTACGAATGCCAATCTAATTGGAAATTGAACCCGTTTGAATTCAATTGGCACATCTGTGGGAATAATAGGGATTCCTGGTAGTAATACATCTTCTCGGAACTTGCCATTCAAAATGCTGGCTTCGATAACGTTTTCCATCAATTTTTTAATGATTAATCGCGTGCATTGCACAGCCGTTGCGGGTTCAAATTACGAAGCAAAATAACCGGAGATCCAACCTTCAGTTGTAAATGGTACGGTGGCATGCCTGGCAAATCCAATGAGTTCAAAATTCTGCTGGATAATTTACAGCTTCGTTGGTATCGCAAAAGTATCCATAGATTTGTATGACATCAAGGCCCCTTGCAACAACTGTTGTATCTTGAAATTCAAATTGTTGACGTCCACATTTTTTGTTGCCAAAATTGCTCTTTCTGCCATCCACTCATGATTCAAGTATTGTGTGTGTATATCGGGAAATATCTGGTCAATGAGAGCATTTTGCGAGTTAATGATTGTGCAGAAATAAGTCGGCAATTTTATACATCCAGTATTTTCATGTACAGCTACTTTTCCATCTCCGATTTCTAACAGTTGTTTTGAGAATGTTTCAGCGGATGGATCTTGAAGCATTTGAACGCGCATATTTACTTTCAGGTGTACTTTTTCAACATAAAGCCACAATGGGGATGATTTCAAGCAACCGTTGATCTCTTCAGCGTACGTTGAGCGTGGAATGATGGGAAGTGTTTGTATATATAAAATCCTCTGAAAAGAGTAACAGAGTGCCGTCAAATAGTTTGCCTTTGTTTTTTATGTCTTTCAATGTCCTGTTCAACGCCTCAAGCGAATGTTTGTGTGCCATAGTACATTCCTCCTAGATGATAATTTTACACTGTTTCAGCATTGTGACCATGGACGATTATTTTTTTATGTTGCACCCTGCGTCTGGGTTATTTTGAATATTTAGTGGTTGCTTAAATGCTGAATGAGCTGTTCTGCCTCCATCTAATAAAGTTGCTGCAATGCTAGATCATGCAACGGCCAATGCGATGCCATTATTTGATCGTATTTTGGCGAGAATTCGAAATAAGGAATGTTTTGCAGTTCCACCTGGTGTATCCAAAAAAAAAGAATCCATCTTTTCCTGTCAAAACTGCAAGCATAATGCGGTCATAAATGGTTCTTTGTTCCACAGTCAATAGTGGGACATTGCGAATAATAATCGCTGCCATTTCTACAGTATTGTTCTGCAGTTCACGATTCATTTCAGTGTTCATTAAATCAGGTGCACTTCGATTTGGCGAATGTATACCGAAAAGACTGAGTGGTAAATTGGCAATGAATATGCAAATATCCTCGATAGCAATCAATGCTTCATTGTACATAGCGTCACTGAATGTTATCATTGGATCGTTTTGCCGTGTACGATGTCGATGCAATATATCATCAGCCATTGAATCTTTGTGATTATCCCACAACGTCTCTGCTCGTGCTGGGAAACATGTAGTCAACACTATAGCGTATAGTAGACGAATTTGTATTGCTATACAGTTCAATGCTGCTTCAGTAAGCCTACAGTCTCAATGGTTGTCTTCCAGTAACCCAAGTGAAAGACATTGATGTATATTTTGTATAAGAATATACTTAATATGAGAGTTGCACTTAGAAAGTAAAATGATAAGTATAAGTGTCACTGCTACGATCGATGCACAATCAATAATAATGGCCAAAAATGGGGCTTAGGCCCTAAACTTTAGTGAGTGAGATAAAGCTTATTGTTTGAGAAAGACAGGATACCGGCTTCATTCTCATCTCTACTCTGTGCTATTTACGGGGTGAGAAGTGACACCGGTAGACGCCTGGCAGGAATAACTGATCGAGTGGTAACTGATAAATGATCAACCACCAAGAGTAGACAATTATTAAAGTACTAAAATCGCTATTAAAAAATTGGGACTGGTGGTAGAAAAGTAAAAAGACAGATTACGCTTGCGAGACATTCTGAAGAAGAGAGTTGAACAAAACACTAAACAAAGATTAAGAAGAAAGAAAGAATATAAATAAATGGGCTTACACCTAACCTCAAAAATATAAACACTAACAATTGCTTAAATGAGACGGAAAAATGTTAAAAAAATGGGATTGAAACTTACCGTAAAGCTTATACACTTTTTGTTACATAAATTGCTTTTTGTTTATGAAGCTCTCATTTTTTTAAAAAAGTGAATATAAGAAACAGCTGACGCCATAAATTATTGTGAAGTGAGCTAATAATTTAAAAATTAGTTAATTAATTTAATTTAATAAAATTTATGAGTATCGGTACACGTACCAGCATTATCATGTGCTCGTAACATTATGTCTCGTGGAGAGCATTGGTCGCCAATAACCAAAACAGCGACTTCATTCGTTCAGCTTGATGTTCGCCCCCTCAATTACCGTTCCCGTAGGAATATGGGAATAAAATATACCCTATGTTACACGCTTATTACTTTGTGTTAATGTAGCTTTTCATTGGCGAAATAATTTTTAAAATCGGTTGAGTGGTTTAGGCGTGAAACCATAACAAACATACATACATCAAAAGTATGTTTAATGCCAAACAAATAGTTTTTTTCTCTTTTTTCAGGAATTTAAATTAGAAAAAAAAATCGATAGAAAATTGTAAAAAGTGTAAAACATTGTAGAAAGAGTGATATTTTATTAATATATTTCAAATTAATCACATGCTAAAAGCATTTATTTTTTAAACAAAGTTAATTAATACAGTCAATAGAGCAAAGTCATGAAATTCAAGCTTGGCTGAAAACGGATTTTCAACACCAACAATTGTCATTGTTGTAACAATAACAGTGTTACAACAATGCAGACAAATCAAAGTTGGTACCAAAAAACGTTTTTTCTTTGGCTGGACCACCCTTATCACTTAGGAGTATAAAAAATAGTTTATGTCCTATTCTCAGACCTACTGCATATATGCAGAAAATTTCATAAGAATCGGTCTAGCCGTTTCGGAAGAGTTTGGCAACATACACTGTGAAAGAAGAATTTTATTTAATTGATATATATATATATATATATATATATATATATATATATATATATATATATATATATATATATATATATATATATATATATATATATATATATATATATATACCGTATCATGGCTTTTCTTGGCGCGCATTAGCAGAATAAATAGCACACGGGGTAAGACAATTATGCATTTTAAGGTTTTTACTTAATATCTTTTTAACTAATTGCTATATAACGGAAAGAATTGTAAATCTAAACCATTCTCAAACCCACTGGAACCGACACAAAAATTTCATAAAAATCAGTCGACCCTTTTAGGAGTTTAGTCACATACACACACACAGAAGACATTTATATATATGAAGATATAATACCAATAAAAAACCTATAATGTGAAATAAAACAGATTAAATGTTTTAAAACATCAATAATAGTAACTAGAATTACCAGTGAATATAACCATCAATGCCTGGCAACTGACTCATTCTCACATCAACAGCAGTTCGCACAGTTTTGATAGTGTTCCTGATGTTTCGTTATTGAACTATTCACTATTGTAATATTTTTTTAAAATATATTTTTTTAACTGGGAAGATTAATTCTCTATTAAATTTGACAGTAAAAACCAAAAATAAAATAAAAAATAAACAAATTAATTTTTGTAATTTTAATCGAAATTAAAAAGATGAGAAAAAGTATTCCGTCTTAGAATTAAGAAGATATACACTGGCCATATAAAACAGCGGAAATATAGAAGACGTTTAAAATATAAAAGTTTTTGTGGAGAGAAGTATGACTCGCGCACCCGAAATGTGAGCTTTTTAAAGCAAAAATAAATTATGGTACAAATCAACTTCATATTTAGGCTTCAGAGATATAGTACACTTATACGGAGGTTTGTATAATAACAACTGTGAATGTATTTCCTTCAATTGAATTCTCAAACTCTAGTAAACTCATATAATTTACGAATTTTTTCTTTAGCTTTAGATGTAATGTTTTCCCATTGTTGTGTTTGACTACTGTTTGGTGGTCGATTATTTACGAGTTGGTGACTTTCCTGCATCTGCGGGGAGGGGTTGCTGTTTTGTGGGGAGAAGGGGATTGACCCTCGAACGAGGCGGTCAGGGCAAGAGAAAGTCATTTGTCTTTTGGAAGCATGAAGCGCTAGACTGTTGTTGGGGTTAAGGAAATTGAATTCGTTCGGTAATAAACCGACGCATAGCGCGTGGTCTGCTGTACTAAGAATAGAGTTTCTTGGGAGTATTTTAACAAGACGGACTGTGTTTGTTTGATTGTAGTGATAATCGAAGTAATTGTGTTATAATTGATTAAAAGAAGCGTTGAGGAGAGTAGTTTAGTAGTACATCACACACATCAAAGCTAAATTTTTTAAATTTCATTAATTTAATCATTCCATCACGTTAATTAACGCGTTAAACTTAAAAGTAAGAAGATTGCTTGAGAAAACATAGTGGTTTCAACTGCTCTCTCTCTCTATGTATATATATACACTCATGGACAAAAAAAATTAGTGCACCAAGAAGGAATCGTCAAAATGAAACGCGAAATTTTACATACATAATGATTACTTTGAAATAAATAAATCATTAGAATATCAAAGAAAAAGGATCATTTATTTCAGAGAAAAAGGCAAAAGAACGGATGATTTAATACCCTGTTGAACCCCCTTTAGGGCGATTGTACGATGTGATATGATCGGACATTGATGCATACAAGCTCTGTATGATGTCTTGAGACATTTCGTTTCATATTTTCTGTAGCCTTGCCTCTAGTTCATTCAAACTCGTGGGATGCCCAACTCAGCATCTCAAATGATGCCAGATATGCTCGATTGGAGACAAATCTAGGGATCAAGCAGGCCAAGGAAGGGTAGTAACAGTGCGGAGAAAGTCTTGTGACACCCTTGCCATGTGAGGCCGAGCATTGTCTTGTTGAAAAATGGCTCCTGGAAGCCGTTGCATGAGTGACAACACATGTGGTTTCAGAATGTCATGGACATACCGCTGGGCTATTAAGGTGCCACGGATCAATACAAGGGGTGACCGTGTATTGTAGACAATGGCACCAATACCATCACACCAGCTGTGGGAGCGGTGTGTCGCTATGAACACGATTGTAATCACTGCTGAGATTGAATCTGGATTCGTCGCTAAAGAGGACTTGGTTCCATTCCACTGCAGTCCAGTTTCCTCGTGCGTGGCTCCACTCCAAACAGAGGCAAGGATGGGTGGATGTCAAGGGAAGCACACTCGATGGGGGCCGCGATCCCAAATGTCCTTCAGTCAGGCGCCTTCTTATGGTTCGAGAAGACACACGGGCATCTAGTGAATGTGCTACCTGTGCCTGGACGCCGGTCAATGAAGCAGTTGGCTTTACGCGTGCATTTCTTACGATGTGGCGGTCTTCTCGACGACTGGTCTGTCGAGTGCGTCCTGAACCTGGTCCTCGTGTAAATGACATTTCTCAAATACAATGGTCTAACACCTCCTTACAATGTAATCAGAGTGTCCTAATTGACGAGCTTACTCGCCTAGCTGACCAACCAGCTTCCATCATGTCGATGATTCTACCCTCTCAAACTGTGACAGCTGCTCATATTGTCCTCGAAAACGGCGTAATGGCATGTTTACCTCAGTTCTTCCTTTGTAAACGATTCAACACACATATACAAGCTTTTGTTACCTGTTTTATACTCCAGGGAGAACGACGTTAAACGCCCTCTACCGGCTTAACCACGCTGCATTTCTAATAATTTAAATATCTCCCCTACATATACCTTCATGAAAAAATTCGTCATGATCCCGCAATTATATCTTGGTATGCTAATTTTTTTGTCCATGAGTGTATATATAAGGTGATGAATAATAATTGCTCCGTAAATCTATATGTAAGAAAAATTGGAAATAAAAATGAAAAATTGAAACCAGAGTACTTAACACTCTAAAATAAATTAAAATCCTTCATAAATAAATAATTTAAAAGAAGAGAAAGGTTTCATTATATACTGGTTTTATACTTTTATAAAAGTACTCAAACAACAGTAATAAACTATATCCACGATTTTCAAGTAATTTTTTCAATGTTTTTTCATCTGCATTTTTTGTTTATTTTATATTTTCATACATATCACTAATTCTTTTCTATAAGACATACTAAAAAAACTCGTTACACTGTTTCCATGGTAATGTGTTGAATTAGGAAGCTGTTTAAAATTTATTTTAAAATAAGAATAAGTTTTTTTATTTTGAGATCATGTGCAAACAAAAATTTTTTCCCCTACTAAATTAACCGCAGTGGATCGATAAATGAGTACCAAGCTTGTTTGAGGACTTAAAAACTGGGTGTCTCGCTTCAAAGTTACCATCTGATCATTACATCTGATCATGCACCTCAGCACCCAGTGGTCACATATACTGGGATGGGCACAGTAGGCCTTGACACTCATGGGCTATTGCGCCACTCAATTTGAGTTCTAAATTAACCACACATGAAATAAAATTTCAAGAATCTCTCACTTACCAGTCAGATTTGATTTGTTCATGCTTATGTTTAAACCTGTGAAATATTTATTTATCTTTCCCGTAAGCTTCATTCGTTCAAAAGGGTTTTATTGCAATCCAAATGACTCACAATGTCATATTTAAGTACACTCATGTCCCAAATTAAGGTCACAAACATAAAATCTGTGAAACTTGATGAACTATTCACTGTATTGCCTCAAAAATATGCACAGAGGTATATTGCAATGAGACAAAGAATACGGCAACATAACAATACGGAAAATATTTTAATTGCAAGTTGAGGTACAAGTCACACATAAAAAAAATGTGAAATCCTCAAACAGAAGTAAAGCATTTGCCTCGAGAAATGTCTATCAAAAATGGAGGGTTACCTCTCTGAACTGCTATACAAACCTCACAATGAGCTGCCATACTATTTATGAGGTTGTCAATAAGTATTTGTGGCAACAAAGCCCATTGTTCTAAAAGTGGGACTTTTAATTCCTGGAGGGTCTTGGGAGGTGAGTTACGCTGAGAAATTGCTTTTCCTAGACCATCTCAAACATAGTCAATACAATTGTGTGTCCTCGAGGGTCAAACCTTAAGGTAAACATCAGCTCCTTCATGAAATTCATCAACAAAGCGAATTCTGTGTGATCGCGAATTATTGCCCATAAAAATGCATTCCAGACCTATAGCACCCAGAAAAACTTCACATAGGCTTACAGGCTATCATCCGTATAGTGGTGTGAATTGACAGAACGCAAATCAAAGATGTAAATGGGTGTACAACAGCCCAACATTATGCCACCACACACAGGGATTCCTTTACCACCCAATCTGTCGATTATTTATGTAGGAGGGGTGACAGCGAGCTCCATTTTCTCTTCAAGAGAAGTCTCAACGATAATCAGTTTGTCTAGTACATATCGACTCATCACTGTGAAAAGAACACGATACCATTCTTATGGTATCCACTACTGATGTTTTCAGCTTCACAATATATCAGGTCTTTCCTACTAGATGAAGTCAAAGAGACGTACCAGACTAGACACCCGGACGTAAAGACCAGTCTCTGCCAGACTGCAAGTGGCATGGAAATTACGGAGTTCCTGTCCCTAAATGAGGGACGTACCTCCTCATCAGAATTTTAAAATTAAGAGCCGAATTAATGGGGTTACATAAGATAATTTAAAAAATTTTAAAA
The DNA here is from genome assembly GCA_019973935.1 of Trichonephila clavipes. Taxonomy (NCBI): domain Eukaryota; kingdom Metazoa; phylum Arthropoda; class Arachnida; order Araneae; family Nephilidae; genus Trichonephila; species Trichonephila clavipes. The sequence continues at coordinate 543,315 of BMAU01015568.1, forward strand.
GATGAAATTAAAATGGGCAGAACAATTCTGCTGGAACGGCGACAGACGAAGTCTGTCCGCCGAAGGAACGATTGCCCTGCTTACTACGATTTGATTGGCCGAAGCCAGTCGCTTCGTAGAAAGTGGGCGTGGAAATGGATTGGGTTGATCCGAAAATAAACGACCCGAGACAAGGGGATCTTGAATAAAAATTCTAAGATCTCATACAAAAAGAGGGGAGAAAATAAATTTTGAATAAAATTTAAAATGAACCAACTTGCACATTGCCGGTGAAAATGGGGGTGGGGGGCAGGACTAAAAAAGGGAGAATATAGGACTGCTGTAAAATTGTTTGCCTGTAGCCTCCCCCTCCCCCACCTCTTTATGTGAAAATGAATAGGGGATTTTTTCTAATCCTAATAGAAGCATGAAAATGACATTTATAATAATTTTAAAAAATAGGCTTAGAGAGATACAGAAATCCTACACTAAAATGAAACGTGAAATGTAGAAAAAGGACAAATTTTTGTATATATCTAAGTAGTTAGTATGATTATCATTAGAGTAATATTGCAGCGAATTTAAAAATAAAATACATTTTTGTAAGCGAATCAGAATAGTAATGAACAAATAGCTGTATTTTTTTTAATCACATAATTACTTAAATATACTTGAGTCTAAAAAGAAAATTAAAACGATTAAAAATTTAAAAAAGCAAATTTAAGTATAAAGGTATTAAGAAAAAGTAACATTAAATAATTTAAATACAAGAAGATAAAATATAATTAAGAAGACTTACCTTGCAGCAGCATGGGATATATTTGTACAAAACTGCCATGCAATGACAAAGGTAATTTAAGGTATCCGACTACGTTCGGAACCATGATTTTGTAAAAGCATATAAATGGATTATATTTAAGATATTTAGTGTCCCTTAGAGATTTAAATACATGTATAAAATTGTTTTAAGAATATGATTACAAAAGAAATATTAGTTAAGTACAATATTTTGACAAAAAATGAACATAGAATGACCCATTTTCAAAATATTCTCCTTTTGTGAAAAATGGTCTATTATAATATTTTGCCTGTATATAGCTCAGACCTTTGTACAGAGGCTCAACCAGAATTTTTGAAACATATAACTTAGAAGTGGGTTTATCCACGGTTTACGACAACAGAGAGGAGAAACTTTAAGAAAAAAAAAACGCCGATAATTATTTCAAGTGGTGGTAACTTTGAAAATATTGTTAATTTTTCAAAAATCATAGTTGAGCCTCTCTATAGGCAAAATGTTATTATAATAGAAGAATTTTTCACAAGAGGAGAACTTTTGAAAAAAGATTATTCTAAGTTAATTTTTTGCCAAAATATTGTATTTAAATTATTTTTTTTTGTCAAAATGTCCTTAAAACAATTTTATACATGTATTTTAATTTAAGTGACACTAAATATCATGAAAATTATCTATTTATACGCTTTTTTCAAAATCATGGTTCCGAACGTAGTTGGATACATTAAAGATGTGAGATTCATTATTAGAATAGCTTCAGTATTATATAGTAAGAATTATAGAAAATCCCATAAAATGAACAAACAAAAATTACAGTACTTTTAATAAATAGTTTAAATAAGCACTCACAAAAGATTGCTCGAATAGTTTTATTTTTTAAAAGTCAGAATGTGCAGATAATTCACATACGTCATTCTAGTTTTACATTTTCAAAGTTAAATGCTATTATAGTACATAAATATTTAATACAAATTGAAAAAAGATTTGCTGTTTATATACAATACTATACGCTACCAAAATGTGTTATTTTCCTTTGCTTTTTGTAAAAATATTGCGCCAGTAATTTGTGCATTCTTGTTTACATTTGCACAAAAGTTTAAAAAACAAAGTGCTTGAAGGATACATGAATATATGAAATAACATCGTACAGGATATTACGCAAAAAAAAGTGTATGTAATTATTTAAATAATTGTGAAATTTTGTTCTCAGTTAGTAGAAGTCTTTCACACAAAAGTAATTGATTAGTTTATTTTTTAAATAATATATTTTAATTTTGTATAAATAGAACTTGTATCAATATACTGATTTTAATACCAGATATTAACATGTATTAGAATGATTTACAAAAATATGTGGTTATGCTAAAATGCAAATGTGCTTAAGTGTTTCATTTTCAAAATTTTAAGGTGATGTACAACAAATTCTTCATTCAAACTTTTGATTAATTTTAAGTCAAATGTACTTTACTTTATACAAGAAATAATTTAACAGTTTGGTATCTATGTGTTACAACGTAGAATGTGTGATACAATGGGAAAAAAATATGCAATAATTTTAATAGAAATTTTTAAGTAAATTTTGATGTTATTGATAAATTTATTTATTAGTACTTATATAATTTTTTAAAAATAAATTATATATATGAGCTTATTAATTTCTTAGCAATGTACAATAGTTAAAAATACAACCTAAGCTTTTAGGATATGTTAGGAAAGTGAACAAAAGGCTTTTTGATTTAAAAAAGGGCTGCATATGTGCCATAATAATAAATTCTAATTTGCTTTCTCTCATAAGGATTTCAAATGAACTAAAAAGCACTCCTATAGATATTTTTCTGGCGTCATTTTTCTGGAGAGGATCATACATGAAGTTAAATGTGTGATTGTAAAAAAAATAAAATTTATATGAAACTTTTCTATTCAAATTATCTTGCTATATTTTGTACGCTAAGTAAAATTTTCCAGCACGGTAATATTTGGTTATTTTTATATCTTGTTTATATATATAGCGAATAATTATTGAAATATGTATATGTACTTTGCTGTAATATATTTTGAAAAGTATTCATGTAATTCTCTTGCATATTACCAGAACGTTATTTGTTATATATAGTTTTGGTAATCTTTATTTTATATTCATTTTCATGTGTCATGAAGGAATTTGAATATTTAAGAATTTCAGATACTTTTTATATTTTTAAATGAATTGTTCAAAAGAATGGGAATGAAATTTATGATTTAGATTTTAGCAAGATTTCTTTATGCTAAATCAAGTAAACACAATACTACTTCAAAGCAATTAAAATATCCTTATATATTTCTCTACTATATATTATAAATATTTTTCAAATATAAAAGTTTGAATTAAAGAGAAATTTTAGACTTTTATTGAAGTCAAGTTAATATCACAATGATTATTTACTTTTTCACTTTTAAATAGTGTAAAAATACGAAAATTAGAGTAAATATTCCCTTTGTACATACAAAATAAAAATATTTTAAATATTTATTATAAATACCCACAATGAGGCAAAGATAAGTTTAAGGTAAAATGTGCTACTTTTGATGTTGTGCATAGTTTTGTTGATGCATAAATTATTTTTTTTAAAATTTGTAATAACCCCATATTGGTTTTAAGTTTGATCACATTTTTTTAGTCAAAATAAGATTTTATCATTTATATATATTACTAGAATCACAGTAATGAAATAATTTTTTTACATTAGTTAAATATTGAAATACAGCTATGAAGTAATTAAAAAAAATTCCAACAAGATGTTCCATTTATAGTTTTTTACGCATATGAACACGTTTCTTGAACTTTACAAGAACCATTACATTTGTATTTCACAATTTAGCTAAGAAAATACTTAATCTTATCTCCTATGCTATATTTGGTGATTCTTTCTGAATTGGGAAAAAAACAGCAAAATATATTTAGCTACCAAGAAAATACAGTCTAATATTCAGGGTCCCAAGTGGTGTGTTTGCATCACATTGTGTTACTATTTTACTATCACAGCATTTTACTGATCGCGACATTATATTGAAGCTGAGTTTATTTAAGACAAATTGGAACAAATTTAAAGAAACATTGCAAGGTTTAGGATTAACTAAGTGATATGTGTGTTATAAGTATCCTTCTGTATTCTTATTAATAATTTACATTGATACATGATCGGGCATTAATGGAATATTTCATGTAACTGAAATACTTTTTCATTATGTAACATCTTTGAGGGCAGTGATTGCAGTGAAAAAGTGTTACATTTTTCCTGAATGAGAAAGGACTTTTTTGCATAGTCCATAAAAAAGGCATCAAATTTAGTCATTTTATAAATTTATTAAATTGTAGCAACCTATATTCTCTTGTTAATTTTAGTTTCATAAATTGTTTCTACATAATTTCTCTTTAAACTATTTTGAATGGCATATTGGATTTTAATGAACAGCTTTTCATACACACACAGCTTATTTCATTTAACTTCTAATAGACCCTGCTCATTTTCAGGAATTCTTGTTAAAGGAATCACCGTTTCATTCACCGAATAAAATTCAATGAATGCTGGTATGGAATTTTCATGTTTTGAGAAGTCTCGCTTCCTTCAAGGTGTTTAATATATATCTTTTTTATTCATAAACTGTAATTCGATTGTATTATCTTAAATTAGAGGAGCTATTACACATTTGAAAGTTTTAAAATAGTTTTAGCTGTTACAAAAAATTAAACAAGAAACTTTTGATAATGATTGTTTTTAATGAAAATTTGTCTTAAATTTATATACTAGAATATGTGTATTAAATAGTAATTATCTTTAAAACACATGTTTCTGATAATCTAATATCTGCATTTTTTTGTAAATGTCTTTGTGATGGATCTTAATAATTGGGAAAATCTTTAAAAAATTCATTGTAATTTGTATAGTTAATAAAATAAAATATAAAATATCCTAATTTGTAAGTTTTTTCTTCAATTTTTAATAATATTTTTTTTCATCTTAAACAGTAGAAATTTATGAGGAAAGTTAAAAAAGTTATTTACCAAATAATTAGCAAATTGATGTTGTTAGAGTTAATCAATTAGAATGATTTACTTTTTTTAAAAGTCTTACAATTTTTGCTATTAAATTTATTAGTCTTTTAAACAAATTTTCTTTGCATTAATTTTTATTAATATTGAATGCCTTCAAGTTCATATATGCTTACATTAAAACTGCTTAATATTGATAAAAATATTAGTTTTACTTAATTTTCAGTGTTTAATATTTAAGAGTGTAGACATATTTTAGAAATTGAATTATGCAAGTAAAAAAATTAAATATATAAATTGAGACACAGCCTGAAAAAACGTGATATTTTCCCCAATCTTACTGTATCTAATAATGGAAAGAACAGTATTAAGAGTAGCACATGGTATCAAATGCAACACAAAACAGTATGCTGACAAAGCAAAATTATCACTTGAGTTTGCCCTCTTCAAGGCTCACTTTGCAAAAAAAAAAAAAAAAATGTTTACTCAATACAACATAATTAAAAGTGGGGTATTCAGAATAATATAAAACCATTTTAATGATATTTGTTACACACATTACTTATTATCATAAAATGTATTTCCTTTCTTTTTCGAACTGACTGAAGAGTCATTTTCTAAGAATCTGTATTTAGAGTTTAATAGTGGAAAAATATCAATTCTTATTCATAAGTTGGTTATATTCATAAATGCTACAGATAACTTACGCTTATTTTTTATTCCAGTGAAGCTCTTTTTATACATTTTTTCTGGTATTACATATAATTAATTATTAATAATTATGGCTCATATAAGTTATTTGTGGTTATGATTAAAATGGGATTTCTTTTACTATGTACACCTTATTATATGTATTCCCTTTTTACGTTTATTTATTGAACAATAGATAAACATGAGAAGGTAACTATAATTTATGCTATTTTTAAAGGTGACAATCTTTTTCACTGATGTCCAGGTTTAACATATTATAATAACATTCTAGGATAGTATTTGTGAAAGTTTTAATAGATTTTTTTTACACAAAATAGTATTTAATTAAATTTGAATTTTAAAACTGTTCATACAGAAATAGTCACAACTCCCCATCAAAATGAAAAAAATGAAATATTAATAATTGTTGAATAGTTTTGCATTTTTTAAGGAAATTAATAGAATCAACTTCAAATACACACATTTCCTCTTTAGTGCTATGAATTTAAGGAACAATATTACTATTAAAGTTTTTCCTAGTGAGAAATGAAAGCCATTATGTACATATATTTTCAATTTGTAGGTGATGATTACATCCAAAAACTGTCAAAAATTAAGTCACTGACTTTCAGTTTGCATTATCTGAATATATGTAAACGAATTTTGTGCAAACATGTCTTTTAAATGCAACACTTTTCTGAACATTAGTCTGGGGCTCTTGGTTGGCCTTTTTATTTTATGATTCTTTTTAAAATGAGGTGGACTTCCTAGACCAATTCCTCTTCATACGAGCTCCTTTTCTTTGTCCATGATTAAATGCAGGTATAAGGAGAAATTGAAATACAGAGCATTTAATATATTTATCTCTCACATCTTTAAATATAATTGTATAATTTATTGAAATTAAATTAAAAAGGGTTTTTAAAGTATAAAAAACTCAGAGAGAGAGAAAATATCTTGTTCGTCATTGTGTAAAGAACTTTAAATTGTGTGTGTGTGTGCAGCTTAATATTCTTGATGGCAGGATGTAATTATTCTCAAATGTAATTAGTTACATTTGTATTAAGAAAAGCTTTTTTAAAATTTAATAAATTTGTGTGTGTGTGTAAACAACTCATACTTTTTATAATTATTCATTGATCATTATTACTATTATTTTTTTCTCCAGATGTAAGGTTTTTTTATTGAAAGTAATAGTGTGTACAGACCTCTTTTGGGGGTATTTTTTAAAAAACTCTTACACAAAAGCACCAAGGGGTAATCTCTGGTAAAAATTAAAAATCTTTTAATCTCTGGGGAGGGGGGATTGAACTCGTAAACCCCATTTAAGTGTACACCACTGATAGAAAGTATGATTTTCAAGTTGATGCGCTGAAAAGGGATTTTGTTTCTTATTCGAGAACAAATATGATATGAAATACATCTGTATATGTTTAAGAACCTTTGTGTTTAAGGAATGTTTTAACACACATATTTCTTGCCATTATACATTTTGCAATAGATATCTATTGGAGGTTATGGTTGTACATGACAGTACGTCATTTGATATAATTATTCTGAATACCCTGTATGCATTTGATGCACAAAATATACAAAGATTTCATGCACAAAACAAAAAATGTACACATTCTTGCTACAATATATACACACATATTTATACAGAATGGGTAATGAATACTGCAAGATATGTGTAATGCACCAAATATATCTTCCATTTTTTTTTCCAGAAATAGTTCAATATCGAATCGAAAAATAAATCACCAAAAGAATCTTATATTTCTTTATCACACAATTGTTCCTCTGACACCTTCAGCAGGGGGTGTGATCTCGACGTCTATGGAACCCTTGTTTGGTATAAGTATGGTCCCATTTTCATGTTGGTTCTGTTCGGACAGCAAGGGTTCAGCTTGTAAAGATTCTTCCGAGGTGTCGCCTTTGCGCTTCTCCCTTTTTTGCTTTGGCGCCGATTTGGCACGCACAGAGCCTCTTTTCATGAAGATCTTCACACTGGAGATAGGACTTGGCCTGATGAGAAATCTGTGAAATAAACGTGATTCCATTAGGTGAAATATATGTAATAATACAGTGACCATTCATAATTTTTTTAGAAGAATTCATAAAACTTTAATTTTTATCTCGTATAATTACACATATACCCTTTTGGGTAGACATTTTACAGATATTCATGATAACTATGGGAATTAAGCACAAAATAGATAACTATATATTGAATAATTAGTAATGCAAGAGAGTCAAACTTATTTCCAGCCTCTAACTTTTTTCTTAAACAAGTGCAATCCACAAGGCTGCTCTGTATGCAGTCATTGTGGTCACCTTTTTTCAAAAGATTTAATTTCTTTTTTAATTTATAACTTGGTGTCTTTTGATACTATCCCATACTGATTGTTGTGCTCTGTATGATACAGACAATGTCGTTTTATGTATTTTAAAGATTTTTAGGTACTTGTGTATCATTACAATCTCGCTAGCAAAGTTTTACGGTCATGATAATTTAGAAAGCTAAAAAATTGTAACTTTGCCCACATGTCAGCAAAGACACATAAATTGATTTATAATATACTAAATTACTTAGCGAAATATTCAAGTCTGAAGTAAATTTTCAAAGGGGCAGGGGGTAGTTCTCGATTTTGTTGTCATAATGGTATCATCCCACTGCAAAAACGAGTGTTCAGATCTATGTAAAGATTCGCTTCATAAATAAATTACTATGAATATAATTAAAATATTTATCTTTCTTTTGGAAATTGACTACTCATTTTTAATGCAGAAATTTGGTTAAAAAAAAAGGGCACATTGAAAGGTGGAAACAAAAATGAAGAACCCGTATGCAGACACTATAAATTTGAAGAATCGCATGGGGTTGAAACACTGACACCAGGTTATTAGACTTTCATGCATTCTAAAAATTTTTGACAATTTCTAAATACACAGCTGTGATGTATAGATTTTTACTCTTGGACTTGAACAATTGTTAGAATTTAGGAAGAGAAGGACATTATTGTAAAAGGCCAAAATTATCTTTAAGTCTAATATTTTATTCGAACCTGTAGTAAGATGAAAAAATGTTTTACGGATATGATGTGAGAATTTTTGACTTTTGAGCATGGTCCTTAATCAGTGCTTAAAATTACGAGTTTTATGTCAGTAGCTTTCGTGCAGATTCCAGCTCCAATTCCTAAATTAATCAAGCAAATTTGAATGAGAGTTATAGCCTCCATACGTTTGTGCATCGGCCCCCTGTACATTGCGGGTCTTCAGCGGTACTACACTCGAACTTTAAAAAAATCCGAAGGATATCTTTTGACATGCTGTACTAAAAATATTTTTTTGTCTGATACAAAATTATCTTGTGAAACTTTTCTGAGGGCATCAGAAATATACTTACATCACATCACCTAGCTCCAGTTTCTGGTCGCAGCTAGGATTTATTATCACGTAAGAAAGGCCATTCCTTTTTTCTGACACATCATCTGAAAGAACAAATACGCCCGATTAAGAATTCTAATCGGTTACGCTGTAGAAACAAGTCTTTCTCTCCTAAACTAGCAAATTTTTAAATTGGAGAAGAGATTCCTTTTGGAATTTGTTACCGCAAAATCTGTCTTTTTTAACAAGTTGAAATTTTTTTTTAATCAAATTGATCTTCAAAAAAAAATCTTTTCTATATGAAAATGTATACATTTTAGATGAAAAGTTGTTTAAAATATGGAAAAAAGGAGGGATTATTTTTTTGAGCGAAAGAGAACATTCAAATAAATCTTACTTTAGAGGAGGGTTATATTTCGTTGATGATTTATTTTTATGCGAAAATTTTCGTATTTGACATGGATTACTGATTTTATGGAGATTATACACTGAAGTGAGAAAATTACCGACGGTATCGCGTATAAAATGCATAAAGTGGCAGTGTATTGTCTCAGGGCTTTCATTTATACTCAAGTGATTCTGTAAAAAGCTTTGTGACATGATTTGAAATAAAAAAACTAAACGGGAAATGGTAGTGGACATTTTGTTTCGGAAATTGTCCACAGTATCAAGAGTGTATCAAGAATACTTAATTTCAGGTAAAACTTCTTACCGTAGACAATTCAGTGGCCAACTGCGTGCATTTAGTAACCGAGACCAGCAACGTGTGCATAGAATTGTCTATTAACGGACAAGCAACACTGCATGGAATTACATTTAAACGTGTCTCTTGAGACATTGCAGTACAGTTTGGCCTTAAAGGGCAGCAAAGGACCAACATCAGCATGATATCATCTAGAACGCCTCTCCTGGGTTCATGACACTGGCGTAGCTAGCTCTGAGTAGGCCCGTATCAAAATTCCTTGGATGCCCTTTTTGTGGTGGACTCTCAACTTTTTTTACGATTTATTCTTGCACATTTTGGAGATTCTGAAGCTTGGGGCCCCCGTATCATTGATACGGTGGTAGCTATGCCCCTGGGTCATGACCATATCGGTTGGACCCCAGAGTACTGGAAAAACACGGCTTGGTCATGATTTCAGTTAGTAAGAACTAATGGTAGAGTTTGGGTGTGACACAGACCCCACAAATTCATCGATCCAAGTTGTCAACAAAGTACTGTGTAAGCTGGAGGTGGCTCTTTAGTGGTTGGGCTGTTTTTACATGGAATGAATGAGTCATCTAGTTCAGCTGAGCCGATCATTTACCCGAAAAGTCTATGCTTACTTGAATATTTGCAGCTATTCATGGACTTCATCTATCCAAGCAACAATGGAATTTTTATGGATGCCAATGCACCATTACACCAGGAGGGAATTTGTTGAGTCAATGCTACCCCGAGTTACTACACTTCACCGGACAAAAGGAAGACTAACGTGATGTTTGAGGTCTCTCATGAGTATTGTCTCAGTGCAACTAGGTTGAAAAAGAAATGCTGCGAAGGACTATAAAAAGTTTTAAAGTTCAAATATGGAGGATGTGTAGATCCTCTCTTTCTCTACCCCCATAAAAGTACACTCATCATGAGAATTAAGCATCAACACGGATTCTTAGTCTACTTTTTTGAGGCATTTTCTTGGTTCATGTCAATGTTTTTATAAAACCTCACATAGGACTCTTAAATTTCATTTTTTTCGATTTTTTGAAAAAAAATATATGTAAAAGCCTCAACGTTTCTGAGAATTTTGCAACCAAAATTTTGTTGATACTGTGAAAACTTCCGCAGTTATCGAGAAATAACTAGTAACACGTAAACAAAAACTTGCATCTGCCACGCCCACTTTTGACATCTGTCAGAACACATTCCAAACATTTTAATATTTCGCCGATTAGTTTTATTAAAAGAGCCACACCTAATAGCAAATTGATTTCGGGAGTAGCATAACTACAACTCAACTTTTAACTTCGTTTAATCTAAGCGGGATTGTTTATTTACATTTCGATTTTGGATTAGAATTTTTTTTCATTTGTTATTGAAAGCTTTTAAACATGGATGTTCCATTGAAAAAAACTTCATCCGGAAAGAGACCAAAGAAGAAAAGATTTCAAAGAAACATGTATCGGAAGAAATCTGTCTGAAAAAGGTATTATTTCTTTTGAAAATGTTTCGCCAAACAAAAGTTCATCGGCGAAAAAATTGCCAAGTGCACACAAGATTTCAGAAGCTTACGAAAATGATGTTTGCTTTGAATTTCAAGGTTATAGACTAATGGACATTAGTTTATTATTTTCCCAAATTGAAAAGTTACTTTGTTGCTCTGCGTGTTATGGCAAAATAAAAATGAGTGAAAAATCCACTGTAGCATTATTTTCCACATTTCAGTTCACATGCAGAAAATGTAGCATTGAAAAAAAAACTTAATTCCTGTGAATTGATTGGTATAAAAAATATACCTGAAATCAACAGACGGTCTGTTTTGGCCATGCGCTATATAGGCCAAGGATTGTCTTCGCTCGAGACGTTTTGTTCTCTTATGTGTTTGCCAAATCCAGTGTCTCAGAAAGCTTACGACAGAATAAATGCAAAGATAGCTGATATAAGTGAAGCGCTTGCAAATGCATCGATGAAGAAAGCTGCTGCTGAGGAAAAAATTATTGATGGCACCGTAAATTCTGTTGTAGTTAGCGGTGATGGGACCTGGAAGACCCGTGGGCATACTTCACTTATTGGAGTCTGTGCATTGATTGGAGCTGACTGCGGGAAAGTTCTCGATTTGGAAGTCATGTCCTCTTATTGCAAAGGATGTGACTCCGATAAAGGGCCAAAGTTTGGACCAAAATATAGTGCGTTTTTGACTAAACATAACATTTTCTGCAGAAAAAACCATAGCGGATCTGCTGGAGGTATGGAAGTTTGCGGAATGCAGAAATTTTTTTTCCGATCAGAACAAAAACATGGATTAAAGTATCAGCGATACATAGTTGATGGTGACTCAAAGACATTTTTGTCTATTGCTGAAAAAGAACCATATGGGGATAGTGTTCCCATTGTAAAAATAGAGTGTGTGGGCCATGTCCAAAAGCGAATGGGTAACCGCTTGCGGAAGTTGAAAGCTTTACAGGGGAAAAAGAAGCTTTCCGATGGGAAAACAATTGGTGGGAAAGGTTGCCTAACCGATGCTATTATAAGCAAATTGACGACTTTTTATGGCAATGCTATTCGTGCCAACTCCCATAATGTGAATGAGATGAGGCAAGCTGTCTGGGCTGTGTGGGCTCATACATCCAGCACAGATGATGAGCCGAAACATTGGTTTTGACCAAAAGGCAAAAATAGCTGGTGTAAGTACAATGTTTCGGTTCACAACAATACAGTGAATGAATTTTCTCACAAGAACACCTTAGCAAAAGCAGTTTCTGAAGTGATTAAACCTGTTTTTAAAGATTTATCACACTTGAAATTGTTAAGAAGGTGTTTAGGGGAAGAAACTCAAAATGCTAATGAGTCATTGAATTCACTGATTTGGAAGTATAGCCCGAAATTGATTGGATCAGGAATTAATGTCACAAAAATAGCTGCATTTATAGTTGCATGTGAATACAATGATGGAAGTAAGAACAGAATTGATCTGATACGTGCTTTGAATTTAAAAATAAATAAAACAAATGTTTTGAATTCTGTAAATATTGACAAAGTGTGCAAGTCAACGGCTAAGAGACAAGTTTCTAAAACCTCCTTTTAAGCTCGTAAAGGTAAAAAACTTAAAATACTCAAACAAATTGAGCAATGCAAGCTTGCAGAGGACAATATTTATGCTGCTGGGACTTTTTAAAGCATACTGGTATGTTTAATTTTCTTTTTTGTTATTTTTTATCTTTAATTTCATTTTTCTCAAAATGAAAAATTTTGCCTTGCGTGCAGAATTTTTCAAAAACTATTAATCATATCAATATGAAATTTCATACACATGTTCAAAATAAGGCTTTTTATAACTTATACAAAAAATTTTAAACAAATTTTTATATAATTTTTTTATTTGTGTTCTAGTTGAATTTTTTCATAAAGTTTTAAAATTTTCTTCATAATTGTATTTTAAAAATATTTTTGTTCTCTAAATGCTTTAAAAGTGTGTATAAGTTCAAAAAGGAAAATTTTTATATCAAATAAAATTAATTTTGAGAATTTTGATCAATTCTGTTCTTCAGATTTCTGCGCAGTGTAAAATGCTAATTTTCATATTTTTGAAAAATTGACCAAATTTTATTCCTTAATAACTTTTTTAATTTTTTCTCAAATTTTCTGAAAATTTGAGAAATAATGTAAATATATATGATTATCACATGTGGTAAAAATTTCAAAATATTATTTTGTTTTATTGCTAAGTTACATTGGTTAGAAGAAGGATGTTTTTTTCGAGTGCACGGATATATGTTAAGGGTCCTATGACCCCTTAAAACAGGTGTACTCAAACTTTTTTCCCACCGGGCCGCATACATATGGCAGATATTTCATGCGGGCCTCAAAAAGAGAAATGACGGAAGAAACCCCATAAGACAAATGCAATATCGCACACTTCAAATGTGGAAAATTGATCAAAATGTTTGAACTCATTTTTAGCTCTTAATACTGCATTAATCTTTTGCAAACGCACGTAAAAAATTTCCTCGTTTTTATGCATTTTTTACAGAGTTACGGGGTAGTTTCGGTTCCCTTTCATTCAAGACCATACAAACAAAACAGCCAAGCCGTTTGATAATTTGATTTTTTTTTTTTTGACAAAACGTCTCTTATTTTTATTTCAAACATTAATTAATCTAATGCAGAATAGCAGCACAAAGAGGAGTTTTGACTGAATTCCAGACTCTGAATTTAGTATTATTTGTTTATTATTAAAAATAAGTTTCACCCATAAAATGATCTCTACTCCAGTTTATTCCCTATTTCACTAGTATTTGTTATTACTAAACCCGTTAAAGTTTCAAACAGAAAAAAAATCCTGCAATTTACATCCGTACGACAACCACATTAAAATTGCTCGATTTGATTGCTTGTGTTCAGTGTACGTATGTAAATGTAGAGCGCCCTCTAGCGCTCAGAGTGTCTAACGAATCTGTGTAACCTCTGACTCCATCGAGTAAGGAGTCAAAACGAGCGAGCTGAGCAACAAGTAATAAAAACTACAGTCCACTTACAGAGAGAGACCTATTACTTGAGAGTTTTACTTGTGTACCCAACATTCTGGTCCTGTCTCAGCCGGAGAGACCTATGCATTGAAAATACGAGGTATGTGCTGTAGTTTTTGACTTTTCGTTAAAAAATCGAACTTTAACGATGTTTAAAGGAGCAAAAAAAGAAGACTTGAGGCGAATCGCTTCTGAATTAGAGTTGTGTGTGAGTGATAAATTAACTGTTATAGACTTGATGGATCTTATAAAAAACTGTGATAGATACAAAAACGATCCTGATTCAGTGCATGAGTTAGCAAATTTAATTATCGAAGAAAGAAAGTATGACGAAAGTCAGCAATTAGAGTTAGAAAAAATAAGAGAAAAGTCTAAGCTTGATTTAGAGATAGCGAGAATACGAGCAAATGATAAAGACAATAATACTGAAAATTGTAATGATTCCTTTTCTGTGGATTCTTTAATTAAAAGTATCCGCACACTTACAGTGAAAATTCCCGACAAACCTGAGGGATGGAGTTTCTTTTTTATCATTAGAACGTGCATTTGCAGCCAAAAGTGTTACTGATAAATTTAAGCCTGAGATTTTGTTAAATTTATTAGGAGAAAAAGCTGCAAATATCATTATATATCTGAACGATGAGGATCTTAAAAATTATGATAAAATAAAGTCCATAATACTCCAAGAATTTGAGCCAACTCCTCAATCGTGTTTAGAGAATTTTAAGAAAGCAACACGACAAAATTGTGAATCCCATGTCCAGTTTGCGAGTAGATTAACAACAAATTGGGAATACTATTTAAAATTGAGAAATGTTTCAAATTTCGAGGTATTAAAACAATTAATAGTTTCAGACAAAATATTTAGTACTTTAGATAAAGAAACCGCATCGCATATTAGTGTCAGACAAGCAGATAAATGGTTTGATCCTTTAACGTTGGGAAAAGAAATTGATTTATTTTATTCATCGCGAGGAAAACCACTGAGTGAGAATATTAATTATTGTCGCAAAAATCAAAATTCTACAAAAATATGTCTAGAGTATTTTCTCAGATGTCAAGGGAAAAAAATGTGTTTTTGTGTCAATCTGATAGTCATTTTTTAAATAAATGTCCTCAATATAAGCAATTATCAGTAAATAAACGGGTAGAACTTGTTAAAAATAATTCCTTGTGTTTTTAATTGTTTAAATTTGCATAGAGTCAAATTTTGTAAATCTAAAGTTTTTTGTAAATGCTGCAAAAAAGCATCATTCTTCCGTTTGTGTTTCTCTGGAGACCCAAATTTTACGAGTGAAAGGGTCATTCAACCTTCTTCATTGGGGGGCAGAAAGAGCCGGAAAACAGAGGAATCCTCGATGGGTCAACTTTCAGAGTTAACGATTAAATCGGCGTAATGTGTTCAAAGGAAATAAATTACTAATAGACTTTTTGTAGTGCCGCGAATTACGGAGATAAAGAGGTGTCTTCTCAGGGTGTAGATGTGTTTACGAGTGCAGTTTCTAGTGAGTTACGGAAAAATCGAAAAAATCAATAAAAATAAGGAAACGTTTTACTTTCGACTATTATTTGAATACTATTTAAAATTATATAGAGATTTTTTAGGCCATATGCCCGTCGAGTTAAAGTTGCTCAAAAATGACCTTTTTTCAAAATTATAGAAAAAAAATGAATTCAGATTCATTTTTTAAAATGCATTAAAATTGCCGATATTGCATAGTTATTGGAAAGATGATTTCCCTACCAAGCAAACAACTAGCAAAAATTTTTAAACATCTGTTCTTAAATTGCTACAATAATTCCAGATTTTTGTTGGCAACAGAGGGGCAATTGACTTGAACAACTTGCATGTTGAAAAACATTGCAAGGGGCCGGGCGGCATGTTCAGTATACGTATAAATGTAGAGCGCCCTGAAATTTAAAGCTCAGAGTGTCTAACGAATCTGTGACTTCAGCCCGAGTAAGGAGTCAAAACGAGCGAGCTGGAGCAACAAGTAATAAAAACTCGTCCACTTGTTATATCAGAGAGAGACCTAAAATGGAGAGTTTT
The DNA here is from genome assembly GCA_019973935.1 of Trichonephila clavipes. Lineage (NCBI taxonomy): Eukaryota > Metazoa > Arthropoda > Arachnida > Araneae > Nephilidae > Trichonephila > Trichonephila clavipes. The sequence continues at coordinate 559,467 of BMAU01015568.1, forward strand.
ACTTGTGTACCCAACAGCTTGATTGAGATGATTTCCCTCTAAATTTTTAATACATTGTTCTTAAATAATTGAATTTTTTAGGCAATTGACCATGAACGGGCCACTTAGAAAAGCCCGGTGGGCCACATATAGCTCGCTGGCTGTAGGTTGAGTATCACAGCTGTAAAGTAATAAAATTATAGAAATGCGCTGAATGAATTAGGATTCTTTTAAATGCGGTTGCCCATATCTGCATAGTTATTGTTGAAATTTTTTTAACGATATGATTAAGGAATTCGACTACCTTAAAAAAGTGAATTTTTTTAAAAATCGACAAAAATGTTTTATGGTTTGATTTTGCAGACCGATTTATTTAGATTTATGAAAGTACTAGGTTTCTTGTTTTTTTTTTAATAATACAAAATTATGACTGTTTAAAAACAATAATGCCATTTCCAGCATGCAGTTACCTATTTTAAAATACGTTTTTTCGGAAAATTTAAAACGGTTGTTGAAAAATTATGAATGTAATTAATCGAATTATTTTGTAAGTCATGTTAAAATTGTTTTGACCTATACTTTTTTTTAGAAATCACTGCATTATTACAAATTTTATAAATATAGCAGGTAATTTTCTGTTTCATGTAGTGAATGAAAAAAAATGCTGTAGAAATTTTCAAAAATAGAAAATTTATTTATAAACATTATATCCAGAGAGGATCGCTTTAAAAATATTTTATAAATTTTTACCTCATTTTTCCATATTTATATTTAAAAAGAACTTATCCTTTACAATTTTAGCTTATTTTAGAATAATTTACGAAATAAATTTAAAAAAAAAAATTGCGTGTTTTGGTTCCGATGCCAACTGGAGTTTATTCCTTAAGTACGGATGTCTGATTTTACGCAACTCATATAATACTGAAATCATGCATGTATTTTCTTTATTCTATTCTCTTTTTTCTAATTGATTCGGTAAAATAATATACTTATAAAATAACAGACATCAATTATGTTACATAATTATATGTTACTCCTTATACATGAGTACATTTTAAGAAGGTTGATTTACTTCACTATTAATATCATTGTGTGAGTATTAGTTGCATTCTCTCACCATTATTAATCCCTATGAGAAGAGGCTTGTTGTAACTAAAGTTTGATACGTGAACATTAGTAGATACGTGATTTACAAATCGTGAAAATATCGCATCAGTAGTTGTACCATACCTAGCCGTCCCCGTGCTTTACCAGTAACCAAACCCAATTTAAGCTCTGATTTAAAAAAATTGTACTAATCCCAATCCTTAATCTTTATAGAAATCAATATTGAGAAATCGCCACCAGGTATGAGTGGAAGTGCACGATACTGCTTCCCCAGTAGTTTAGAGCCACCTTCTGTATATGCTAGTAATGTCTCGTGGATGTAATCTATAATATCAGTAACAGTCTGATTGACATATATATATAAACTGTGACGACTACAATGGGTTTACCGTTAGGTAAAGTGCATCTCGCGGCACATATATCTCCCAAATTAGATTTAGTTTGATTAACGTACTGTGGGTATTTCTTCTCACAAAATCTCGTGTATACTGTGTTATGCGTTTACAATTATCAATTTCAACTAATTCCTCATGGCGAAGCCATGCTTCTGATAACATAAAAAAATGTGTGCTTTTTGCACAATATTACCACGGAGATCACGTACATGTGCCCAGAGACTTTGGCAGTTGAGAGAAAAGAAAACCATATATATATATATATATATATATATATATATATATATATATATATATATATATATATATATATATATATATATATATATATACATATCCCTCCATTCATTTTATTGATCTTAATTTGTTCAATTGTAGTAAGATGGACATTAGAAACCCTGGTAAACTCATTTTGTAATGAAAGCATCGATTCTTTGTTTCGTCTGCCGTGGTAAAAACGTCGACGCCCATCAGTAATTACAATATGAAGTTATTGAGCGGTGATCCTAGATAAGTCTACGTAGACCATAGATTGTGAATGTGCCTAGCTGTATTTGTAAACAATTTCATCAAATGTTCCTCCTTGCGATTTGTGAATTGTCAAAGAGCAGGCTGATTTCAATCAGAAATGATTCCTTTTAGCACGAATCGATCTATTACAGTTGAGAGGAACTGTTGTAGATCTACGATTGACAGGAACCATTTCTCCACCGATTCCTTTTTCTCGTGCTCTAACACCAACACCGTTTGGAAATAGGAGCCATACCTGCAGATCTCTATTTTGATGATCCAATTTAACGTGTGACAATTTACCTACAGCACCATTGGCTAAACCATCAGCAACGTCGATGTTTGAAGTTATTGTATAGAGTTTATCTACAACAAAAATAATTTCGTATGGTTACCCTCCATTGTTCATCGTACTGAGTTTATGAAGCTTCTCTCTGACAGCTTTTTCTTTTGCGCGGTTAGCTTCACATCCCGCCAAATTTAGTGATTTTCAGATGTTATAGTCAAAAGAGCAAAGGCATGGAGTAACGCTAAAAAGTATGCTAGTAAACGTAGTTTGCGAATTTGTTTAAAGTTTTAATTTTGGGGGGGGCTTAGTTGTTAAGATATACTTTCCAAATTTCCCACACAGATAACAAATAACGGTAATTTTTAAACAAAAAATGTAAGAAAAAAAACTGGTATGATGATATCTTGAAAAAAAAAAGGGTATTAGACGAAAAACATATATATATTTTTAAAAATACGCTATTTTTAAGAAATTTTTTCAATCATTGAGCAAAACACAGATAATAACTTTGACACTTGGAAAAAAAGTTCCGTGTAATTATTTTTATAAATAATTCAGTTATTAAATATTTAGTTAGAATTTTGAGTATTTATAGAAAAATAGCAAAAAAAAAGAAGTTTTTAACATTTTATATTTTAAATCAATGATTTTAAAAGACAATGGTAAGAAATACGTACAGAACGATTGAAAAACTCTTTTCATAAAAACGCTTCAATATTGACTCATTTTGAAAAAAAAATCATAAAAAATTCAAAATTCTTTATTTTGTAAAAATATTTACACCGTATCGAGTTGAAACAGGTGATCTTTCCGATCCTGTAATTACTTTTTATCTGATTTTGAGAAGAAAAGGAGGATCACAATTTTAAAAATGAAGAAAAAGTAGAAACTCTTCCTTCTTTCTTCGGACAGACATTTAGCGCATGCGCAGAAGCACGCTTAACGCTTTTTTAAAATTTCACTCCTGATAACATTTTCATACCAGGGTCTCTTATGAAAATTGATTCTTAAAGATTAAACTTCAAAAAAAGTAATTGTATAACTTAAAAAAAAATTTTTTCCACGCAGTCGGATATCTTAAATAAATGAATTAATTAGTTCTTCATAAAAAAGGCTTTTATGGAATAAACTTGGTAAAGATCACCTTATAACCTTAATTTGGTATGAAATATTTAACGTAATCTCACCATAGTCTTCAGTGGGTAACCTCAAATCATTCATACGGTTCTTGACTAAATTGCTAATTTCCTGCCTTTCGATATCTGAGGTTATCCGATTTCTTTCACTGTCCGCTAATTCCAACGATACCTAAAGAAATGATATAAAAATTTAGACATAGCATTTATAAAAAAAAATTCAAATTGGAAGTGTGTGACTAAGTGTACTTAAAATTTTTCTTTCTATATTTAAACGTCCCAGCTGATTAGAATTAAGTGTGCTGACAATAAAACTTTTGAATTATATTCTGCATAGCTAAAAAATTAAACATCTTTGCAATATGTACTATATATATTTTTTTACCGTAGAGGCTTCACATGGTCCTGCCATTTGTGTTCTGTAAATTCCTATAGGTATTTCACAAGTAGACGAGCAGAGCTTCTGATACAGCCGTCCATAGGTTCGTATCCACATATCCTCTTTTGTTATCTTCATCTAAAGAATTCATAATAACACATTAATAATTCTGTAGATCTTTTTGTACTTACATATCATAACAACAATCACCAACGTTCAAGATAACTCTTCAAGTTGGTAACCACAATTTTGTATGTATTGTATGCGCTGAATTAGCAATCATGTGTTTTGTTTCATATAATGTCGTCAATAGGTTGGGATAATGCGTAAGTTGTGAAAACCCCCTTGGATCTCACTTTGAGAACGAGAATAATTTTGAGTCAAAGAAGAACCAGTAGTCATTTTGATAAATAACTTTCTTTACTTGGTTATCTTTCCCAAATAGAATCAAAGATTTTTAATAACAAATAAATCAAAGTAGCTTTATGAGGTTTAAAAGGGACTTTCCTTTATATTAACTTAAATATTTAATGATCCAATTAATTAACAATTATAATATCGATCACGCAAAAATTACTGCAATAAGAGATACCAGAATTATATTCAATAATGTTCCTATTGAACATTTAACTTTAATCTCACTCCTAATATAAAACTTTAATGAGACTTTAATTATAAATCAATATTTACCACACTGAATCTTAGCTCTTCCTGATCCTAAATTATCCACCTAGAAATCTTCAATAATAAATCTCTAACTTCACTATTATAACTTCCTGCTTCAATCTCTCTCTTCTACTGTCTCCCACTTTACTATTCCGTTTGACTTAAATACTTTATCTAATCTGCATATAATAAGGAATCCCTGTCCCCTTTTTAGAGCTGATTGGAAATAGGCAGGGAATTAAATTTCCCTAAAAAAAGACGTCTCAGAAGGTTAGTGATAAAGTTCCGTATAGATTTGTCACAAAGTGCCGATCTTTTTAAAGCCTATGTTTAAAAATGTAACAAACGTGAGAAAAATGCATTGAAGATATTGCTTAACGACTACTTTAGAGCTGAAATGTGTGTCATCACGAGTGTGGGATCACGAGTTTCTTTCAGAGTTTTAGTGGTAATCTTCAAGCGGCTTGAAGATTTGCCTTGACCTGATTGTTAATACAAGTTGTACTGTGAACAACACAGTACAGGCTTTTTTGTTGGAAATTCCTGTTTTGTAAAGGAATTTTATAACTATATCAAGACAGTTTCTACTTATCAAGAGAAGAATTATATTTTTCAAACGATAAGTAATGGAAATTCAAACAATTTTTAAATTGGTTTTTTACATTAATTGCCCGAGAAACATGTTTTTCCGAGCTTCATACGTGCCAGATTTGTAATACTTGGTCTGTAAATGCGTTTTTCTTTTGAACAAAATTATAATACAGCTTTTGATACGAAGAGCAAAACTTGGATCAAAATGTTTTTTTTAGCTTTTTGAATAAAGTATGTAATTAAAAATATACTAAAAGGAAGTTGGAAAATGGTCAAATGAAAAATTCTTTAAAAACAATTATGGAAATCCAGGAACGATTTGAGTCATGCATCTTCTGGGCCTGGACTTCGGATCATTTTTGATTTGACATCAATAGGATCATGATCCGAATAATTTTAATCGTCGATAGCTATTTCCAGACATACACTCTCGGAAAAATTCAAAAATTGTATCACTTTTGAATAATTTAAAGCTGGATGAGTTCGGAAATTGAAATATTAATGAATGTTATTCACAAATTATTTCGAGTACATAATGATTTCGCGAACTTAAAATGCAGGAAACGAATTTTCTTATAAAACTTCATTTTATTATAGATGGCTTTTGTTGAACTTACCAAGTATTAACACAAAATTCGATAAAAGGTTCCCTGGTGGAGCTTCAATAAAACTTAGGACATCACACAGGGGAAGCCTATATTTCTCACGCGCCGAATTGTTGAAATATAACTACAGGCTGATGGTGCTCTAATTAGGAAAAAGCATTACACTCTATCATATATGTCACCTTGTATTCAAAGTAGAAAAATGGTCCGAAGATTTTATCTGCAGCCAATGTATACCAAAACATTCACTTTCGGGCTACGGTGTGCTTTTCTTTTACTCATATAGAAATTCAGTTTCCAAGTTTTAAAATTTGTGACCAGGGACGTCTTAAAACTTCTTGAGGGCCGAGCTTCCTTGCAAAAGTAAGGAAAAAAAACTCACTTTCACAAACCTAGGCAAAAACCGGCTCCACTGAACGTCGCCTTTGGATTAAATCAGTCATCACATGGTGTACGGTGGCAGCCCTTGGCAACAGGCATGACATAATAATGTAGTCTTACCACTTTTGTCAGTTGGCATATACAGGGTAAATTTTGTTAAAACTGACACAGTTCAAAGCCAACTGTAGTTCCATTTAACAACCGCAATGGCACCAAACTTGGAATGGGGACTAATAATGACATGTGAATCAATATTTCGTGGGGAAAAATTGCTGATGAGGGTATTTATGGCACTGTCCAATGCAAAACTGTTACAAAAAAAAGAAAAAAAAACAATAGTAAAAAATACAAAATAACTGTGAAATGTCGAGTTTCCTTCACTATATTCACTTCTCCTGTGAGAAATTCGACTTCATTGAATATGACAGCCATTCTCAGAAACTAAACCGAGCATATTCTGCACAACATTTCTTATAGCCGTACGCATCATGTTGCAAGGAATATTTCACACAGTTTCCAGTTCTGATGCAGGTAATCTGACTAGGCAAATTGTCAGTGATTTGGTTTTTTCAAACTTTTTAATCATTTGATTCAAAGCATTAAGCGATAAGCCCCCTTAGGTAGCTTCTGTCAGGTTCTAAGCTCACGAGAATCTGTGCATGATTAAAGTAATACAGCATTACCAATAATGCGTGTTCTGGGAATGTGAGACGCTTGTTCCCTTGAGTCAGCTCACTTCAGCTGAGAATATTCTTTCGATCTGTCTACAGGATTTCATAGCTCTAATTACTAACGTGCTTGTCGTATATGAAGACATAAATTTAGGTTTTGCTTTCATACCCGTGTTTTATACTGATTCTTGGTTTGGTAAGCTACTGCAGCGTCATAAATACCCCTATTCAGATTTTCGGAACTAAATTTTTTCCCCACGAAATCTTATTTCCTATGTCATCATTAGTCTCTATACCAAGTTGGGTGCCATTGCGGTTGTTCAATCGAACTCTAGGTCAGTGGTTCTCAAACTTTCACTACTGGCGACCCAATTTACAATCATATTTTTTATCACGCCCCCCGAAAAATAATGTATTGAATGCAATAATAATGCATTTGGGGGGGGGGGAGTAGGTGCTAAAGCTACAATACGATCATAATTATAAACCGTACAAATTAACAAGATAAGTATTAAGTTTTGTATATGTTACTTTTGAGTAAAATATATTTATATTTTTTTACTTTTTAGTTCGAGTCACTATAAAAGCGTGTTTTTTTAATTTGTTTTTAAACTATAACTTATTCTATAATTATTTTTCCTATACACGATAAAAATCCCAATTCCAATCAATATTTTAATTAAGAGAAAATATACTTACCTACTTTCAAGGACTTTTCAATTTTTCTTTGATTTTTTGAGAAAAAATCCAAGAAAACTATTGAAAATGTTCCAAATCTGCGTGCCCTTAATTAAGGACATAAAGCATGTTCATAGAAAATATTTTTGAACAAAAGTGGTCGCGCAGGGAACTCGATCAAAACTAGTAACTTGAATGTAAAAAAACGTTTGAAACTCCTCCCCAAAAAAGAGGGCGAAATGTGATAAATTCATTTTAGTTCCCATTAAGACTATCTTATTGGAGGATACTCTGTCAAGGTCATTGGTAAAAAATAAACAGTTTTCCCAGAATTAACGATTTCGTGAACATCAGATGACTCTGCGCATCGCGAGACCCATCCCATGTTAAAAGTTTTATTCAATAAAACATATGAATATTAGTTCTAAAAAAGAATTGCGTAAAATGTTCTCAGTTATGCATTGTATGTTTGCCCAAATAATCCTTCAAAGTACTCAATACGCTTATCCATATATCATATAACTCATTCACATGGAAAAAAGACACAGAAAAATATTATTTACGACTTTCCAAAAAGAAAAACAGATGGAGTGAAACATACCAGTAAGTTTGAAGGTCAAATAAATGATATTCAAAAGTAGCATTTTAGGGGTTAAAAGAAACGTAATAAAAAAAAATCTCTCATCGTGTGATTACAGTAAAGCAAACAAAATGTCTTTTTTTATTTGGTTATATGATTAAAGATAGCTAATGAACGTTTGAAGTGGAATGTTTTATTTTTATGATCACCAGATGATATACATAAATTATATCAGTGTAAATGTGCATTTTTTATTAAGTCAGAAATCATTTTGTTTTTCTTCATTCCAAAAAATTATTTTTTTAAACCTTTTATTTTCAATTTGCTCGCGCCCCTCAGGGGGCGCTCCCCACAGTTTGAGAAACACTGCTCTTGGTGGCTCGTAATACCATCAGTTTAAAAAAAATCACCACGTAGTTCAAAATTCCCAGTTTTTCGAAGAATATGACCATTAAAATCATTCAGATAGTGATCTTATTGAGGCCGAGACAAGGCGCCTACGAAAGCTGAGACCTTGGACCTTAGCCTGGTTGGCCCATGTTGTAAGACACCCCTGTTTGTTACGGTTAGCATAACCAGAAACATGGACAGTTGTTTCATCGAAGAGAAGATGCCATTGTCTAAGTTAGAATTGTCATCCTCGATTTTATTAAGAACACGCTTGACGAAATGGAAACGCTTAGGCTTGACGTTTGGTTTCAATTCATACTACAGTTGCACTTAATATGGAAATGTTTGAGTTATTTACGCGAAATTCCCGCAACATTTGTTATCGTATTCTCAACTGCAAACTAGCGCGATCAATCGATGCATTCGGGATTGTCATAAAATCATCCTCAGTGGAAGTTGATGGCTTACCAGTGCCCTTCTTATGTTCCATGTTTCACGTGCTCTTAAATTGTTGGTACCAACCTAAACGAGTCCTTACTTTTTTTGGGGGGGGTGACTCTGAGTATATAAAACGTAAACGTCTCTGAACAGTTAAAATGGATTTGCTTTCAGGAAAACACAAAATACACTTTACTTTTTCTGATACGATTAGTATTTATAAACTGATGATATTAGTATCTTTTTTTTGCGAAATGTTGACACAGCATCTACCTGTTCATGTAGAAGTTATTAAATATTTAAAATTTTGATGCTTAAAAATTGTTTTAAATTGTCTTTTTGAAAGAAAATATATATATAACTCAGTTTTCGCCCAAAATATGAAATGCACACAATAGTTTTGAAAAACGCTGTATTATCTTTTCTTTTTATTTAATAATTCCTTCAATTTCATACGAAATCTTGCAATCTGTCGAATTGAATGATTATTTATTAATGCCTATTTTCTCAAAAGAATACGAAAAGCGTATTTAGTATCGCTACTTCAGCTAAATTATGTATTTATACTCTTTTTTAGGGCTGCGGTGTCTGAGTATTGAGGCATTGGACTCGTGGCAGGCAATATTTCCGTCGAAACGCGTGTCTGAATCCTGATTCCACTGAAAATTAGTCGTGTCGAAGAGTCACTGAGCTGAAAATCTGTAGTAGCTTAAAATTCTCACATTAACGTGATATGGTAATAATGAGAGTAAGGTCCCAATTTAGGGGTGACATATGACTGATACTACGAAGCAGATAAGAGTCAAATCAGGCTTCTACCCTCTTGTTGCTCTTGATTTTCAGTCTTTTGTGCCCATTTTTCCATTATAATGTTATCAGGGATAGGGTTAAGTCGCCCCCGGCTAGCTAGAGAGATTATAGCCTCCATTTCAGTGTCGTCTAACAAACAATACTAATAAATTGACATAGGAGCACGTGCTTTGCAAAATGTTTTTTTTAAAAAGCTAAATATAAAGGCGCTACTCACGGAAGAAAGAAATCCGGATCCTGGTGCTTGGTCGATTCCCAACAACAGCCTGACGAATGTAATCATGTATTCCTTTACGAAAGCCTACAAAAGAAGAGAACCACATTGTAAGAGTGTTCATTCCCACCGACTGCATTTTCGATAAGGACATTTTTAGTGAATGTTATGTGTTCAATTATAGTGTATGTTTGAGGGAAGAGAGACTGAAAGTAATTCAATATTTACTTGATACAGCAGAGTGTCCAGCATGCTAGCACTGAAAACACTTCCAGCAGCAAAAGGTAACCGGAACATATATGAAATGTGAGATCCTCTTTCGCGTTCACTCTGTATTGGTAGGAAAAATAGACATCAATTAATCGAGATTTCATGTTAAATGCATAATAAGGTTTATACGTATATACACCTTATTCAATACAACGTATAATAATAAAAGAAGCACGTAATACATTGTGGGATAAACATTTACTGAGAATGAGTTTGTTTCTCAGAACATTTTAATGAATAAGAAAAAATATGCGAGTTACATTCTCTATTGCCATTATTTGCCAATTCTGAAAGTAGTGTTTTTAGGAGGGTTGGGTTATTTTTTTGGTAAGATAATCGCTGAGAGAGGTAAAGTCAAGTTTCAGACGTTTTAGCTATGGTTAAAGCGAAGCAGCATGCGATGGGTTGCAGAGAAGAATGCCACCTTGTTCTACTTAACATTCCTAGCAGCAATTGTACTCCATATGAATTACGCAGGCGTCTTGAAAAATGCTAAGAATTTTAACATTTAGCCGTTTCACATCTTGTGGAACATGTATGGGCTTAATTTGATCTATCTCTTGATTGAAGGAGGTTTACAAGAAAAGCTATTTTGAAAAGGTTCAGAAAACTTAAAATTTCCAGAATTTTGAGATTTTTTCACCCTTATTTAACTCGAAAATTTTTCACTAGCTTACGTTTTGCAATAATTTAAAAACAAATTAATATGTCTTATACTTTTTTTTCTGTTAAGAGGTACCTATTACTGGTTTTCTGTGTCTGAAACAGGGGTGAGATGGCATGGTCTTTAGGTTACAGGCAATCGCAAGCCGAAGAACGAGCATCTAAATAAAGTAATTTTTTCATGAAACGATTCCTTTTATTTTCATTATTATCTTATTAATTTGTAATTTATCAAAACACAACACGTTGCCCTATACAGTTAGCAATATAGTTGGTAATGAAAATCAATTCAAATGTTTGTTGCCTCTATTCTAGATTTACTCTGATATCTGCGCGCTAACTTTAATATTCTTAAAAAGCATATTTGCATGCTATAAAAACAATATCGCGTTATTGTTTAAATTTTCGGTGAAAAATTGGCCTTGCAAAATAAAATATGTTTTCAAGATTCTTCTCTGAACTTTGCATTTGATCAGATTACCGTTAAGAGTTCGCTAGTCTCCGAACTCCACACACTGAACACAACGGAGAGTCAAAACTTGTATAAATAAAAAAACATAAATCATCTAATCCTAACTTTTTAGAGATCGTAACTTATTAAATAATCGAATATTCTGTAAACATATTTTTTTCTGCTTGAATATCGTAATTATCACGAAAGAAAATAAAACTATCCATAATTTTTATATACCTCCTATGTTCTTTATTCGTTCTTCATTAATTTTTTTTATTCCGTCTTTTGGCATTAGAACAGAGATTTGCCGCTGAAATCCAAGGGATCATATTCCAAGGATTTGGAGGAGTTTTAGCTAACTTAAAATCTTTTTCTTTAATCTCGATTCCTTTGTACAGGACCCAAATAAATTTAATTGATTGAACAAATTTGAGAATTTCTGACAATGCGAAAGTTAAATTAAAAATGCCGTATTTGATTTTCTATTGAAACTTTGGAGACTCTACAGAACGGATAAGTTTTCATTAAGAATTACATATTTGTCTGCTTCCGTAACCCAGTACTTTAAAGCAGCCCATACGGTATATGATAATAGCTTTGGCTATAAAAATTTAATTAAATCCTCTAAGTAAACATTTTTGAAGTACTGCTTTCTTAGGGATTAAAACTCTTATTGTTGTTTAGTTAGTTATTTTGGAACGAAAACGAATGAATTAGGAAAAAATGATATTGATTTCAGCCTGTAATATAGTTAAAATTCTTTGCTACCATCCTGCACTTGATAAATTAATATTTTCAACTAAAATACACGAGATAGAAGATTTGACATAGGAAAAAATCTAACTTTTAAAGTAAAGTGTTTGTATGACAGTAGAATGTAAACAAAGGCTGTCGTTACAGACGAAAGGAAATAGTAACTACCTCGCAACTCAATACAAAATACGTTAAACTGATTTGTTTTGTGTGTGTTTGATAGACAGATTAATATAATATTAAAAGAAAAGTCAGAAATGTTTTTTGGTATTTTGATAAATTTTACATACTTAAAACATCTACTGCAGCCGTAGTCTTATAACGTGTTTTCCTGTCTAGTATTCCTTATGTTGCGGCCCGTGTTAAATAGCTATCATATGTATGTGGGCCGAGGAAAAGAAAGGTTGAGTAGAAAGATATGAAAACTTATGTTAGAAAGCTATGAACACTTAAAAAAACTTGTTTTTTTTTAAAAAAATTCCGAATAAACTCAATGCTTCTGAGATGTGAAATGAAGATGAAAAAGAATACTGCAAAACTGTATAGCTTCTTATTTTAGTACCAATAAGATTGGCAACCGAAACCTTCGGTAAACTAGACGCTTATTTATCAACAAGTTAAGGATGTTTGAATTTTTTTAAGTGAATTAAAAATTTGGTTGGGACCCCCCAGACCCCCGGGATTAGTAACATTATTTACAAAATTTTCAGATAGTTAGGACAAGAACTTCTAGAAATTTTCTTCCATTAGCTACAAAACTGATGTTATTAATTTACACCCGGAAAAAAATATTATCAAGATTACAAATCTACTACAATGCTAAGTTTTTCAAAAAGAGAAACAAACTGATGTGAAAAATGCAACGAAAATATGTTTCTTACCTTTTCCATCTTTGAAAGGTGGAGTGCATAAGTGTCGTTAGCTCTGAATTGCATGAACCTCATATTACTGGACTGACTCAGCTCTGTTATTATCCTAACACTAGGAAACATCCTGAAAAGAAAAGATATAACTCACGGTTATATGTTTATTTTACAGGGCAAGTAGAGAAATCTTTTAAAAAAAACTCAAAACATAAATGATTTTTATATATTATTCTTACATACATTCTTTAGTAAAAAATGAATATCAAGGTAGTTTTGTTTCCAACCAATTCTCACAAAATGCAATCAGTAATTTGTTAACTCTCTCCTGAGTGCGATGCACATATTTAAATAACGTTAAGGCGAGGAGCGATATAATATCTAATGACATACAACAGCTAGCCAAAACATAATGAACACCTCCACATTTTTTATTGAACGTGTCTGGATTACGTGGAAGCCACGTAAATGCAAGAGAATGGTATTTAACTATTGCTGCAGAAGGTAAATTATCATGCAGTTACTTTTACGAGTGAGAGAAAAGGCCGCTGGTTTAAACAATTTTGAAAGAGAACAAAGAGGACGGATTTTAATGGCCCGTGTCCGAACAGCATGCATGGTAGGTTGTTTGTGTTTTGCTGTTTTTAGTATTTGTCAAAAGTGAATAAATAACTGTAAAACCAGAAATAAACACCTAGCTGTTGGACATCTACACATCCTCAAAGAAAAAGGATGTTCCTTAATAAAGCAAAATCGGCTTCAGGCAGTAGCTCAGTTGACATCCCAATACGATACAGGCCCAAGTACATGTGTCGGAACGCACAGCTTAGAGGATACTGTAGGATATTGGACAGCACAGTAGACTTCTAACTCGTAGGCCTCTGCTGACCAAGCGTCATTGCCAACTACGCCTTGAGTAGGCTCGTAAACATTGAGACGACCCTAAATAAGTGGAAGAGAGTTTCATGGCTGGATGAATCAAGATTTCTCATTCATCACGTCGATGGTTGTGTCAGGATACGCAGTCTTCAATAATCGAACAGTAGCTCCCTTCTTGTATATATTGTTGGCACTAATATGCTTTGGAGAAACGTTCTCATGGGTGATTCGGGACCCTTAGTGGGGACCATAGAAGGGACTGTGAAAGTAGTAGACTATCTGATCATAATTGCGCAGCAATTGCACCCTTATATGGCGTCTGTTTTCCCAACTGAAAATGGGATCTTCCACCAGGAGAGCCCATGTTAAAAGGCTAGAATTGTGTTAAAAGGTTTCGAAATTTGGCTGGCATTCTGCAAAGGCGGTTCCAATTTTCAACTTCGGTTTTTCAAAATCTGAAGTATTTTTGACGTCCCAAAACTTCTAAATGAGACAAAAATCAGATGACTGTGTTTATCAAGGACGAAAAATAGATAATCCAGAAATTTCTAGCCACGTGACATTTCATATTGCCAGTTTGGAAATTGAACTTGGATGACATTCCGCGAAAGACAACACAAAGGATCGCAGGATGAGAGTAATAATGTGATTATTATTTCAAAAATTATACATATATATATATATATGTAGGAATGGATATATCGTATCCCTCCTATATTCATAATGATATGCCAAGAGAGCGCCATATCTGACAAGGCGGTTCGAGGATAACGAGTAAAACCAGATCGAATATGCGCGGAGACGACCGAGAGAAGCGACGGCGATGAGACGATGACGAGGGCGCTGAACGAAATGGAATCCAACGATCTAATATATACTTTTTATACTTTTATGAGATTAATTATAGCAGTTACTTTTATAGTTCTTTGAAGAGATCTTATGCACAACTTGATTTTTTTTTAGCCGGATGGGTGGCGTAGCTGGTTTGTCGTTGGCCTTCTGTACCCAAGGCTGGGGTTCGACTCCGGCCCTAGTTGGTGGATTTTCATGATGCATAAAATCGGCAGCGGCCATGTCATATGATTAAGCGGCATGTAAAAGATCCCTAGGGTGTCAATTTGGCTTGGATGCTCTCGGCAAAATTAAATCCTAGTACAGGTTTGCATCGTTAGAGCTAAGGTGCCTCCCTCTAGGTCTAGGGAGAAAACTGGGCGTGAAAATTACATGCAGCAATTGGTATCCTCTTATAGGGTGCCACACTAAAAAGATATACCAGCTTCTGGGATGTACTAGGTCTGCATTGGAAAATTCCAATCTGCAGCCCATTAAAAAGAACGATTGTTTTTTATTGAATTGGGACTAGGTGATTGACAAGGACTGTATTGTGGGGATAGAAAAAAATTAAATAGGATGATAAAGATCAGACAAACCAAATGTAACGCATTTTGTTGGTGAAGTATGACAAAAATTATAACTTTAAGAAGGGAAAGGTTATGGAGCTGGCAAGATTTTGTTAAGAGAATATTTCCTGGTTTTTCAAGATAAGAAATAGAGTCGTATTACATCTTCCAATCCAGCAACTACTTGATAAATTATTAATAAATTTATAGTAGACACACATGATATTTTTTTTAAAAAAGACATTTTAATCGCGTACAATAATTTAACCTTTCTTACGAATCACTTAGTGTTGCATTTTGTTCAAAGGATATAACTGTTATTTTGAACTCTTTTAATTAAACATAGTTATATAGCTCCTCACTGGTCAAGAATAAGTACGAATGAGTCAGAAAATGAAGGCATAAAATACTTTGTAATCTATACAATTGTCAGAGTTTCAATAAATAAGAAGGCAAGAGATTATAACAGAGCTTGTGTTGTGTTTTACACGATGCTAATTGTACGCTATGACTTACATTATACCAGAAATATGTAATATTTCGTATTAAAAAATATTGTGCCCAAAATTTTGAAACGATCCAGTTGCAATTTGTCTTGAGTTCATTTATTGGCGTCATTAAGAAGATGGATATTTTTAATCAATTCTTTTTAAAATTTAGTTTGTGTATTCCTAGAAATAAGAGAGAAATTCTAAATAGGAATTGATTTTCGGATAACAGCTCTGCTTGAATACCTTAAATTCCAGATTTTTTTATAGAAGATAATCTCCGAAATATATATATATATATTTATAGCAACTTAAAAAAATTATGGGTTTACATCCAAAGAGATTCCTTACTCTCTCCTACTTTAAGTTCAATTTGAATACGTTTTTAGGCTCGACTCTGACTGATTCTCTTCCAAAACATTTCCTTAGAGATGCGCTTACCATAATTGTGAAAACCCATAATTTAAAGAACTGATAGTGTTGGAATTCCTCTCAAAATAAGACATCACTAACTTTAAAGCAATAGATTTCTAGAAATAGGATCACAAGGAAATAAAACATTTTGGTTTGGCAAATTTTGATTTCTTTTCCCTTCTTTTTTCGTGAAAGATTCGGAGCCACTCACTTGAACATGGTCTGTACGGCCACGATGGTGTTGCAGTCGGCCAAGAAGTCTTCTTCGGCCGAGTTCGTCGATTCCTTGTTCACCACTACCACACTGTCCGCCAAGTTGATGCCGGATCGAAGTAGATCGTCCAAACTGCAAAAAGTAAACGAATTGATTCGAATGTTAACAAACATATTTGATTATTCTTGATTTATAATTCAATTTTTTCCAATAAAAATGTATGAACAATTTCAAAATTGAAAATAAAGTGGATTTCCTTCCCCAAATTTTTGACGAATTTTCTTCCCAGAATTTCAGAGACATCCCTTATCTTTTAACCCGTACAACGAAGGCATGACAGTGTTTTAAAGCATGAACGAACTGGACCCAAGAACTCGGGGATGGCGCATCTCGTTCTCGACTTTGTCTCAGCAAGATCATGATTCAAATTATATTAATAATCAGATGTTATTCTTGGAGACATTCTCCGAAAAAATTGGAAATTTAGCAATATATGAAAACTTACAACAGCAGCAAGACTGGATTATTATGTCTGTCTCATTCATATTTCTCTATACTGGTGTTCAAAATTAAGAGAATATTCAGATTTTATCGTTTGTCTCGATAACTACTGGATATATTTTAATTAAATTTGGTTCATATATTAGGGTGATATAATACAAAAGAAGAAGAAAAAAAACATTCACATTAGTTATAATACATACTCAGGATCGTGTGTAACAGTAATTGGAGTCGAAAGGTATGAAGCAGCGGTTGCAGAATAGGACGAAACAAATGGGTTGAATGATTGAATATTAACGTTGCATTGTTCAGCTACACGAGGGCTTTTGACGACGGACCACGCAATTTTGAACCATGGTCAAGTGACGTGGATGACACCTGATCTGGCACCTCCTCTCCTAACTACCACACCAACAGGAGGACGTTTCAGCTCTCGACACATTTAGCATGCATCGCTGCCCTACACGGCGGATCTTTAGTGGTACTGGGTTCGAACTCGTGACAAGGCAAGCCACGATCCGATACCTATACCACTCGGCTACAGCGGCTGCACAAAATGGCTTAATAAAGGGATACAGACAGATATAGATATCCCCTCTTATAGATATAGAGACCTCAGACTGTGATTTTGTGAAATAAAGGGGTTTTATGAGTTCATATGGCAATAGGTTCTGTTCTACTCGTTTTGCAACGCGTTTTTTATGTCTTTGATATATCTCGGGGTGGGTGGGTGGGGGGTGCAATTTCTCTGCAGAGAGTGTCCTAGGCATGCTCTCTAAGGTTGGAGTCTGGAGATCTGGCTGGCTGATCCATTCGGCTTATATACTCACTTTCCTCTTCACTTTTATGTCGCCTCACGTTGTCATCCATTAAAATGAAGTCAGAGCTAATTGTACCCCTGGAAAGGCATGTAAAGAGCTCCAAGACCTCATCCCTATACCTCACTGCAATCCCAGTATCTTTTTCAAAGTTTTGAAGGTTTTTGCGGCCACAAAACGTGATGCCCGCCCAAACCATCAATCGTCTTTTGCCGTAATGTTTGATTTCTAGAACATTGGAGGGCAAGTAGCAAGTCCCTGGTTCACTCCATTTGAAAGTACGGAGAGAATCACTTGTTAAGTTGAATTGGGATTCATCAGAGAAGATAATGGTCACCCATTGATGCATGCTCCAATCTCTATGATCTCTGCATCATTTTAAACAAACTCTCATGTTCGCAAAACTGAGTGAGATGCCAACAACAGATCTTCTTGGAAACATCCTTCTCTCATACAGTCTTCTGGAAACCGTCCCCCTTGAAATTCGGATTCCTTTGGTTGCATACGACTCACGAGTGATCTGAGAAATTGCAGCATTCTTGTTACGCCTAGGTATGACCGATAAATGGCGATCTTCTTTTGTTGTCGTGGATCTTGGACGACCTTGCTTGGGCTTTCTCTCGACGAATCCGATATCTGAATCTGTGGCAGTTTTCCCAATCTAATCTGGCACACGGAAACCCCAAAAATTAAATTGCGCGTAATAAAACAACCCACCACAATTTATGGTTCTCTTGAGCTCCCTAGCTATTTGATAAGCAGTTTTTGTCAGTATGCGAAAGGAAATCGTCAACAATCATCGGTTTAGATAGGGTTTGTTCTTGCTACAAGAAGCACTTACGGGCCCCATTTTACCGTCGGAAGTTCTATCATTTCGTCTGAAAATTTTTTTTCAGATTTTAGCGGGTTTTTTTTTGAAAATATATGTCATGCGTAAGTAATTTCTTGATTTGACTTTCAAATTAGGTTTAAGTGTGATTAAAAATTGTAAAAAGATAACATTTAGCACAGCACGTAACTCCTTCCAGCGTATGTCAGTTTTGCGTGTTAAATGGACTACAACTTTTGGGATTGACACGGATTGATCACAGTAGTAACATTTAAGTCGCATAGAATAGAAATAGACCTTTAATTTAACATCAAATTTAGCTGCTACTTCCTGCAATTCCCAAAGTTATGATTTTTTTTCAGCGTTGGCCGATGGTTTTACTCGGCTTGCTTTATTCAATGTGTGCAAGAAAGAGCAAAATCCAAGCGGAAAACTAATGTTTTTTTTTTGAGTTTAGTTAGGACTACAACGCACTTTAATAAATATGAGGACCAGCAACAGTTAAAATTTAGAAAAAAATGTTAAAAATTTCTGCTCGTTTGTAGGGGAAAAATGTGGATAAGGTGCCATAGAAATGAAAAGTTCTTCTCCAAGTCGAATGATGCGTGGTTGTCGGAGGAGTAAGATTCATATCAGAATTTATTATTTTTAAGAAAAATATATCGCTAATATTTTAGTGTGGTATTTTATGTTTATTTTAGCTTATAATATTTTTTTTCAGAATTATAAACTTTAAAATGTTTTTTCTCACTGTGTTTTTTCGCATTGAAAATACTACTTCTTTCACGATTACTTACCAATCACTTCCATTTTTTACCCTGTGTCTTACATGTAATGCATGGAACAAAATTAGGGATCCATTTTGCTGTAAATTAAATACTTCTTTTTTAAAAAAACTGAAATGTGGGAAATATTAGGCTTTTGTTTGAATTTTAGCATATATATCAACATTTTTTTTTTTTTTCCCCCCTCCAAAACGAATTAAGGTACTGTAAAATTGATCCCTAAAGGTTTTTAAGACAGCCTCAGAAATTTTACAAAAATTTCATGTCAAAAAACTAATTAACACAAAAAGAGTAAAATTTTAAAAAATTCCAAATTATTTTAAAAAAAATTAAATTTGTAAAATTGTGTGAATAATATGTGCAAAATTTTATCTCGTATCATTTTTTTAAATAGAAACATTATACGAAATGCTAAAATATAATTTTTAAAAACAACTAAAAAAATGCTCAAAGGGTGCCGAGTCCTTTTAAACACTACCTATTATCCTTTATTGTATATGTACAATGTTATGCTTGATTGTATTTGTTTAATCTGTAAAAATTTCGGTTGAATCCTAGGAGGACCCACTTTTGGTCGCCAAATTTTTTGTCGCCAAATTTTGAGCGATAAAGGTTACAATATGGTAACCTTTCCATTTCACCAAAAAATTTGGATTTTCAAATCACCGAAAAAAAATGGCAACCCTAAAAGTGCAACATTTTTCGCCTTTTCGGAAAAAACGTCATTTTGACATTTGACTTCGCCGGAGTTGTTAGAATGTTATGAAGAATGTTAGAATGAATGAAGAATGGCGTGTGAAAGGAAATTACTTTAAAGTGAGGCTACGATAGGTTTCTTTGTGCTCCTGGGCACATAGGGGAAAAAGAGACGTTAGAATGGTGTATGAAAGCTAATTTAATTGCTTCTCGTTATGAATGTTCGAGGTGTAAAAAATATGCGTTTGCAAAAGCGAAAGGGAACGGTTGACGGCTACGAATGGCGTTGCCGCAACCAGTCGAAAGATAATCGCCACGACGTCGTTCGGAGTGTGAGAAAGGGCACTTGGTTCAGCGAAAGCAAACTTGCTATAACTATTATCTTGCGTTTGACGAGATATTGGTTTGGCAAGAGCATGAATGAGTTCGTGATGAATGACTTGAAAGTTAATAAGAATATGACAAAGTTAATAAGACATGTGGCGGCGATCTTACGATCACAAGTTGGTGAATGAGAATTTTCATAAATTCCTTGCATCCATCGCAAGGGTGTATCCACCAACAGATCATGACGAAATGCAAGCGTAAGGTTAGTGCTTTTTAACATTTTTAAAATTGATTTCATGTATTTCTTCGATTTTATCTTTGCGAAACGCCCCTTTCGTCCGTTTTTAAAAATGTAAATCATGTTGTACACACTGGTTTTAGAATACTTTTTTAAAATGAATTTCATTGCTTTCTCCGTTTTTTTTCTTTATATAATGATTAATTTAATGTATTTATTCGATTTCATCTTTGCGAAACGCCCATTTCATCCCCCCTCCGCTGACGCATGCGCTTCCCAAGAGTTTTTCGTCATTGACGCCTTTTTGAAAACCTTCAATTTGGCGCTTTTTGGCGAAAAAAGTTTTGCGCAAAAACAGCAGTGGGTCCTCCTAGGATTTTACCAAAATTTCATTTTTTTAACTTGCTACACTATTTCTTGTATATATATTCTCCCACGTGTAAATTACTGCTTCTGTTAATATCCTTAGATCCTTATTCAAAAACTTGTTCCACTTAGCAATAATTTATTGATCAAATTCAAACTTTACATAAATTAGTTAAGACGCTGCTAACCATATTTCTTAGTAAAAAACAGAAAAGAATACCCAATATACATTAACTACTATGATTTTTGATCATTAGATATACTTATGAAGACTTTAAAGCCAGAAAAAACTCTTCCAACTGTGCGACGCTGGGCATCAAATTGAATTTTCTAGAAATCTGAATTTGCGACAGGCCTGCTTCTAGCCTACCCACAAATTACTATCGTATTCCATCATCTGAACGTTGTAGGTTATTCCTTTTTACCTGTTGAATTTTGATTTAACCAATTACAGCAAAAAGATACCAAGACATTCGGCGAGGACTTGTGTATTGAACCTACAAGATTTGCATGTTTGTTTCGAAGCAGTATTTTTCAATTCCTAGTATTAGCTCACGTTCTCTCTCTATATATATTTATTTATTTATCTTGGTGGAATTTTCAATCGTTAATAAAATACATATTAAAGCGCTCAATTGAGCTGAAATTTTATATACATGATTATTTTAGATGACAATACAATAATTTAATTATGATCCATAAAAATTAATTGATTAAAACTAATTATTCAAAGAATTACAAAAACAGCCACGTTTGCATCATTTTTAGCAACTTAGCGATCATTTTGGCGACTTGTGTCAAAACTTGAAAAGGTTTTTTTTCTCACGTTTTTAAAGCATTCAGTTGAACTAAAATTTTATATACACGATTGTTTTGGATGGCAATACGATACTTTAATGATAATGAATAAAATTTAATTACCACTTAATGTTGTGATTCTATCATATGTATATACATATTTATATTAATTGTATCTACTTAATAAAAAGTAGTTAAAATAAAATTTTTCTGTTAATCTAAGTAGGAATTGACTTAAATTTTTTTTAAATATCACACACACACACACACACACACACTTGTTACATTTCGTTCAAATCTTTCGGTAAAACTCGGCAAAATATGTGAATTCTCTTAATTATGAACACCAGTGTAGGCCTAAGCTTGCCACGAAAATTCATTTTTATTCCTTGAGTCGAAAGTCGGCAGTCGGTGAAGTTGGTTTGTGAGATTGAGAATTACTCCTATTTAGAGATCACATGTTAGTGTTTGTACGAGTATTTATCATCGTATAAGCTAAATACTGTCTACTTAAAAGGGTCGCAGGTGGGGCCTACTTTTGCAGAAGGGCTGAGAGCCTTAAGAAGTCTTAAAATGTCCTTTCGTTAATTAATTTGTTTTCATTGTAAATTTGTGAATAAATTGCTAATTCTATACAATTTTTATTTAGTTTCTACATACCTAGATTATTGTTTGAGTTAAGAAAAATTTTCTTTTTTGAAACTCCTAGTAAAGACTCCTTGTGTTCTGATAAGTAACACAAGGCTTACAAACGTAAGTCAATACTCCATCAACAATGATTGGAAGTTTCATGTTGAAAGATACAGAAACAAATGTGAATCAAAAGGGAAAAGAAACAGGAATGGATGCAAGTACAATATGTACATAACAATATACATAATTGCTCACATACAAACGTGGACATCCAGTAATTTAAATTATACAATGGGGTAGATTAGGAAACGTGATCATAATAATATTTTGAAAATACAAATCCATAAAACACACACATAAACACACAAACAAGTATATATATACATACACGTACATTAAATGTAAACAACCACACAAAAATTTCATGCTAAATGCTATAAAGTGCATAGGAAAGGTTAAAAAAAAAAGAGAGAAGAAAAGGTCTGAATCACACCCACACAGAATCTCTCTCCTGTAAATAGTATTTAAAAACCTTTTCTTATGTATTTTAAAACATCCTGATGAGTCATTAAGATTTTTAAAAGGGGAAGGGAAAAAAAGTAAATGGATGAAAACTTTCAAGTACTTTTTTTACTGTTTTAAATCGCTTTATTCTAATTACCTTTAGTCTAAATTTGAGAGGGTCATTAGAAATTCTCCATGGGATTAATGTTGCGTTTACGAATTCAAACTGTTTGAATAGACTGAAGTCTTTTTAAGGTTAAGGAAACAATAAACGTTAGGGAAGTTCCATTTTTGGTAATTAAGATTTTGAAAATATACGTTTGCACGTCGAGATCCTCAGAGCTCTTCCTCTTTCATTTTTTACTTTTGCACTTGGGATAATTCTTTGATCAATTGAAATGCAGAAGTAAATTTAAATTGTGTTCAAACAGTTCTTTCGATATTAATTTTAATTTTATTTTCCTCAAATCCCCATCTTGCGTTTAACTTAAGTCGTTTTTTGGCTACTACTATCTAGACCCTGTCAATACGTTAAATTTTTGCAGGACGAATTCCTATTATTCATTCAAAAAAAAATTAATATAAATGCGACCAGGAAAATTAAAGAAAAAAAAACACAAAATGGGTCACTAAATTTTCTAAATGAGAAAAGATACTAGACAAATGCCTTTCTACAAAAATCAAAGGATTTGTAAATTGTATTTAATTTTTTTTCAAGAAATTTTCCGACAGATTCTATTGGAAAATTTGGGTTTTCAGCTTTCAAGATTTCATGCACTTATACAATGACAATGAATTTTTCTCAACGAACAATATCATCATTATTATATGTAATTTTACTTTGTATTTTAGACTAGGAAGAGTGTAAAAATACTTAATTTTATTAAATTCCTATCACTTTTTTATGGAGGCTATTGATCAGTGGTTGCCAACCTTTACAACTTCAGGGACTCTACTAAATGTATAACCATTAATATTAACCACTACCACTAATTGTAGGACCGTTAATATGATTGACTACTATAACTATATTGTCACTTATTTTCGTCTCTATTTATATTTTCATATCCCTGGAAAGGGACTTTACGAAAAACAATAACAAATCGGGAACTCAAAACAATAACAAAGTATATGCAACAAACAATAATGAAGTATCATGTGACCAATTTACTTTGGTTGCAATCTCACACTTTAAAATGTCGTTAGATACACCTGCAAAAGTAGCTAAATCTTTCTTAACTCAGAAAAAAAAATCGTTAAAAGTAATAACTAGAGAAAATCCATATTTTGTTATACATTTTGCTACACATCAATGTTTGGAACTGAATTTTCTTAAAGATGAATATTAATATACGAATTCTTCTTCAGACCATCAAAACGTTTTCTTGGACCAAAGCTTGGCGACCACTGCTACAGATAATTTTTTAAATATGAGAAAAAATATGGGTACTTTTACTATGATTTTCTCTGCAAGAGCCATCAGAAACTTTTATTTATCAAAATAGCAATAAAACAAAATAAACCAGAATGATATACATTTCCCAATATTTGCACAACGGTAACAATTATTACTCTTTTTGTTAATAATATAAGTTGTATATTCAATTTAGTTTATAGATTTAATAAATTCATAGTAATTTTGCGAAAGGAGAAAGAGAGATAACGGTATGCATACAGGTAGGTCAAAAAGTTACCGGAATAGTTCAATTACAAATTATTAAAAAAATAGAACAACAGTTTAGTTTTATTGTCTTTTAAGATATTGCCCTCCTGCACCCACACACTTTTTTTCCACAGCTGGTATAAGAGTTCGAACTTCTGGAATCCATTTTTTGAGAGATTCTTCAGTTGCTTCGTCGCATCTTGAATCACTTCATCTGAATCCACAAAACGCGATGTCCCTTCAGTTTCATTTTCTGCCATGGAAACAGGTTAAAGTTCTCTGGTGTTGGAACCGTTTCCGTATGCATTCTGCTGCACCTCTAACGTCTCAGAAGGTGATTTCTCGAGCGAAACATAGAATTTGATGTTTGCACTTTGCTTCACACTAGAAAATCCGACGAATGAAATATTCGCTTTATCAGAAATGATCTGCATCTAACACCAACATAAAATAAATCCCAGATTACCATGTGTTTTCCTTATTACTGCTGCCGTGACGCCCGAAACAAATATTTCCCCTCCAACGAACACCAGCGTGAATGTAGGGTACTATTCCGGGAACTTTTTGACTCCAGTAGTATAAATAATTTCTTGAAGAAAGAACAATTCTCCAGGCAAAAATAATGTTTCATTTACATTATCTGTAATTCCAATAAGTAACTAAATCCCCAAAATTTGCATTTCAAGGGGTAGGAGAAATTTTAATTTTAGTTGATGAATCAGTACACATACATGCAAATTATCGATCAAATGTGTATGATTATAGAATATCGCGATGTATATATAACTCCATTCAGAATACTTACGGTGTATTTTTTAGTATGTTATTTCATACATTGGTGAATATAATAAAATAAATGAATCATCTCTGATTTCTTTCTGAAAAATATTAAAATAATTTATTAGTCTGATGAGGAATCTAACGACTGACCTTCGTTGAGAATATGTACGAGGCAAGTGAGTCTTGAAATTCCAAAATTGAGACAAGGAGCAAAACTGACACGAGAATGTTTATTGACGTCGAGTCCAGTAAAATAGAACAGTTACTTTTATTCTGTGATTTAGCGAAATTTCAATTTCAGAGACTGACATAACAACTAATAGTAAATTATATTAATATTCGAATTAAGTATATCTGTTTCGACATGGCTTAAACGAAACGACATGACTACAGTTTCATTTGAATATCGTTAGGAAGAATACAATTATCTTTACAGGAGTTCCAGGGCTCATCAGATAACCCTGGCGTGCTTTAGAAGCGGTCACCTGCGTAGTATGACTTTTGAGCAAAGATTTAAGTCTTTCTTTAGCTGTCCTTGCTTCTCCTGCTCATCTTCTGAACTGCTGGCGCATTTCCCTACGACAGTTGTTTGAAAATCAAGACCTGGTGTGTGACACTATTACGCTGAAAGGTCAAATGGACTTTTGGAGTAGGCTTTCCTGCTCCAAGGGGATTGGAAACAACAACAAAAGAGTGTTTTTTTCCAGGTATAGAAGTTTAAGTTGGCATTACTTTCCAAGATAGCGACCGATTTAACAGCCGTCAAGTGATTTATTCTCAGTTTGGTTTGGCAATTCATCAAAACGATCATCAAGCAAGGCGTAGATTCGTCGAATGGGCCCAAAACGAGATTGCCGTTGTTCCCGATTTTCATAAGCGAATTTTGTTTAGCGATGAAGCGCACTTCTGGTTGAATGGCTACGTCAACAAACAAAACTGCTGCATTTCGAGTGAAGCTAATCCACAAGTGTATGTCGAAACACCGTTACATCCAGAAAAACTGACTGTTTGGTGCACTTTATGGGCTGGTGGAATCCTTGTTCAAAAACGATGAAGGCCACAACGTTACAGTCAATGGTGATCTGTATAGAGCCATGATTACTAACTTTTTCATTCCTGAATTGAACAATCATGATGTCCAGGAGCTGTGGTTCCAATAAGACGGCGCAACATGTCACACAGCTCGTGCCACAATCGATTTATTCAAAGACACGTTGGGTGACCGCCTAATTTCACGTTTTGGACCTGTGAATTGGCCTCCAAGATCTTGTGATTTAACACCGCTAGACTAGTTTCTGTGGGGCTATGTAACGTCATTGGTCTATGCGGATAAGCCACAAACGCTTGACCATTTGGAAGACAACATTCGCCGTGTCATTGCCGATATACGGCCACAAATGTTGGAAAAAGGCATCGAAAATTGGACGTCCAGATTGGAAGACATCCGAGCCAGCCGTAGCAGTCCTATAGCAGAAATCATATTTAAAATGTAATGCCACAAGATTATGTTTCGAATAAAACAAATTCATGTCAATCGAACAATACA
Organism: Trichonephila clavipes; assembly: GCA_019973935.1. Lineage (NCBI taxonomy): Eukaryota > Metazoa > Arthropoda > Arachnida > Araneae > Nephilidae > Trichonephila > Trichonephila clavipes. Next base: position 586,168 of record BMAU01015568.1, read on the forward strand.
TCGTTGTTTTATTGCAATTTAAAGTTCTATACCTCTAAAAAACACCCTTTACAACAACACAATTATCTTTAATAAAATTTCTTTTAAAAGAATGTGAAAAGGTAACATTAAAAAATTTATTATTATTATTTTTTTCAGATCAAACAACTAAGGGTAACAGATAATTCTGGACGATTGTAATTGCTCTCTTACGAATCTATCTAATTCAAGTTTACTTTTTTAGCCAGTTGGACAAACTATATGTTCATGAACTATATGTCAGTTGAATAAACGAAAATCGTGAACACACATGTTTCATGCACGAACGTTTTAAGACATTGTCCTACTGAACCCGAGGCCTCGTCCTCGGGGAGTCTCGTCTCGTTCTCGTCTCGGTAAGATCCCGATACGAATAATTTTAATCAGTGAATATTATTCCCAGACATATTCTCCACAAAACTGAGAAATCATGACTCAATATCGTTTAAAAAACTTAAGTTCACAGAATACTGATAATGAAATATTATTAACAGCAAATTTTGAGGACGTAATTGATGATTTTGAGAATTTAAAAAATGAAGAAAACGAATTTTCTATTAAAATTTCATTTTATACTGAATTGCTTTTGTTGATCTGTACACACATATACACCAAATTCGAATAAAAGTGTTTTAAGTGAGGTTTATTTTTGTATAAAGGCCCAGACGTCACTGGTAACACGTGTCGAAATATTCTGGTTTTGGGCTAGGTTAAATCCTGCCTACTAAAGGGGTGTTTTTTTAGAGGTATAGAACTTTAAATTGCAATAAAACAACGATGTATTATTCGATTGACATGAATTTTTTTTATTCGAAAGATAATCTTGTGACATTGCATTTTAAATATGATTTCTGGCATAGGACTGCCACGGCTGGCTCGGATCTGGAAGTCCAATTTTCGATGACTTTTTCCAACATTTGTGGCCGTATATCGGCAATAACACGGTGAATGTTGTCTTCCAAATGTTCAAGCGTTTGTGGATTATCCGCATAGACCAATGACTTTACATAGCCCCACAGAAAATAGTCTAGCGGTGTTAAATCACAAGATCTTGGAGGCCAATTCACAGGTCCAAAACGTGAAATTAGGCGGTCACCCAACGTGTCTTTGAATAAATCGATTGTGGCACGAGCTGTGTGACATGTTGCGCCGTCTTATTGGAACCACAGCTCCTGGACATCATGATTGTTCAATTCAGGAATGAAAAAGTTAGTAATCATGGCTCTATACAGATCACCATTGACTGTAACGTTGTGGCCTTCATCGTTTTTGAACAAGGATTCCACCAGCCCATAAAGTGCACCAAACAGTCAGTTTTTCTGGATGTAACGGTGTTTCGACATACACTTGTGGATTAGCTTCACTCGAAATGCAGCAGTTTTGTTTGTTGACGTAGCCATTCAACCAGAAGTGCGCTTCATCGCTAAACAAAATTCGCTTATGAAAATCGGCCATTATTTTCGAAATAAAATCGCACAATTTGAAAGCGTTGCTCAGGCGTGAGTCTATTCATGATGAATTGCCAAACCAAACTGAGAATAAATCACTTGACAGCTGTTTAATCGGTCACCATCTTGGAAAGTAATACCAACTTAAACTTCTATACCTGGAAAAAAAACACTCTGTATAAATGCCCAGATGTCACTGGTTACACTTGTCGAAATATTCTGGTTTTGGGCTAGGTTAAATCCTGCCTACTACTATGATTCATTTTCTAACACCTCTTTACGTATTTTCGTACTTTTCAACCTATTTTTAAGTTTATTTTAACTTAATTCAACATATTAATTACTTATAATTAAACCTAAGGCTTTATTTTATCATATTTGAAACTAATGCGCTTAGCAAAGCTATCGCAATCACTTCAAATTACGCTGTCGGAGATTAGAGTTCGATAGGGTTACGTACTGCCAATTATCCTCCTGACGCGTATTAACCCCTTAATTGCCACCGGCATGTATATACACGTCTCACTCAAGTGGTGCGTTAAGTACCTCGGACGTTTATATACCTCTTTTCATTATCCTTTTGTATCAGTAAAGCTATTCCGGAGTCCTTAGAATGCAATGAACTGACCTTGACAGTGTCAGTGAATTTTCAGAAGAAAATTTGCTTACTTATTCCTTTCTTTTCCCCCTTAATAAACCACATACTTGCGCCTATGTGAAAAACGATGGCACTGGGGAGGGAATGGCATCCCTTTTAAAGTAGTAGAAGGGTTAAAATGTCAATGAAAACCAAATTTTTTATCCATTAAAAATTTATAAAATTTTCAATTTATTTTTTTATTTATGATAATTTTTAAAATTTTGAATATGCAAGTATTTTTTATAAACGAATTTTATGGCTCCTGCATTGCAATGTTTTATGAGTATTATTGGTGAATTTTTAAAAATTATACTGGAGCTAAAGGAAATTGATGCTCAATGTATGCTACAAAACTTACTTATCAATCGATCCCTGCATCCAGTACACTAATGGAAACCAAGAAATCGCATCGAGGAATGCTTCATGTGGCCTGAAAGAAAAAGTAAAGAGAGAAATTAGTAATTATTTATGACATCTTGCAGAAACAGAAATTATAATATACAACTAGAATGTTATATGGTTCTGGAACAGGTTAAGGGTGAAATGAAGTGATCAATAAAGAAAGATGCTCAACATATACAAGTAGGTTATATTAAGTTTTCTTTTAAACAGCTTTAGGTGAATGTTCGAAATTGTTAGTAAATAAAACACTACAATTCATTCCAACCCAATACATTTATACGATTATAGTTGAATCCTCTTTTATCAAATTTGTTACCTATTTTGGTTATGGTTCTTATTTTAAAGATAAAGGAGAATTAAACCAATAAACTTTAGGGCTGTTCTATTAACTATACGGGATGATTCTAAAATCATGGGACAAACATTGAGGGAGGAGGGGATAGATCTCAATTAAGCAAACAATTTTTGTACAGACAGAGGCGCAAACATAAAAATAACAAATAAACAGAAAAATAAAATGTTCATCAGCAACACACTTAACGAGTGATTCCGTACAGAAAATGTTAAAACAGTCGTAATGCGTAATTGGCTCGCAATATTGGTGATAGTTGAAAACACAACAAATCTGTGTTTTAGTGATCTGCTGCACTAACAAAATCGGCATTTTGGGCTTGAGATTACAGTTTTTATGGGTGATTTTACTTATAGCAAAAAGGCAGATATGAGTCTAATGTTCAATGTTGCTAACGGTAACGGCAGAGCAGCGCCATGGCTGTATCAGGAAAGCTTTCCAAGCAAACACATGCCGAATCACAAAATGACAGCTGTGTGAAAAAATAGTTCATTTATCACCCGTACTGATGGAGAGGACTACACGACAAACACATTTGGAAGAAGTCATCTTGGATTATGTGGGCGAAACATTCAGCATAATTACAAGGGCTGTAGCATGTCGTCTACATGACAGTCAACCAACCGTTTGCACAGTTTTACTGTTGGACTCTCGGTGAATGCAATATCTAGAACTGTTTTAACACTTTTTGTACGGAATCACTCGTTAAGTGTGCTGCTAATGAACATTTTATATTTCCATTAATTTGTTGTTTTTTCTGTTTGCGCCTCCACGCGTCACTTCCGAACATATATTCCTGAGCAAAAATTAGTGAACCATCCCTCAATGTTTGTCTATGATTTTAGAATCACCTTGTACATACTGGAGTATTTTTCCCCAATAAATAAAATTAAACGTATCGTCAGATGCACGATATTTATACTATATTGTTTGAATTAATTGGAACAAACGGTAAGAAAACGATTTTTTTCTAAAACCTTAGCTTTTAATCATTACATACGTTAAGTAGACAGAAAAAAACCTCTATATATTAGTATGAAATATGTACTTATTGACTTCATGATATGTACGAAATAATTACTTCACTAAAGCAGCGCGGACATGTTCTTAACTTCATCGTCTTGAAGCCACACCTGTAAAGCATTTTTTATAATTTGCTCTGTTTTCGTGCAACTCATTTTAACTAAACGATTCTTGAGAATATGCCATAAATTCTCAATAGAATTTAGGTCTGGTGAATTACCAGGCCAATTAAGCACTTTTATTTTATTTTCTCGCATAACAGTCTTGACCAATATCGAATTATGACAAGAAGCCATCAAGTCATATTGAATCGTCAAATATTATCACAAATTGAACGATTCTGCTGTGTAATATTTGCATGTATTTTACAGAATTCACGACTTTAAGACAGTGCTTTGCAAACTTTCGATACTGGCGCCCCTTTTTAATCATAATTTTTATCACGCCCCCTTTATGCAATAATGTTGTATAGAATGCAATAATAATGCACTTTCAGACGCCAAAGCTACTATACGATATTAATTATAGACCGTACAAATTAATATATAAGATATGTATATTAAACTTTATATATGTTACTTTTAAGTAATATATATTTTCTTTTTCTTTCTCGAATTTTTAAATTGGAACAGATTGCAAAATGTGGCTGCTGCTTTGAAGACAAAATATAGATCTCAGCCAAATATAGAAAAAGTACTCAGAGTGTCAATTTCTAATCGTAAGCCTTCCTTTAAAAACATTCATCGGCTAGCCAAGCCCATGGAAGTCGCTAATATTTATTAAACTTGCTCTTAATTTAGTGATTATGAATTATTATCCCTAACCCATAAGGCTCTTGGAGAGATTCAAGCAATGTAACTATCTGTTAACTGTTGAGTGATGGTAAAGTGTTGTCTTTATAGGCCATTTGGCATGCTTTATACAGCTAGTGACAATAACGGCTGCATTCCGTTTAAACTGGATGGGACTAAGAAACCCGGAATGAAGAGACTCAGGTAAAAAAAAAGAACAAGCTGCCGATTTAAAATTTTTGTCATTTTTTTAAGGTATCCGAACACGTTGAAAATGACCGAATTCGGTCAAGACAGATATTTTTGTTTTCTATTTTATTGAATAGAGTTATCTTTTGGCTTTCCAAAACATACTTTGTTTTGTTTCTACGTTTCCTAGAGGCCAACCTACAATAAAATGTATTAAGTTAGAAAAACCGGAAGTGGGTCTTTGATCTACCAGAAGTGGGCATTTAAATTACTCGAAATCTATCATGGCGAGTCTGATTACTCAAAATATTACGTATGTATTTCTATAAAACTTTTTGAACCTGATATGTATGCTATTTTCCAGAGAATGTACTAAAATATTGCTTATTGTAGGAATATTTTTTTGAGTTAGGGCTTGTTATTTAAAAAATGGTCTCATAAAGAATGTGATTTTTCTTAAAATGTTTACTCAATCAGCTCTAAAATTTTTAAATTTTAATAAAACATTAAAATTTTAGTACATTCTCTATATAAATGCCTCTAGAGTGTTTCGGTAATACTTTTACTAATATAAGAGAGAGAGAGTATATTACTTTTTTTCTCTAATTGCTTTGAAGCTTTACAAAAATATTGCTAAAATTTCACTTATAATTGTGAATTTTGTGAAATTTAGGCAATTTATTTTAAATATTGTTGATTAAATATTAGTATTTATTGGTATTGAGCCCTAAAAAAACCTTTATAATGTTTAAATATGTTATTTTGTCAAAAAGTACTCCGAAAGTGTTCGGAAACTTTAACTCTGGTTAGTCACCTGTGAGTTTTGATTTCTGATTGAATCTCATTGGTCAAACTACAGACCCCGTGACTTCAAATGATTTGTTTATTTTTTTTAACTCGGTACTGCCACAAATACTTCGCACTCGCGTGTATGTGTTTCTTTTCCATGTTTTCCTCTCTCCTGGATTCCAATTTTTCTAAATAATTTGACGGAATAAACTATTGGATTTTCTTAATTTTATCCATAGTAAATGCTGGAATATATCCCAGCACAAACCTGTTTATTAATATACAAAAAATCGTTCTTTGCGCATGCGCAGTTAAATCGAACACATCTTTGAGCCCGGTTTAAATTTTTTATCCTGAATCGAGCGACGGTGAAATAAATTTAAGGCTGTTTTTGGTTAATGTGAAAGAATAGGACCCGAATTTGGAGCATTTTTCAGATATAAAAGAAATGAAAAATTAATATAATATTCTGGCTTCTCACTATTCTTAAGAGAGCAGCATTTTTTAAATATACTTCCTATTTTTAACCGAGTTGATTCATTTTTCTGGTATAAAATGTGTTTTGCGATTTTTCACCTATACCGTAATGTTAAATGGGCTATGCCTTCCCGTATTAAAATCAAAAAGAAAGTATTCATGGAATATTTTCAAATTTTTAAAAACACTATATTGTTAACAGATATACGAGCTATAATTCTACAAATTTTCATGGAAATTGAGGCATTTTTCTATCTGAAAATGTGTTTTCGTTCAAGCTCTCGTACTTTTACCGAAAACAGCCCTGTGGCCGCGGTAGCCGAGTAGTATAGGTATCGGATCGGGGCTTGCCATGTCACGAGTTCGAGCCCAGTACCACTAAAGACCCGCCGTGTAGGGCAGCGATGCACGTTAAATCTGTCGAGAGCTGAAACGTCCTTTTGTTGGTGTGGTGTGGTAGTTAGGAGAGGGGGATGCCATCTCAGGTGTCGTCCACGTCACTTGACGATGGTTCAAAATTACGTGGTCCGTCGCCAAATGCCCTCGTGTAGCTGAACAGTGTGACGTTAATATTCAATCAATCAACCGAAAACAGCCTTAAACGAAACCCCGATTTTCTTCTTTTGATTGCCTGCCCAATGAACGATAAATATGGCGGTCAAAGAGATGCATGAAACCTAGATTATGTTATAAGAAAAAGGTTAAAAAACACAGCAATGAAATACTTTTAAATATAAATGTTTCATATTTCTTTGCATTTCCAGAGAGGAAGAGTATAGTAATCACTAATACATTCCATTTTTTAGTGGAGGAATTGATAGTCAAGTTTCCTTACAATAGCAGATTTGACAATTTTTTTTAAAAAAGTAAATGGAGTGATTGGAAGTTAGATTTCTTTTCCTTATAAATCCTGATAATTCTTAACTTTTGAGTTTTGCTTCATTAAAAAGTTTTCAAATTGAGTTTAGACATTTCACATTTTTTAATAAAACTGGAGGGAAGGAGGTTACCCCCGGACGCCTAATGGTGGACATGCTTCCATTGTACAAATTATAAATTGTTCATACTCATTGTTCACATTATAAAACTGTAAGTTACATGTATCTATTATTTTTTTCAATCTATTGTAAGTAAGGAAAAGAATTAATTTCAAGTCTTCATCTCCGCATTTTAATTTGTGCTTCCATTTAATGCCTCTTCAAAAACAATGTTCCTAAACACTTTTTCCTCTAAATTGCATTGCAATTTTATTCTGTCTTTGCTCCTTCACCTTAGCAAGAGCCATATATGTACAATTGTCCGTGCGTAAATCGTACTGTGTGTTTCCTTCGATATTACACATAAACCTACTTTTTCAAAACTCTGTCCCTGTGAGTTATTAATAGTCATGGCAAATGCCAATCTTACAGGGAATTGTTGAATTGATAGCAGCTAATTCATTGCAGTATGGTTTATTATAAACTCTAGGACGATCTTTAGGGCTTGTATCAAAACACACTCTTGATCTTGGTTTTATTTTGAATTTCATGCACATCTTTTTTTATTTTTCTGCATATGGAATATTATTCATAATTGGCTGTAAAATGTGGAATACATTGTCTCGTTTAACTATTATTGCACGTTCATGCATAATCTAAATGTAAATTCGTCCATTCTGTTGTAAAGATGTAGTTGCGTTTATTAACTATACCTTATGTAGAAATAAATTTATTGCAACATTAGGAAAAACTTTTTTTATATATACAGAGAGAAAATGTTATTTTTACTCTCTGTAAATCTTTCTTAAAGTTTATTCAATTCTATTTGCCTTAATTGGTTAGTTTCAATTGCGTGATTTAATAAACAATATTCATTGATATATGATATTGTATTTGAGATTTTTAACCTGTATTTATAAGTTTTAAATGACCATATAAAATGACACATAGCAATAAAGATATGACAGCAGCAAAGAAACAATTTCACCGTTAAATTGCAGCGTAAATCTAAGTAATTTCCACAGAGCAGTTACCAATGTGCTTATTTTGGGCCGTAAAGCAAGAAAATTCTCAGCACAGTATTTTGCTTTTTCTTTTTTTTTAACAATGTCTTGATCTGAGCTTTTATGTGTAGGATTCTTTATTGGATTTATTTTCATTCAATCTTTGAACGTTATGTGTTCGTTTCATTATATATATATATTTATATCAAAAGGGTCATAAAGTTAAATCAGTCTATGGATTTTGTTAAAAAATATGATCCCGTTGTTACATAAACGGTTTTCCGGTTTCGCTAAGAAACGAAAATTTCGAAGCGTATGTCCCTAAGTTGTAAAGTATTCTTCGAGAAAAATATTCTTTGGAAATTTTGAGGAGGAAGTTAAAAAATAAGTATTTTGAAACAGTTGCCACGATACTAGAGTTCATAGAAAGAAAATGCTTTCAAGGAAAATACTTATTCCCGGAAAAGGAGAGCAATTTTTCTTTCCATGTGAACTTAGGGGGATCGTGAAGTTTCAATTATTACTGAGAGCTTATCGAGGTATCTGGATAAAATTTATTCACTCATTAATTAATACTTATTTACGTAATGCTGCTATTAATGTTTATTTGTTCGGATTATATTGAAGAAACCCTCAATATAGAGAAGATAGAGACTCAGAGTATGATTAAATTCCTTCACTTGAAAGATTACAATACCCACAAATGCACAATCATGGACGTCTTAACACTTCTTGAAGCCCTGAACCCTTACGCAAAAGTAGGCCCTACATATGACCCTTAAAAGTAAACAGTACATAGCATACATTGTCAAATACTCGTACAAATATTAACCCGATACAAATACATGTGCATGACCTACAATTGCACCAAACGGCTCTACCTGCTACTACCTTCTGACTGAAGGCGTAATGATGATATATGAGGGTAGACCTAGGTCTATTCGTGAACGACCACATGAGATCACATGTAATCATTCGACATATCGTTCGAAACCCCCAGTTTTTCGGAGAATACAATCGGAAAAAACATTTGACCGTTAAAACTATTCAAATAAATTATTTAGGTTGAGTCGAGAACAAGATGTGACCCCCATTGTGGCCGAGGCCCTGGGCCCGGTTTTAGGTGGCCTATACCTTAAGACGTCCCTGCGCACAGTGAAACTCTAGCAGGTCATATGATACTGTTGGAAGGTTGAAAAGGAATGTTCAAACTGGCATCATGTCCCACACAGGTGACCGAGTAAGTGAGTGAGTGTTTATTAGCATTGCAGTATAAAGCAACACGAAGACTATTGGTGACGGACCTCGTAATTTTGAACCACGGTAAAGTGACAAGGACGAAACCTGAGCTTTCACCTATTTTCCTAATTTCCACACTATGTCGTGAGGAATTTCAACCACTATAGATTTAACGCGCATCCGCCCCTAGGATACGAACTCGATACGCTTGTCAAAAATTAGGGACCATGACCTCTAACCACCTACCGTGGCCATCTCAGATGATTGAAACAGAAGCCTCATTCACCTTGGATGTGATGCGACGGTATTCTACTTAGCTTTGAGAGAGGGAGTCTGGTAAAAAGGAGTGAGACATGGTCGCCACCCGGAGTCCCGCGGAGTCCAGTTCAAGGCCTGGATCTAAATTAAGATTGTTGCTCAGAGTCTCAAGTGTGAGTGTGTGAGTGTCGAAAATCGGGGTGCATCCCGTTTTTATTTGGCGTCCTGTTTTCTCGAATATTCTAGAGCGGATTCTTTACCTCGTCCGCTCAATTTCTTTTGATTGGTCCGGAGTCAGCGCAAGGTTACCGCACAACGGTCAATGACATTTTTAAGCGCGGGAAAGTCCTCCGACGCACCCCAATTATTTATGGGTCTAATGAACCTTGCGGGCGTGAGAACGTATGCACCCCTAAAGGTTCGTTTACAGAGGTGGGGCAAGACAACACATTCCTTCCCCAAAATTCCGTTTCCTGTAAACAGGGCAAATGTAAAAACTGCAGTTGTAACTTTGGGGACCGGCGACCTCCCATCAGATGCTACAGCGGTGTACTACAGTTATCGTATTAGACCGAAGAGCAATAATCTAAATCAGTGATCATCAATCCCCGGGTCGTGAATCAATTGATACTGGTTTGCCTAAGGAACGTTAAATAATTTCTGTTTTGCTTACTGTGTTATACTTATCTCGGGTTTGTGAGAATTTCCATGGAAATCCCTTTATATTCCATGTTAAACCACTTTAAATTCCTTTTTTTTGGTCTAACTGTAATTTATTTCAAAGGCATATTTAACTACAATTAAATTAAAATTATTAAATCAAAACAATATACAATATAAGCAATTAACATCTTCCACACCTTAGTGGACCGTAGTAAAATTATCAAACGTTGACCGTTGGTGATAAAAATTTCGGAGAGCACTGATCTAAATGTTTATGAATGACACTCTTAGTTGCGGCAGTATGGAAAAGTATTTACGATTTGTATACGTCAAAGGTGACAGCACTCACAATTTTGACAATTTTTTCCCACAATCACTGACTCTTCAGAAATTATAAGGAAACATGAATCAACCTATCAAGGGTTACCAATCTTTTGGAGCAAGACAAAGATGATCTTTTCGTGATATCTTATAAGCATCCGGATGGCCCATAGAAAAGATCAAAGGGAGTGAAAACACCTCTCCTCAAGAAGGATAAGGTGCAGAAGTTGGCAGGGAGGCTGCTTTCCGAGATTTTCGTAGAGTCATCGTAACGGAGAATGGTCAAACCCTAAATATATCTCACAGCAGCTTCTAAAGAATGAACGTAATGAACAAAAACTTGTGCCTTTTGTACTAGGATTTTGTATGCTTGATTGGAAGAAATATAGAAACTATATAAAATAAAATTAGCTGAATTTAAAACAAACCAAGAAATGTCCACTAGGTATGCATTGGAAATGAAATATTTTATGAATATTTTACTAATCCATGGAGCTTCAACTCCATCAACATCACACACAGCTGATGTTGATGGAGCTGAAGTTCGATGGATTAGTAAAAGACTTACATATATGTAAAATATTTATTTTAGCTAAGATTTTATTTTTAAATTTAAGCCACAAATAGAATTTTGGAACTCTGAATGCGATATTTCTGAAAATACTTGAAATGATTCAAATATTTTGCTTTGAGAGTGAATTATTTTCTGTCATTACCAATAAACTTATAATCACACATGAATTTCTCCAAATGAGTTTCTGCGTTTCTGATGCCTCGATTATTCCTGCTTGTGTTCTTAATAGTTTTGAGTTCAGTGAACGCTTTGTACTTGAAGAAGACTCACTACTCACCTCCTTTCGAGCAGTAGTATGATGGGCCTGAGCGTCTGGGGAAGATGGAAGTGAGCGCGCAGAGGAACGATGAAGTTGTAGATCCCGTTGGAAGCGAAATCGGCGGCCAGGATGATGCAGCGGCTCGGCCAGTTGTATTCTTTGGCATTCCGGAATGAGCAGTGGATGCACACCTGTAAAAATTATTTGTTCACAATAACCACAGAACAACAACACGGTGGGGCTGGCTGTCGCACTAGAAGCTACACGAGAGCTGTTAGCAAATAAAATACTTCTGGAACAAAAATTTAAGTAAGTTTTTACCCGTGTCCCCCCTTTGTTTTCAAAAATACCTTTATGCCCATTCAGTGATTCTTCTGTAGGTCTCCAAAACTTAAGAAAAATGAGCTTTTAAATCTTAAACTGTCTTTTTGTTAAGGAGAAAGGAAAAATATAAGCTGATAGAAATACCTCTTACTGTAATGGAAAATTGTATTTTATAGTGTTTAAATATCAGGTGCCCCAAAAGTCCGTTAACATTTGAAAATTGAACAATTCATGGAATTATGTAGTTAGAGAGGTAAAAACTGACATGCATGCTTTAAAATACTCACGAGGTTTTGTTAAAACAAACAAAAAAAAGCCAAGAATGGCCAGCAAAACGTCAGTAACGCCCTTTAAAAATTGTATGTAAGCTGTAGTCACAGAGGGGAAACGTGCACCAGCTATTGCGACGTATTGACTTTGACAGAAAAGACATTGCTAGTAAAGCTGTACTCTCACAGAATAGAGAGTCTGTAACTGCAGCCTTACCATCCTATTGCCATAAGAAGGGCGTGAAAGATCTCGGGGATACTTCGTTTGGTGAAGGTCGTTTGCTGAGCTGCTGCCACTTCTATGATGCTTCTTTCCAGGACCCCAAATTTCAAATCCAAATGTTGTGGAGTTATCTGAAGACCCAAGTCTACCTCAAACATCAAACCTTATTAGGGATGCCACATCTGACACCAGTATTTTACCATATCTACAGATATTACCTACTACAGAGTGTTTTTTTCCAGTTATAGAAGTTTAAGTTGGCATTACTTTCCAAGATGGTGACCGATTTAACAGCTGTCAAGTGATTTATTCTCAGTTTGGTTTGGCAATTCATCATGAATCGACTCACGCCTGAGCAACGCTTTCAAATTGGGCAATTTTATTTCGAAAATAATGGTTAATTTTCATAAGCGAATTTTGTTTAGCGATGAAGCGCACTTCTGGTTGAATGGCTACGTCAACAAACAAAACTGCTGCATTTGGAGTGAAGCTAATCCACAAGTGTATGTCGAAACACCGTTACATCCAGAAAAACTGACTGTTTGGTGCGATTAATGGGCTGGTGGAATCCTTCTTCAAAAACGATGAAGGCCACAACGTTACAGTCAATGGTGATCGGTATAGAGCCATGATTACTAACTTTTTCATTCCTGAATTGAACAATCATGATGTCCAGGAGCTGTGGTTCCAACAAGACGGCGCAACATGTCACACAGCTCGTGCCACGATCGATTTATTGAAAGACACGTTTGGTGACTGCCTAATTTCACGTTTTGGACCTGTGAATTGGCCTCCAAGATCTTGTGATTTAACACCGCTAGACTATTTTCTGTGGGGCTATGTAAAGTCATTGGTCTATGCGGATAAGCCACAAACGCTTGACCATTTGGAAGACAACATTCGCCGTGTTATTGCCGATATACGGCCACAAATGTTGGAAAAAGTCATCGAAAATTGGACTTCCAGATTGGACTACATCCGAGCCAGCCGTGACAGTCCTATGCCAGAAATCATATTTAAAATGCAATGCCACAAGCTTATCTTTAGAATAAAAAAAATTCATGTCAATCGAATAATACATCGTTGTTTTATTGCAATTTAAAGTTCTATACCTCTAAAATAACACCCTTTATATTACCAGACTATACATAAAGATCTCAACATTGTACCCTCGACTACAGGTATAACTGATGAATGATGGCGACATGTTGAACACTTGTTATGAAGAGCATTGTTTATCGCTAAAAATTAATTGCTATTCTAATTATTGCCTTTGATATATAAAACGCCATCTATTCGCCATTTGTTGCATTTTTCAATTCCAATAAAACAGTATGTTATTTCAGGCATTTTTACTTCTATACCAACATTTTTCCGTGAATCATTGAATTTTAAAATGTTAACGAACTTTTGGATAATCTGGTATAATAGGATAAGTTTGGGGAAAACGGAGAATTAATTTTTAACAGTTAATTAACAGTGAGTTAGCGTTACATTCCTGAATTTGAGAAGGATGGTAAAAAGGAAACCTTAATACTTTTTTTTCAACATATGGTATTTGATTGAATAGAAAGTCATCTAAGATTCTAAAAG